>JAODAL010001301.1:0-238597 GCA_025379985.1 Phyllomedusa bahiana | reverse complement strand
GCTATCCCGGTGATCCCGGCCAATGTCTTCATTGTTCAATATTCACATGACCCTGCAATCATTCTTATGCTCCAATGATCTATTGCTGAAGACTTAACCATGGCATCATGGGCTGGGATCACCGAGACAGCCATGGTTCTGGAATAAGAGGGTTTGCAAGTTTTCTTAAAAATTCTTCACCAATTTTTAATAATCCCAGATTATCTGACAAGCATTTATTAGTTTTGGAACACCCCTTTTATTTTAGCTTTGAGACTTGGCTCCCTGTGAGTCACAGGGCTCTCCTTGGGTGTAAATAGGGTAACGCTAACTGGTAACGAATATTTTTTAAATTGGTTGTACACTAAATTGGCAACTGCTGAAACTCCTGAATCTCAGTAATGGAAACTGTTCCTTTATTGTTTCATTAGGATAGTTGTCTTTAAAGGGATTATCCAGGCTTTTAGAATTCAAGGCCTATCCTCTGCATGGGCTATCGATATTAAATTAGCGAAGGGTCCAATTGTTGGCTGCATTGTCTTATCAGCTTGCTTGCCTGTATACAGTAGCACATGCCATAATTTAATAAGCCCTGCTCATTGATTTGCCTTAAACATGTAGGTAAAGGAACACTATTGCCAAACACGTTTTATGTTCTGATTTTGCTTCATTTCAAAGGTACAGAAGATTATCTTGCTTGTCTACAGATGATTTTCCTGTTTACTGACCACCTAGTCATCCAGTCCCATCCTGCTAATAAGACATAGCTGCTAGAGCACAGTGGTGGTCAGTAACCTAGAAAACGATCTGTAAGCAAGGGTAAGATAAACCACTGTATCTTTGAAATGAAGCAAAATCGGAACAAAAATGTATATTGGTAAAGATGTTTATCTTTGACTAGATACTTAAACATCTATGAGATGGGAATACCCTTTAACCCCTTAAGCCGAACGCCTGAAAAGTAGTTAATGACCAGAACATTTTTTTAGTTTTTGCCTCCTTGCACTTCAACAGTTGTAACTTTTTTTTTTTTTTCAATGACGCAGTTGTATGAGGCCTCGTTTTATTTGAGACAAGTTGTACTTATGGGGGAATAATTTAAGTTCATTTATAAATAATTGCATAATTTTTTTTTTTCTTTTTATACCATTCACATTTCACACTTAATAACTTGTTAGATTCATTCTACAGATTATTACGGTCGTGTGGATACCTAATATGTGTAGGTTTTTTTGTGCGTGTAATTTATGCACAATCATTTTTAAAAAATATTTATTTTTATTTTAATTTTTTTTTTTTTTTACACTTTTTATGTTTTTTTTTCTTTTTTTTTTACTCTCCTGAAGGGAGAACTGTTTTACTTTTTTTTTTTTTTTTTACACTTAGTAATGTATTAGCATATTCATATATGCTAATACATTATAATCTGTGTCAGTCTGACACAGGCAGTGATTAGGACAGCACCCAGTGCGTCCTGGTCACTGGCTTAGTACACAGACAGCTCTGGGGCCACTCTAGGTCCCCAGAGCTGACTGTGCAGCCGTTCCTCGGGCTTTGTCGGGTTACCGGGTGTTCCGATCACCTGACAGAGCAGGGGAAACCCTTTGATTGCGCTGCAGTAACGCATCACCGCAATCAAAGAGTTAAAGCATCGTGATGCGGAGGTTTCCTCCACTCCCCGGTGCTCGCAGGACATGCTCTGAAATCAGGGCTGTGTAGTACAGCCCCGATCCCCGCGCAATTGCGGCGCCGGGCGCCGCAAACCCCGATGTCTGCAGCGACGTCTAAAGACGTCGCTGCAGACGAACGACCCGCACCAGCCGTAGTCTAAAGTCGGCGGGCGATCATTAAGGGGTTAAAGGGAATGTGTCATCAAAAAATTACTTATTGTTTAACTCCCATTTTTATGTTAAACACATTTTTTTTTTTAGGAATTTTTGGTTATGTTTTTTTTAATTTTCAATATCACTTTCAGTATTTTTTATTGATTCTAAAGTCCTGCAGTTATCACTTTGGCCACAAAGCCTAATAATAGTCTTGACACTTCCTGTTCTGTAGAGGGAGATTTTCAGTGTCTGCTCATTACCAGCAGGGTCAAACTGAAAGGAGACACCAATGTGTATAGATAACACAGAATCCACCAGTCACAAGAGGAGAGTCACAGCTCCCCCTCTCACCTCCCTGCACAGTGATTTCTTCCCAGGTCACAGAGCATGACTAGAAAACTCTCCTATAGAAGAAATATGGGAACAGAATCAGTTCTTAAGCTCCATGTGCATGAAGCTGCTGTAAAGTATCTTTTCTGACTGTGTTAAAGCAGTGTAAGCAAGAATGTCTTCCCAGCACCAAAATAGACACAGAATTAAGAAATCTACAATCAGGAAATAAAAACGAGGAAAAGAATATGGATCAGGGTCTTGATTTAATAAGTAAAAAAAAATAAAATTTGCAACCGATTCCCTTTAAGAGCCTTTTACAAGGGGCAATAATTATTGGCCAGACGTTCGTTCCTTATGACTGCTCAGAATGCTTGTTCATCCCCTGATCGCATCTTTTATGCATTGTTGGTTGAGAGCAAAAAAAAGTGGCGTCTGACCTGCTATAATGAAAGCAAGTGACCCACCACCGAAAATTCGTAGGCAGTATTGATCGTACGCACGTTTGCCCCCCGCCTTTCAACTGCCAATTGATCATTTAAGGGTGCTTTTCCCACACAGGCCCTTTGACGCGAGTTTTGTGCAGGAAGGCACAGCCATTAATGCTGTACTTTGCTGCACAAAAAAGGCATAAAAAGTGTCAAACGCGCGAATAACACGTCAAAAACGCACAGTGTGAATGCACCATAAAGGCTTCTTTTAATAAGTGCTTATCATGTTGCAATCCGTTTTATTGGTGCTTTGAAACAAGCAATTATCAGCCCATGTTAAAGAACCCTAGGGTTTTGTTTTTTGGTGCATGCTTTCAAATTTGCATACAGATATGATAAAAGGTTAAGAGAATAAGACCACTTTATTTTGTCCATATCTGAGAATAGTACTTATTCCTTTGTATCTAAAATTTTAGATGGATATGTAGATTTTGCTACAACCAGAATCAAAAAGCTTATAAAGGTGTAAAGCCACAAAAAAATGATGAAATTGGACCAGTGGGGGAAACAAGAAAAAGAACCTGATACTTAGCTACCTACTGCTACTAGTGTCACTCCGGAGTTCCATGGTGACCCGCTCCTCTTCACTTTTGGGTTCTCATCAGAGGCAAGACGAGAACCCCGGAAGTGAAGAGAAGCAGATTACCAGGAAGCTTTGGATTGGAATCACCGGGGACAGCTAGGGAAGTATCAGGTCTTTTTTTTTTTCTTTTGCCCACCTTGGCCCCAATTTCATGGAATTTATTATTTTTATAGTGAACAACTCCTTAAGTCTAAAAGTAGCTTTGCTGCAAAAACTTGCTCAACTATAGTAATATATAAAGAATGTCATGGTTCCTAGACCATATTACTTGTATTTACCTCTGCCTGTAAAAATAAGTACTCTAGTCCTGCTTTTCTATCTTATTGCATAAAAAGTGTGAAAAGGTAAAACAACCAGCAGCGCCCTTTGCTGTCTGTGCTTTAGCATTACCATTCACACCAGTCTCTGCAACTCTAATGGGGTATTTCTATTTTGGACCCAAATATGCCATAAACATGAATATGTTTTATTGTCCATCACATAACTGACTCCATGTTTAAACTATGGGACCCATTACTATGGAAAGGAGTGTGGGCTTTACCATTTTTTTTCTAGATATGAGCCTTCTACAGTGGTATAAAAGATGTACGGGAGCAGAATATTTAATGCTCGTGTATTAAAAAATTGTATGATCTATGTTATACACAATAAATAAAAGCCATGTAAAGTTGACAATCTCTTTTAATAATATTTAAATTATGGGGGATAAGTCCAGGATTTGTCTTGAGCCGCTCCAGAATGATTCTTGGAACAGGTCGAAACACGTTACTGTACAGGAGTAGTGAAGTGAGGTGTACTATCCCTGGCTTTATCAGCCCATGTACCCTGAGTCCCAGGTTAATTTCTTCTCAACTCAATGTAATAAAACTTAGAGTTTATCTGATTTGCTAATGACATGCATTTGTGTGGTGGTCTGAGGATTTCCCTCAGTAGTACAGGAAAACGGGTTTTACTTTCACTTTATCAGGCATAGATCACAATCTGAAAAGATTCCTTCTGTGGGAAATACCAACTGTGCAAGGGGAGCTGCTCATACTAGATTAATCTGAGTCTCTCGCTGTACATACACTGCAGCAGTCACAGCACACTGAGGAAATTTGTCTGACAGGGTCTACCTGTTGCTTTCAGTCTTTCCCTCCATAGTACACAGGCATCCATATTACACTGCTGCTAGTGTGATAACACCCAGCATAAAGCTTCCCTGTGTACAGATTATACAGATTTGCAGGCTTCCTCCTGCACAGTAGAGACTCTCCGCTTAAAAGCCGGAAGTTTCACAGAGCTGTCAACATGACGAGTCCAATTGGTCCGATTTAAGTCCTGTTTTAAAGACCCAGCCCTTTTTTTTTTTAAACTGAATTACAGGTAAAATACTTTAATTTCACTAATTAAACATAATTGCGAAAGTGTTTTGTATTTTAGTCTTCCATTATTTCATAAGTTTCTCCGGAGGTTATAGGTCCTCTTTTGAAGTAACACTCCCACCAGTTTTATTGTCTGGCCTATTTGCTAGTTACATGATGTAAACTGCAGTGCAGTGAATTTCTCTACTGGTGCCTTTAGGGGCGGTTTGCATGGCACAGAGCAAATACCGGTCGGCGGGGGACGGCTTTTCTCTGTGGTTTGCGGCGAAAAGCCCTTCCCCTTCGCATTGACACGTTCATATTCCGCACGGAAAGGGGGCGGAAGAATGAATATGTTCAATGTTTTTCGGACCGCCGGCGGTTTAAAAAAACATCCAGCAGAAAGTCTTCCATTAAGGTCCGTGATAAAGTTTGACAGCTGGTTTACAGGCGGCTTTCAAAACCGAAAACTGTCTGTAAAACCGGCTGAAAAACCTGCCGTGGGGACAAACCTTTATGGTCCAGTTATCAGCTCAGTTCTGGTCCGTGCTGTATTATGTGACCAGCACTTTGACTCGATGAAACCTACAGTGTCTTATCTGTGGATCAAAATTCTCTTTCTGTAGTCATTCCTCTGATGGCATTTTTTTGGAGTCTCATAGGAATCAAAATAGAAATTTACAAGAAAAATTTTGGGTGGAAATGATCTTTCCATCTTAAAAAATCTTAAAAAATTCTGCTTTTTCCTATGTCCTGATAAATACCTGAGAGAGGCCTGAAAAGTGATGTGAATGGGGCCTCACACTGATAAAATGTAAATTATGTAAAAGCTTTTTCGAAACTTAAATACTAATAAGGTTAAGCAATTTGTCCTGTAAGTCGTGTGTGCTATTATTTAGTTATATCGCTCTTTTATCCACAATGTGACTTTTCTTTGAATTGTCTTTTTCCTTTTTTGTTTAAGTATTTGGCTAATTTTCTGGCTCAACCAGTTCTTGCTGAGAAGCTTGTCCTCTGAAAAGATCATTGTTAAGGGTCTGAATGAAGGCTTTAGTTTTACTAGGTGCTTTTATAGTGGTGCACTGAATTGTATTAAATACGGTTAAGATGAATGGTCCTTGGATATGCCTGCAGGGTTTTTAATTTTACTTTTCTTTTTAACTCTTTTCAACCAATACATCCTGCAAATAGTCACTTTCAATGAGCCGATTCACAAATTAGGTGTAAGTCTGTTGAAGAGAAATCAAGTGTTTTTGTCATTTATTTTTTTAGTGCCTATATTGAAGATGGACACTTTCTACCTGTATTAGGCTTGGTTCACATATGTGTTAGGAGTGATGGAAAAAAAAATGCAGCAAGTTGCGCTGTTTTTTCCGTCTAAACAACAAACACCACGGCAGAAACGGGTCTTTTTGTGCCTGAATGGTACCTCCAATGCAGATGTGAACCAAGCCTCATCTGTATAGAGTCTGTGTGCTTTTGGCAACTAGTATAGATGGGAGCTTTTATATTGGCTAAAGGACAGCATTTGTGTGCCATGCAATTATTTGCTTTCAGGCAGAAACCTTAGCATTTTGTGGTTTAATACGTGGTTTTGCATGACGAGTCATATTTTGGAATTGCATAAACAATGTGCTGTAGAGCTTTTGGGGAGCAGTATAGTGAACATTTCATGAATTTATTTATTCTGTCATATTCTTTTTTTTTTTTTCTCAGCAGTAATGTAATTAGTATGTATCAAGGTAGTACATAAGTACAATACAAGTATGCATTGAATGAACATCGTCGTAAAAAACAAGTAAAACAAAGGAGAGGGAAGAACCAGGGGAAGAAGAAAACCAGCCAGTCACTGAAAAAATCCTAAACAAATCCAAACTCTAAAATATAACTTTTAATATACACCCATAAAAAATACGATTACGTATCTCAAGTCTACCTTAGTCAATATATTTTTTTATATACATATACACACTGTCCCTATCTAATTTCCCTACACTTATCCTCAAATAGACCAAGTAATCGTCCCGATAAGGACGGCCTAGTCTTTATGGGCTCACCCTATTAAATCACTTTATGTCCACATCAACCACCAGAAACATTCACATATATACATTTCTGTACAGTGTTTAAAGATAAATCAATTCAACATCCAAACAGTTATCACTATTCCTATAGAGTCCCATATAAAGTACTCAAAGGCTCACAGTCCACTGATATGAACACTGCAATTTTTCTCTTTTCAATTATAGGGTAAATGTCTATATATATCGTCCGTGTAGGGAACATAAGATACATTTATCCAACATCATCTCAAGATACATCAAACCTTATCCTCGACGCGTTTCCCCCCTCCATATTGTGGGGTTCATCAGGAGGATCTCCTAGGGGACGTCACACTGACTCAAGATAGTAGTCTCGTCGATATGCTGATGTTACTATGTCCTGTATGTCCTGTAAACAGCGGTCATTGACCTATTTAGATGGGATACAGACATAGTATCACAGATACTCGAGGAGACTACTATCTTGAGTCATGTACGTCCCCTAGGAGATCCTCCTGATGAACCCCATAATATGGAGGGGGGAAACGCGTCGAGGATAAGGTTTGATGTATCTTGAGATGATGTTGGATAAATGTATCTTATGTTCCCTACACGGACGATATATATAGACATTTACCCTATAATTGAAAGAGAAAAATTGCAGTGTTCATATCAGTGGACTGTGAGCCTTTGAGTACTTTATATGGGACTCTACAGGAATAGTGATAACTGTGTTTGGATTTTGAATTGATGTATCTTTAAACACTGTACAGAAATGTATATATGTTAATGTTTCTGGTGGTTGATAGGGACATAAAGTGATTTAATAGGGTGAGCCCATAAAGACTAGGCCGTCCTTATCGGGACGATTACTTGGTCTATTTGAGGATAAGTGTAGGGAAATTAGATAGGGACAGTGTGTATATGTATATATAAAAAATATATTGACTAAGGTAGACTTGAGATACGTAATCGTATTTTTTATGGGTATATATTAAAAGTTATATTTTAGAGTTTGGATTTGTTTAGGATTCTTTCAGTGACTGGCTTGTTGTTCCAAATCCATATAAATGCTATTTGTTTCTGAGGAATTTTTCTGTGATTTTTTTCTGGAAGAAGAAAACCAACAAAGAAAATAACACATGCCATGTCATATTAAATAGGGTTCAACAACTGAACCTTGGATATAAAGTCAACCGCAACTATTGATGTCCTTCAAGTCTTGCAAAAGTTGCATTCAGAGGCTGTATGTATAGTCCACCTAGAGAAACTATATTTGAAATTACCCATTAAATAATATGTGGAAAAGAAGTCATATTAGTGAAAGTAGCTAGACTGTAACCATGGTGCCCAATTGTCTCTAATTTTAGATAAAGCATGGGGAGGTGTAATTAGGCAGATCGCACATCGGCATTGTCTATTTAGTTTGGATATAACTTCGTTAATGCTTGGAGTGTAGGGAGTTTTCCAATGGAAGGCTATGACACTTCTGGTTGCTATTAAAGCATGTAGAAGTATCGTTCTAAAGGAATAAGGTATCTCCTCAAAATTTAAATCCAAAATTGCTAATCCAGGGTGTAATTTAAATGTCCATCTGAAAAGTTTATTTAATAGCATTTCCAGTTCTTGCCATAGGGGTTTAACTAATGGACAGTGCCACCACATATGAAGTAAGGAACCTTTTGAGCCACAACCTCTCCAACAAAAGTGCGAATATCCGGCACTAATATGAGCAAGCCTATTTGGAGTCAGATTCCATCGCAAGTGAATTTTTCTTGAGAGCTCTACATGATTGGCACATCTAGAAAATTTGATTGGCACATTAGCCGCGTTAATCCAATCCTCTGCTGAATATGAGAGGCCTAATTCACCTTCCCATTTTATAGCATAGGTAGGTTTAACATCAAGATCTACTTCGTATAAGGTTTGGTAAGCAGAGGATAAACCTTTTATATTGCGTGATTTTTTTCAGCAGAAAATTAGAGAATGGCGAGGCAATGTGAGATTGTGATGGCCATTTGTGTGTCTGAACCCAGTGCCTTAGTTGAAGGTATAGAAAGAATTGATGTTTAGGGATTGAGAATTTACGGTTCAACTCTTCAAATGATTTAAAGTATCCATTATGGAAAAGATCCCCAATCTCTTGCATCCCCAATGCTATCCAACTGGAGATAGGTATGTCTGGGGACATAATTCTGCCATATTCTATATGCATGCAAATACACTACTCACAAAAATTTCAGGATGATCATAAAATTTCTTGATTTTTTTTTTTTTTTTTTTTAAATGAACTGAGACAATCTCTTTAGAGTACACATGTCCAACTGTTTAGTGTTTCAGCACTTTTCACACAACTTGCTGATCTCTAACAAGGAGCTTAATTGCAAAATTCCCAACAAGTGTTTGATTCCTGAAACACCCAATAAATTTAGGGGCTGAATTTGAATTGGGATTTAACCAGGCCTCTTCATCATGCTGTTCACATTTTGACATCAGGGGACCAAGACAACACCTTACAATTGATCAACAGTACCTCACCATTGCAAGGCTTCAAGCATGATGCTGTCAGACTGAAGTGGCCACTGAGCTTAGTGTGTCATCAGCAGGTTGCAACAGAGAGAGAGAGAAACAGGAAAAGTCACAACAAGGCAAAGAAGTGGACATCCTTTGACTACATCACACACTGATGACCGCTTCATTGTAAACAATGCCTTGCAGAACCGGATGATGATTGCCACACAACTCCAAGCACTTTTAAGGGACGTGAGAGGCACCAAGTGTCATGTCAGACCTTTTTTAACCATTTATATCGGTGTGGTCTGCATGCTAGATGACCACTGGCAGCGGCCAGCATTTTTGCTCAGAGTGAATTGACTGAACAGCACTGAGGTCCCTTATACAGTGTAGATGCTGTCTGCCCATGCATTGCGATGATGCCTGTGCCTGGTGGTGTGGTCAGGTTGTCTAGTGAGCAGACCACGCTGATGTAAACAAAACAAAACATTACACTCCGAAGGCCAAAATGGTCTCAGCATTAGGGGTCAAAACAAATTGTCACTAGACCAGACATGTAATCTCTTGGATGGACTAGATAGCTTATGATGGTTGTACACGTTATCTAACTGTTGAATGAACCCATGGATTTTCCGACCTTCTAAATTGCATGAGAGCCTCTTAAATCTTTTTCGAGGATAGGTGAAGACGTTTTGGACATTTAAAGGGGTTGTATCATTTCATTAAATGGTCTTCAGAATAAGGGGACAGTGAAAACAAGCAACTTTGCAATTGGATGTCATTAGCAAAGCTGTCTTGTTTTCACTGTCTGCTTTATCTTCGTTTTCTGTAAACACTGTTCCCCAGTGCCGGTCGGATTCCACCTCCATTTCATTGGCTGCCGGCTCTACTAATTTACATTCTGTCTGGCCCCCCGGTCATATTAAAGGGAGCGTGCATTCCTGCCTCTCTCACTCAAAGTAAGCGGTACAATTTCACTCTGCACAGCCAGCAGAAACACAGAGGCACTGCACCTGCTTCTACAATCAGAAAACAGCAGAATTGTGTGTCGGTGCCTAATGCAAACATAGACAAAGCATTAGGCTGCCTCTCTCACTCAAAGTAAGGGACCGACAGCAATTTCACTCTGCACAGCCAGAAGAAACACAATAATACTGCAGGGCTTCTACAATCAGAAAACGCAGAATTGAGCCTCGATGCCTAATCGCTCCTGCGTGTAAACATAGAAGGGAGATCTGTGCTGCTCTGGAGGAGTTCATAGAAGACTGGATTCAATTGTAACAAACCTCCAGCTGTGAGAGGAGAAGAGATCAGTGCTCTGAGTTCATAGAAGATTGTCTAGACTGTATGCAAGCCTGTGGTATGTAAACATACTTCCAAAATAAGACTGCATTGGGAGAGGAACGACACAGTGACATGTGGACTCGGGGGAGGGGGGAGGGACTCGGGAGCGAGCATGAACAGTGAGGGGGGGGGATGATGTCATCCCCTTCAGTTAAGAAACACCCAGCTGGGAGGGGAAGAAACGCCCCTGGATTTGTAGAGCTGAGAAGCTGAGAGTACAATGAAACACACGAACTGAAGAGGCGATACATCCCCTTTAAGATCTCGCCATGCCCTGCCTCTCTGTTTTGAGGGCGTAAGCCACCGGCAGATGTGTCTGGCAGCGACTTATTGAAAAATGCACCAGATTTTACACAATAGCTCAAGGTGATTAATAAATTGGTGCAGCTTTATACTTGCCCAACTTTTAGACCACTTTTTCATCTTTCTACACCAGAATAGTTTGTGTTTTTTGCCGCAGCGAATCACATTGACCACGCCCACTTTCCCTTAAAGCCATGCCCACTTTTTGATTGCTTATCACAAAATAGCATAAAACGGAGTTCATGAATTTTTTTTATTTGCGTTCCGTTATTTTTTTTACTTAGTATTAAAAAAGCAAAATAAATAATGACAGATCCTTAACTACTGTAAAAAAAAAAATGCTAATGTGTCCTTACATAGTAGGTGTTGGGTGGTTGTCTCTTACCACAGATTAAGCCCTCATGGGCAGGGTGTTTTCTCCCTCTGTTCTGGTTTGTTATTTAGTGATATTATTGTATTTTGTTTAGGTCTTATGTATCCAAACCCCTTTTGAGTGTACAGTGCCCTGGAATTAAAGAGAACCTGCCAGATGGTTAATGCTGCCCAGAGAGCAGGATATGATAGAGGAAGAGAAGCTGAGCTCTGTGTATGTAGTTTTAGATGATTTGATGCTGAATTTGAGTAAAAAGCAGAGAAAAGCTGTGAAAGTGAAACTGAAAGTACCCCGCTGACCTCGCCCACATACAGTGATTGACCGTTTATGCTTTGTACACAAACTAATGCAGCTGTCAATCATTGTATAAGGGCATTGGGTAGCACTCCTACTGTAACTTAAGGAGTCTGGTCAGAATGTACTTTGCTTTTTACTCAGAGATCCTGCTCCAAATCACATAATGCAAGAGAACAATCCAAGATGATCTGCCCAGTACGAATAAAAAATAGAAGAATTTATTTGAAAAAATGATATGCCAAAACAGTGCACAAGAAATCAGAGGGGAATCATGGCTGACGCGTTTCGGGTGTTATACTGTCCTTAGTCATAGCTCATAGTCATTACTATACTGTAAAGTGCTGCAGAATATGTTGGCTCTATATAAAGAAAGATTATTATTATTATATATTATGGACATCATGGTTGTGACTAAGGGCAGTATAAAGCCCCAAACGCGTCAGCCAGTCTTCCCCTCTTATTTCTTGTGCACTGTTTTGGCATATAATTTTTTCTAATAAATTCCTCTATTTTTTATTCGTACTGTGCCAATCATCTTGGATTGTTCATTTGCATTACAATGTACGCTGCTTGGCGCATGGATATGTGCCTGGACGGTAATAGAGGTCTTCATATTGCTACGAAAAAGGTGAGCTGGATATTTTGTCCTTTTTTTTTCCCCCCCAAATCATATAAACCTATATATTACAGAGCTCAGCTCCTCTCCCTCTATAAAATCCTTCTCCTCATATAGGGGAGCATAAACCACCTAATAGGTTCCTTTGAATGGTGCTTTACAATAAATGAAAATAATATACTGTACATATATTCCAGCAGATATTTTAGCAGCGGCAGCTTTTCTTTTAGTTGTTATTTGCAAAATTGTTTGCAGAATTAGGCACAGTGTTACCTCTGCTTCTTTGCTACCATGGGAAAGACTTTTTCCTCCCCAGATTCTGCCTTAATCGTTTTGTTCAGTAAACAATGAAGCTAAATATAGAGAGGACATATTGTGATAGCATATGCGGATGCGCAGTCTTTTTGGCTCCGAACCAGGAAAATAGGAACTGAAATCGCCTTATTAACAAAAAAAATAGAGTAAAATAAATGTGATGGTGGCTTTATTGTATGAGCACACAGACTCTGTATAATGCTTCATGAATGTCTATGAAGGACTGAGCCGCCATCACCATTTCAGTTTTTTTTTTTACAAATTTTGGCCTGCAGATAGGTATTCAAAGACAAGAAAATAGGAGTGTAAAAGTCATAGGCAATAGATGACTGTCAAACGGCTAATCCTCAACTCCCCCATCATTTAATGTATTTCAGATGAGCAGCTGTTAGATGTCTGAGGAGTAGCTTATTTAACAGGGCGACAATAGGGCTCATTCCATCTAATCCATGTATCCCTAAGGGTGCGTTCCCACTGCAGAGGACAAATACCGGTCCTCTGCCCTCCCCCTTCACATTCACACGCACAGATTCCGGCCGAAAGCCGGACGGAAGATTGTGCTTGTTGAATGTTTTGCGGCCGGACCGCGGGCGGAAAAACCGCCGGACGGAAAACCCGTGCAGTGGGGACTGCTGTACGGGTTTTCCATAGAGCACAATTGTGCTCCTTTTCGGCCGGTTTTTCAGGCGGTCTGCAAAACCACAAACTGCCATAAAAAAACGGCCGAAAACCCGTGCAGTGGGGGCATGCCCTAAATGTCATCCCTGCCGATATGGTCTGCCAGGACATCTTATACAAGCGACAGCCAGCAACAGAAACTCAAAGGGGTTTTCTCTCCACACTATTTCAGAGTTAAATGCACCCTTCCACTCACTCTGTAGCCCCAAGCTGTGGGTGGTTCTGTAGCAGTAATTAGCATACTCGGCTTCTAGATGAGCCCTTATACTGACAGTGCAGGAGATTTTCTTCAGTAAACACAAGGTACATGTGCTGTGAGGACTGAATGCAGCGCCTTTATCTGTACACGGAAGCTCATCTTGTTAGAGATAATTTAGTTTTTCTCCAGAGCTTAGTCTTGTCGGTCCATCCCTGGAGTGACGTCACTCTCTTCTCTCTCAGCTAAATCCGTTAATAGAATATGGACTGGTACGCAGGTTACCATAGAAACCTGTGTGCACATAAAAGGCCTCTTATCTCATGAATAAAGTATAAAATATATTGACCAATGTATTTAGAAAAAGTCTTCAATTTAGAGTCCATTCATGTTGAAAGCTTATCTCTGTAGTGAGAAAACCCTTTTAACGTTTATGGGCAACAGAATTAAATTGATAAATTCCCAAGCTGGCACTTTTATTGGTGTTACTGAAGGAGTAACATGTACAAGGTTTACATGGAAGGAGAGTAGTAAGAACACAGAAATGTGGTGTATACCTGAATACAGATGTGTGACTAGATGACCAAAGACATCTCTCTCTAGCCTCCAAAATAGCTGTCTATGGTTGCAACCTCTTGTCCTCAGTTACAGCTCTGGAGCGAAACAGTTGACGGTATAAACTTAGACTAGACAGTCTAAGACCATGTTCACACGGCTTAATTGCGTGGCGTAATTACCCCCCGCAATTACTCCGCGTGGGCGGGAGCGGGGGGCCGGCACCTCGCCGGCCCATAGACTATCATTACTAGGGGCGCGTATACGCTGCTAGTAAGTCACATGTCACTTATCTCCCCCCACGGCGGATTCGCCGAGCAGGGAGAGGAGACGTAATCCATAGTGCTCTATGAGAACTGTGGGTTACCATAATGACTGGGACGTATTCCAGACGTAATTTGCGCAGTACGCCGCGAATTACAGGCTGAAATACATGCCCAAATAAACCGTGTGAACATGGCCTTACAGTGCGCCATAGTGTTGGTAAATCTAGCACGTCTAACTTTACACCTTTTTTATAAGATGGCTTACTTTTTGCTACCAACTGTGCCAAAATTTGGACGCATTGCACACTAAACCATGCTCCTGTCTGTGAAGCCACTCCACTTTTACAGAGGTCACGCCCTTTTGCCATCCAGACAGAATTACAGGCATAATACTAAACCTCATCTGTTCAGCCCATAAAGCTCTCCACAGTGCTGCACCCCCATACATCTCCTCCCTCATCTCTGTCTACCACCCTGCCCGATCTCTCTCCGCTCAGCTACGGACATCAAACTACAGACTACAATCATCCCGAACCTTCCCATGCCCGTCTTCAAGATTTTGCACGTGCTGCACCCATTCTCTGGAACATGCTACCACGTACCATCAGGCACAATCCCAGCCTTCGTAGTTTTAAGAGTGTCCTGAAAACACATCTCCTCAGGCAGGCCTACCAAAACCACTAATTGCTAACCCACACCTTCTATCGCACACATTCCTGTCATTTCCCTACACTAGGGCACTCACAGGCACTTATCTGTATATAGATGTACAGTCATGGTGGCAGGTTCACCAAATCTTTATGTAAACCTCCCCATATTTATAAAACAGGGCTGGGCCATTGTAAATCTAGCACTTCTCCCTCTTTGTTTCCCCCAGGCACCCTCTTAGATTGTAAGCTCTTGCGAGCAGGGCCCTCACACCTTGTGTCTCACCTGTAAGTAGCGTTCACTGTGTAATGTCTGTTTTTGTCTGTAATTATACCCTCTACATTGTAAAGTGCTGCGAAATTTGTTGGCGCTATATAAATAAAGATTATTATTATTATTATTATTTTGTCAGATGAGACGCAGAAGTGTCTAGAAAATGTCCATGGCTCGGTAAGGGTATATAGAAAAAAATACCCGTCTGGATTCTGATTAAAAGCCACGGTTTTGGGGGATGGTTCCGTCCGCAGTTTTCGAATTCGCTCATCCCTCTATCATTGAATAGCGGTTTTCAGACAGTTTTTAAGTCCAAAAAAAATCTAAAAAACTGAAAACCATGCCATGTGGACGTACCCTAACGTGAATTTTACCTTGAAACTGAGTTGACCACGCAGAGAAGCATTATCACCGGGGGATATCAGTCTGATATGTGGCTTCCTCCTGCCCAACTCAGCTTCACGTCTATGGGAGCTTCAAAATATAGCCAAGTGTGTCTGCTCGACTATATTTGGAAGCTCCCAATTGAAGTCAGTGAGGAAGACGGCTGCAAGCACCACCCTCCTCATTCACATGCTTGGCCGGCTTGCATCTAGCTGTGAGCAACCAGTGCAGGTGATTTTTACCTTATGATTGAACCCCTTTAACTGCAAAATCTTTCCTCTGTGTGTGTATAGGGAGAGCCCCGTACATTAAGCTGAGGGAGTTGAGAGGAAGCCACACATCGGATCCATCTGATTTCTGGACTGTCTTATCCATTGGCACACTAGGCAGTAGCCCGAGGGCCCACAGGAGCATAGGGGGCCCCAGGTGGTTGAGTCGAGTATGTCTGGGGAATCCTATTTTATTTTTTTCTGTTCCAGTTGAAGGGACCTGGTGTGATGTTTTTTTTGTATGATCCAGTGCGCTGCTTTGCCCAGGGGCCCTGGGTGGCTTTTAGCCATAACTGGTTCAGTTTTAGGAGGTGTTTTATCCAAGCGAAATAGCATAAAAATCTAACATGGAAAGACTTCTTGAACTGTATGAGCATGCACTGGACTCCTAAGCCCACAATGAGCACAGATATAAATTTGTTATATTGAATGGTTTCTCACAAAACAATCTATCCGTCCACTCGACTCCTACTTATCTATGCCATGATGCTGGCGGATTAGATTACCCATTTTATGTGACACTTGCTTTTAAAGGGATTGTCTCACTACAAAGATTAGCTTTCAATATGTAGGGGACACTAAATGAAGACTTTTTTCAAATACATTGCTTTGTTCAGTTTTTTTTTTTGGGTGCGGAACTACAAATGATTTTATCACCTTCTGAGGGCTTTCAGGTTTCTCTAGTTACCGACCTGTTTGCTTGTGTTCCCCTGCTGTCTGCCTTATCTTATAGCAGGTGTCTTCATACAGGTCTTGGCACAGAATTGCAGCCTGAGAGCTTGTGTGTTATCTGATCTTTCAGACAAAAGACACTAATTACTACTGTTTGCTTTAGCTCTGAAGATTCTCTGGACCTGGATTGTTTATCTTATCTAGACTAATTAGCAGAAGTCTGAATACACAGCTCATATGCTAATTACAGACAGCTTGACCAGAAAGTGACAGGATACATGATTGAAAGAATGCATTTTTGCTCTATGAAACAATAAGATGAGACAACCCCTTTAAGGCTATTTCTACACGACATAAGTTAAAATGCCGTGTAGACTTGTAAATCTGACCGTATTTCAACATCGCTGTACCGTGGTTTTTTGCTGTGGGTTTGCGCAAAGATTTTCTGTTGGATTTCGGCCAGTCCAGTAAATAGAAGTGTACTGGAATCTGTCGAAAGATAGAACATGTTCTATATTCCGACAGAGGCCGGCGGTTTAGAAATCTGACAATAGAAAATCCGTGCTGTGTAGACTATAGCTCGGATATTCTGTTGTAGTCTATGGGGCACTGGTTACAGTCAGATTTTCTGTGCTTTTGAAATACTGAATCTGCCGAAAATCCAACCAGAAACTAGTGTTGTGTAGCCGAAGGGAATGGATCATCAGGTTTATGCTGTCCTATATGAGCGCCACCTTCGCACTAGGGCAATAAAAAATTTGGTTGCAGAGGTGCACTTTGCTTTTAGGTACTTAAAAAGAATATGTATGTGAGAGCGACAGGGAGAAAGGAAGACATTTCATAATCTATTGGCAGGGATGTGCTGGCCCATCGAGCGTTATGCTGGTGTCCACAAACCTTTTGTAGGTTACAAGACACTTGAATACATCTTTGAGCCATACTGAATACTAAAACTCAGAAAATCCTATTAAATATATGATCAAGTGATGTTTGACTCTCTAGTGTTAACTGCCAATGACATTGCATTAACCTTGGTAGCTGGTTTTAGTAATGCTCTGTCCTCTCCAGTGCCTTTACTGCACAGTAATATCTGGGGTGGTGCAGGGAGCATATGTACTTGTTCTGAATAGCAGGAAGGTTGACCCACTATATTACTCTGAGTAAACCATTTAATAGAGCTTGGCACATAGTTTTTAGTATTTTTTGAGGTGATTTATTCAAAAGTAATAGCAGAAAACAAAACAAGCTACATTCTAAGGGTATGTTCACACGGCGTAATTTCGGCACGCATTTCGCCACATATTTGCGCTCTAATACTGGCGAGATGCGCACCGAAATTACGGTAATCCATAGTTCTCATAGAGAACTATGGATTACGCCTCCTGTCCCGCTCGTACAATAGGATCGTATTGTACGCGCGGGGAGCGAAGTGACATGTCACTTAGGCTATGTTCACACAATGTATTGCGGCGCGTACAGTACGCACCGCAATACATTGTGTGTTTCGGGAGCTCGCGCTGATCAGAGGAGGCGTAATCCATAGAACTATGGTTTACTGTATTTTTAGCACGCATCTCGCCCATATTAGTGCGCAAACACGCGGCGAAATGCATGCCAAAAGTATGCCGTGTGAACATAGCCTGATCAGCGCGAGCTACCGAGACACACGATGTACTGTACGCGCTGCAGTACATCTTGTGAACATACCCTAAGGGTTTGCTCACACAACAAAGACAAAATACCAGTTGGATTTTCCGACTGGTATTTTGTCTTTTTTTGGGCACATAGGGGGCGGATTTTGCTTGTGGATTCCAGCTGTCCCCCTTCACACCCACATGTTCATGTTCTGCCCGAAAACTGGGCGAAAGGATCAACGTGTTCTAAGTTTTTAGGAATGCCGGCGGTGTAAAAAACCATCCAGCAGAAAATCCGTGCAATGTGAACAACTGAACGGATTTTTTATTTAAATAAAGGTAAAAGGTTGACAGTCAGTTTACAGATGGCTCTCAAATCTGAAAACCATCTGTAAGACCAAACCCTACCGTGGGGACGAGCCCTTAAGGTTCCTCCACACAGCAAGGTTTTGGGTCGGATTTTCAGATGGTTTTTGGGTTTGAAAACTGACTATCAATCTTCCATACAGGGTTTAATAGAAAATCCGCTCAGTAGTCCACACTGCACGGATTTTCTGCCAGTTTTTTATACCGCCGGCGTTCCGAAAAACTTTCAACATGCACATCTTCTGCCCGGCTCTCAGGCGGAAGACGTGGATTTGAATGGTTGAGAGGGACGGCAAATCCACAAACCGTGGACAGAACCGTCCCCTAAAACCATCCAAATGACGACAAAATACCGGCCGGATTGTTAAGACGGAAGCCAACCGGTATTTTGTCAGTGCCATGTGGACAGACCCTAATTATCAGATTACTTTTTCAACTACATGTAGCTTCCAACTTTATAATCTTGTAAGAATCATTAAAAAAACGTTTGCCTTTGTTGTCAGTGTTGGACGACATTGGTTTCAATGAGTATGTTGATTTTTAACTTGCGGTTTACAATCAGAACAAGTTCCATTCATTCCATTTTAGCCATCCCCATTAGTAACAATAGTTAATTTCCATGCGTTTTCCACGTGGAATACGATCAAAGAATGAAGTAAATTTAAGGTGAAAAACTGACCGCCAGAAAAGCGTGTTAAGTGAACTGCAATACATATATTTGCTATTGAGATGAATGGGAATGGTTTACCTATAGTTTTAGACAATTATTTAAAGTCGGTATTCACATGCATTTTGACTTGAAATACTCATCGTGTGGACAGAGCCTGAAAGAGCCCCGTCGTTGGGTTCACTTTTTTCCCCTAGTTTGTTTAAAATATCGAAGGAAGTATAGACTTCTTGGAGATCGAATAAGGGTCAGCCCACACGGCAAGGGTTTTCTGATGCTTTTTGGATTTGAAAACCGTCTGAAAACAGACGGTCAACCACTCTCATAAAATAGAAAATCCGCTCAGTAGTTTACGCTTCACGGTTTTTCTACGGAGCGGACTTTCACACAGTCGGCATTCCGAAAAACTCGGAACATGCACTTTCTACTGCACGGTTTTCGGGCGGAAGCTGTGCTGTTCAGTGATTAGGGGAGGGCTGAATCCACAAACCACAGTCAGAACCGGCCCTCAAAACCATTGAAGATATAAATATAATCTAAAATATCGGTTGGATTCTTTAATCAAATTCCGACCGGTATTGTTTCTATTCCGTCTGGATGTACCCTTAAAGTTTTTTATTGATTATGGGTCCATAGATGTTCTGCTTGCAGATCTGCTACTCGGGCAAGTAATAGGCTATTAATAGTTCCTTTAATATAGAGAGTTTTTTTGTTTTGTTTTTTATTACAGTTTTAAGTTCGTTATTTATTTCATGACATGCAATACCTGTGAGTTCCAATCCGTTGGGTGTACATCCAATGCTCTTTGTAGTCGTATAAGACGGCATTTATCTGATTCTGTCAAACCAGCATCTTCGACTGTCTCTCTGGTCACTACTCGCATCTTTCGTGTTCATGCAGCTGATATGTCATCCTTCTACTTCATTGGTGTGGAGAAAGTGACGAAACCTGTGAAGGGTGGTGGCCATCACAGAAAGCTTCTGAGTAGTGAGGCCTATTAGGGTATGTTCACACGGCTTATTTTGCAGCGAAATTGTGGGCATATTTCGCCGCGTATTGCTCATAATACGCGGCGAAATGCGCCCCACAATCACGGTAATCCATAGCTCTCAAAGAAAACTGGATTACGCCTCGTCTCCCACGCGTACAATACGATCGTTTTGACTTGAAATACTCGTCATGTGGACAGAGCCTAAAAGAGCCCCATCTTTGGGTTCACTTTTTCCCCTAGGTTGTATAAAATATGGAAGGAGGTATCGACTTCTTGGATATCGTATAAGGACCAGCCCACACGGCAAGGGCTGATTATGTGCCGCGAGTAATGTATGTCTATGGGGCCAGCGCCAGGGCTCTTACCCCACCCCCCGTGCCTCGGGAGTATGCGCTGATTAGCGCGAGCTCCCGAAACACACGTTGTATTGTGGTGCGTACTGTACGCGCCGCAATGCACTGTGTGAACATACCCTTAGATTTTCGGGCAGGTAACCTGTATACCACAAGGTCTGAATACCAAATATATCATTTATTATCTTATTTATAGTGTTAATAATTCTGTTGAAGGTTTTATGCTTTGTTTTGTATATGGATGTGCATTATTTTCCCGATCATGGGATGGGAAGTAGTGTACATATGGTGTGGGATAGTTGATGATGTTCACATTATGCATAAGGATCTTTCATCCGAAAACCCGTCAGTGTGGATACCTAAGGACCATGTTTTTTTGCACATTTTGAGCTGCTGGATAATAATTGTTAGATTTTGAATGAAAATTATCCTCATCTAGTTTAGACTCTGGAGCCTTCTTTGCCGTTTACTATTGGCTTGGCGCTCTATTTGCTCTGTTGCAGTCATCAACTGTGGACACAGCGCTGAGCTGGCATTTCTTCTTTCTTTAGGGTGCTTTCACACAGTTTTGGTGCAGTTTTAACTGCGCTCCAATTAAACTGCCTTTATTGCCAGCAAGCTTCTTTCAGTTGTCTAAATTGTTCAGAAAGGTGTTTCAAGTAAGTAATCAATTACTGTTATTGAAGTCTTGTGGATTACAGAAAATCACAGCTAGCAAAGAAAACCCCAATATAAAATATAAATTCCAGCAAAATGGAAGACAATTCAGCTCACCTGGAATAGCCGGCACGGTACCGCAGTGCCTTGTACTGCTTTAGACTTTCAATGAAAAAACAAGCAGGATGGAACCAGCCGAACTCAAGGGTAGAAGGCAGTGCAAAATAATAATAATAAAATATAAACCTCCAATAATTTATCATTAAAAATGTAGCTATTCAGAAAAATACCCCTCTACTCGATAATAATTATTATCACAGAAATATAGATGCAATGCTAAACCTACTATCGGTGTACAGACATAATGATTCACCAATAGGTTACTCTACTCACGGTACCGATAGTTTCTGTTATTCCCAGATAATCAGGTAGAGTCCTATGAAGAAAAAATGACCAAAAAGAAGGCCCCAATGGGCAATAAGTCAGCCTATCGTGAACCCTAGAATAGGTGATATGGAGTAATCGTCCCGATGAGGGCGGCCCCACAATCCCTGACCCTAAGGTCACCCTGCAATTCCCTACTTAGTTCCACTCTGTATAGTAGATCGCTTTAGATGAAAAAGAGAAAACAAACTCCCGACTCGTTTCTCCCATAAAGCAGGTTCATCAATGATGAAGCAGGAGCCAAAATCAATGATGTCATCACGCCACGATGATAGGACGTCTTGTGGATTACAGGCACACTAATTGATTCCTCACTTTCCAAACCACCAAAAAGCTTGCTGGTAATAAATGCAGCTTAATTGGAGCGCAGATAAAACTGCACCAAAACTGCGCTGTGTGAAAGCGCCTTTAGTTACCATATTGTCTGTTTCACATAGATATTTACAGTTTGTGTGTTTTGTCTTTTTTAGCTTCATTTCTTTTTTTCCTGTTGCTTATTTTGGTGGATGGTTCATATTATTGTGCTGGGGCATTGATGCAGGACTCTGCTACAGAGCATTATTCTGCTCACTGGGTGGTTATCTCAATATTTACGGTCGTGGTGTTCACGTTAAAAGCTAAATTCTGCTTGTGGATTGTTTGCTGGGAGCAATCTATCTGTTCTGACTAGCCTCACATCATGTGCCAAATACAATGCGACCCATTACCCCTGGCTTCCTCCCAGCTCTGGTCGAACTGAATCACATTTTGTCTCTTCACGGGTGTTGCACAGCCCCCTATTAGCTTTTTGATTTCCTGAAAATTGCAGATGTAAGGTGTCCGTTTGCTATTGATATTGGCCATTTTGTATTATCTCCTCTATCTAGAATATGAAGATTTCTGAATAAAAGGGAATAAAAATTAATATTATTGGGTATAAGAAGAACAAATCACTTTACATGGAGTGCAGGATGGGCATCATGTTTAGTCCGTGTAAATTAGTCCATGGATGCTTCCTGTGACCTGGGACATATCCTGTTACTAAGTGGATGACAGGATCACATAACACATGGAAGGTTTAGGTATGGTTTTATATGACAATAATATTCTTATTGACCAGGTAGTTAGGAGTAAAGTTTATTCATGAAAGCAAATCACTGACTTGGCTGCGTAACCCTTTCACGTTGAAGCCATTTTAGTTTTTCATTGTTTCCACCTTTCAAGAGCCATAATTAATTTTTTTTTTTGTATCTTTCCGTCTACATAACCATAGGAGGGCTTGTTTCTTGCGGGACAAGGTGTAGTTTTTAATGGAGCTATTGACCGTAACATATAACGTCCTGGGAATCCTCCCAAAAATTCGATGTGGGGTGGAACGTAAAAAAAAAACCAAACTGCATTATTTTTGAGTTGATTTCGTTTTTATTGAGTTCACTGCTCCCAAATATGATTGGATTCAAAAAGGGTCAATTTCTAGGGTGTAATAATATAAGTTATAGTGACTAGGGTTCTGGAGTAGGGTCGTTGATCCACGGATTTATTCTGATTGACAGATTGGAGTCGGGAAAGCATTTTTTCCCTAAAATGAGGACAATTGGCTTCTACCTCATGGGGGTTTTTGCCGCCTTCTGGATCAACACTATAGCACAATAGGCCGAACGGGATGGCCCCGTCTGTTTTAAATTTTGGGCCTTGAAAACTTTAAACCTATGAAATAAAAAACCCAAAATTAAAAACCCGGATATATGACAACTTCGTTTTTTAACCGGGTCTGAGCTGATTTTTTTTCAGGTTGTCCACTTTTAAGGGTTTTTATTGAAAATTTTTATCGTGGGAAAAATTTTTAAAATTTTTTTGTTATTCTTATATTAAAAAATTCCCCTCCTTTTGGGCCCCAAATTTTGAAAAAAATTGGGGATAGTCTTATTCTCGGACAGTCTTTGCTAACGCTGCGCTACCAACCACAACTGAAAGTACACCCGTCCATCATTTGGCGGTAACCAAAGGGGAAAAGAGAAGGGAAATTTAGGGTATAAAAAAAAAGGGGTTTTTTAGGGAAACCCAAAAATATTTTTTTTAAAAACCCACATTTTTAAAAATTTTTATCTTTAAAAGTAATTTGGGCCCTTTTTAGGGAGCACTTGGGGTGATGGGGAAAAACTCCCCCAAGTGGAAAAATCATTTTTTTGGCTATTTATCTATTGTGTATGGGAGCCTCTTGATTATTCCATATTGGATAATATTCTGGGCAAGTTGAATTTCAACCAAACATATAAACTACCGTCAGAGGAGCCTGGCAGCGGCTTTCTCTTTTTCTCCCTATGAGAGTTTCCCTTTTCCCTGAAAAAAAAGACAGTGGGATTTTTTTTAATTTTTTTTTTCCTTAAGACGCGCTAGGTCTTATTTTTAGGGGGTGTCTTATTTTTTTCCCTGAACAAGAATTCCATTTTTTTTCAAAGAACAATTATTCACCCTTTAGTTTGAAAACCCCAAAAAACATTTATTAATAAACTGTATTCCCAAACATCACAAAAAACAGTAAAAACCCCTCCCAAAATCTGAATTCCCTCCATAATTTCCCCTTTTGTGCAAAATCTATGGTAAAAATTTTCCATGTCCTCCCCCTTCAGGAAAACCCAAACTCACTCTCCAAACCATGAATTTTAAGTGAATTCTTTTGGGGGACCTTTCCCTTTCTTTTGGAATCTTTGGGCCCCCCTCTCTAAGTCTAGCAATAGCACTTTTTTCCTTTAAAAGAGCCCCTCTTGTCCAGGGAGGCCTCCCCCACCTACTAAATGAAACTGCTAATGTATGGGTGGGGGAGCTGCAGCAAAGACCCCCCTTTTTTCCCAAACTTATTTTCAGGGGAAGGGCCCTTTTATTTTCTTAAAACTTGAGAAAAATTGCACTAGGTCTTATTTTCGGGGAAACCTGGTACATGTATGCTCAGTTTGAGGGTGCGGTGGATTTGGGGGGTCGGGTTCTGTCAGCGAAGGGCATTTGGGTGACCAAAATGAAAAACTGTATGGCCCCTTTTTTACCCCTTCATACCCACAAAGAAGTAACCCGGGAGTAAAAATGTTTCCCTTTTCCCCTTTTTCAACTTTTTTCTGTTTGGGCCTCCTTTCATGTCTGTGCTTTGTTGTATTCTAGGGTTTAGATGTTTCTTGGGTTACTGGAGACACAGACCGCTCTGTTTATCCGAATTTAGAATTTTTGCTTAGAGAGAGCTGCAGGAATGCTAGTATTTTCCGTGATTTTTAGCCCGAATTTCTTGAATTATTGCATTATGCTTTAGTATTCTTTCACAAAGAAATGGTTGTAAAAATTTAAAAAAAAGACAAATTTTGGTAACCTCCAACAAAAAAAAAATTAAAGCGAAGGCACGCTGCCATGTCTGCAGTATGAAGGTAAACGTACCAAACAAACACAGCAGAACACTAAGATACTATGTAAACCTTGAAATAAAATTATTTTACATAAATACAGTAATATTTTTTTCATAATGAAATTGAGGCTCTTAACGCACATTTTGATCAGATTGTAAAAGCCCATCAATCAACGAAATACCTTTCGTTCTTTGATGGAACCCATCTACTTTTTTTGCCCTCTCTTTGAGTCTAGACCAGACCTCCATTTTTTTTTTTAGGGCAAGCAAGTTCTAGCTATACTCTGTTCAGATTAAAACCAGTCTGAAATTGATGGGTGTATTACAGGACCAAAATGGAGGCAGCTCTTCCTCCATACATACAATCGAATGAAAGACATAGATGGTCACCACCTCCAAACAATACGAAAAAATTTTTGAGGGCCCCTCAGGGGTTTAAATAAGGGTGCAAGTAGTTAAGAGTTGAAGTCAGTTACATAGGTTCTTTTTCTGGGGTCATCTTGCTGCTGGTGGATGGGCTTTTACAATTTGATAAAAGGCAAAAAAAAATCCAGATTTTCATTTTCTATATCAAAAAATAATTTAAGTAATTCAAATTATATTCCTCATTTTGCTTTATTTTGTAAAATTTAAAACACCCCCTGAATAATGCCTGTATTGCTTTCTGTATCTGTCAGTGTGTGTAGGGGGGGAAAATATTCAACCCTCAAGGCCAGACTTTTTCATGATTTAATACATAACACCTCACAATATATTTAATCAGACTGAAGCAACCATCTTAGCAAAAGACCATACAAATCAATGGCTGACACCTGATATTGGGAATTTGGGTTGGTTTCTAAAACGATCAGGGAAGGGGGAGGGGTCCCGTAAACTATTTTGATGCCCGATTTGCTTTAGATTAAATCAGATTATGTTTTTTTTTTGTTTGCTCTTTTCCTTTGATCTAGTTTTAATAAACCGCCCCTCCTCTTCCCATCTCCATCAACGTTATGTCAGATTTCCAGGAAAAGAAATCTGTATCAGGACAAAAGTGGTCTTGGGTCTATCTGAAGCCCTTTCTTTTTGATAATCAGCATGGTGGCCTTCAATGTTGTAAGGGTGCGTTCACACGGCAAGGGACAAATACCGGTCGGCTTACCGCGAGGTGCATAGAAAAGCCCTGCCACTTCACATTGGCTTGCACAGATTCCTTCCGAAAACCGGACGGAAGATTGTGCAAGCACAGTGTTTTTCAGGCGGCGTGCAGTGGGGACTGCTGCACGGGTTTTCCATAGAGCACCATTGTTCTCATTTGCGCCCGGTTTTTCAGGCGGTCTGCAAAACCGCAAACCGCCTGAAAAACTGGTCGAAAACCCTTGCCGTGGGGACATGCCCTAAGGGTGCACTTATTAAAATCCACATGTAAAAAACTAATTGGAGCAGATTTTGTGGCAGATTTTAATTTGTGATTAAACCACACCAGTTGGTTTTGTATGCGGATTTTATTTTGCGGTATCTACTACAGAAATCCTGCAGTGGATTTTACTATTATGAATGTATCATAAAGGTTTTTTTTATCTGCCTGATATGAGAAGATACTTTTAAAGGACCACTCCATTTTTTTTTTTATGCCATTTTTTTTTTCTTGTTTTAGTTTATCAGAAATTGCTTCTAGGCACACAGTGGTGCCAGTAATTTTGTTTACCTGTAGCGCATACATGATTTCTTACAACTGCACAGACAATACCCGGTCATTTATCCGACCTATTTGTTCCTGTGTCCCGTGCCGTGCATGCGGGGCCCCACGGCCCGCAGGGGGGGCGCTTTTCTTCTCCATTCTCCATGCTTTTCTCCACGTTATTGGAGAAAAGCCCTCCCCCTTCACATAGACATATTCATCTTCCGTCCGAAAACCGGTCGGAAGAGTGAACATGTTATATGTTATGTCTGAAAAACCGCCGGGCCGAAAATCCGTAAAGTGGCGACTGCTGCCCAGATTTTCCACTAAGGACCGTGTAAAAGTTTGTCAGCCGTATGCAGCGATTTCAAAAAACCGGAAAGTCCATCTGAAAAACCGTGCTGTTGGGACAAAAGCCCTTAGGCATCCATGTTCACTACGGCTGTAATTGCGGTTGCGGGGCGTAATATACGCCCCTGCAGTAACCTGAGAGGACGGGGGGGGAGGGGCCGGGAGCAGGGGGCCGGGCACCACTCCGTCCCATAGACTATCATTACATATTGGTGCGAATTACTCCGCTAGTAAATGAGCATACACTTTCACTCTGTGCGCTCTGACGTATTTGTAGCGAGCGGGTAGAGAGTATGACATAATTCCATAGTTCTCTATGAGAACTTAGGAATACCGAAAAGAATGGACGTATTCCCATCCGTAATCCGCGCAGAACGCCGCAAATTACGGGCTGAAATACATGCCCAAATAAGCCGCGTGAACATGACCTTAGGGTATGTTTACTCCGTGGTTACATACGCTTTTAGATACGGGTTTGGATCCATCTGTTGGACCCTAATCAGACCCAAACATGTATCTAACAAATAGCAGTGTGATTTACAAATGCTTTTACGTAAAACACGGCGATCAACGTCACATACGAGTGATCACTGATGTGTGTACTCAACATGCGTCTTCCGGATCCATCCCAGATATACACATGGTTCGAATTCTTGGTCCGAAAGATCGCAGCAGAGCCCTATATATAAAGTATAGGGTGCGAGTCCTGCGCTGCAATTCCAACATGGATACAAAACTCACAGCTGCCTGTTGGTACACATGTTCAATCAGTTTTGGATCCGATCGATGCAGCGTTTTTGGATCCGATTTTCAATCCGATCCAAAATCGCCGTGTGGACATACCCTCACTGCTGCCACTGAGGAATGTGACCTACACTATCTGTTTCTGAAACACACAGCATTGGTTGTGTGACCTGGAAGGGAATTTCTCTCTGTATGCCTATGAGAAGGTCTCATAGGAATGTATAGAGATACAACTTCCTGTGTAATCAAAAGAACAATGTTTTTTCAGCTAATTAGTCCAGATCATGTGACCTACCAGACTGTTGAATCAGCCAGAAATCATGTATGCGACTACAGGAAAGCACAGTTACTAAAATTACAGTGCACCTAAAAGCAGTTTCTAATAAATTAAAGGAAAAAAACCCCAAAACTTGAGAGGTCCTTTAAAGAGGTTGTCTCGCTACATTGATTCATCTTACCTCAGTTCTGTTTTCTTGGTTTCATTTTGAATTCAGGGGTGTGTTTACCAGCTTCTAGGCTGCAGTAGAAGCCAAGTCTGTAGCTATAGCAACCAGTGCTGAAAGATTGAACAGGTCTGTAGCTATAGCGACCTGAGGAGCTATTGCAGCCCATACAAGAGGGGATATCTAGGAATAGGTAGGACACTGCAATATGTGTCCATTAACAAAGTGACTTGTTTTTGCAAGATCTTTAACATAAAAAGTAATCCTTGTAGTGAGACAACCCCTTTAAGTGTAATTCTCCTTTAAATGACATCTATTTATGGCTGGACTTGAAAGTAGTTAATTACCCATGGTTCACATACAACTTTACAAAATGTAGGTTTCCCTCACATCTAGCTTACACTCCATATTTAGTGTATGCGCGGGAAAAGATCCTGGGGCACATGCTGAAGTACTGTACAACTAAACACCCATATTCATATTTTTTTTTCACTTTATAGGAAATTGTCTGCAGTGCTGAGCACAGTAAAAATAAATGAAAAAACTAAATAATTACGTATGTGACCGTATGCCCAAACTGCAGCATTGGTCGCAGACTTTTTGGGCGATATTACAAGGGAGTAATCTCACTGGATACCTTCAGTAAATGCAAAAAAATAAACCGTTTGCAATGAACAGTAGAGAACTTGCATTATTCATTCCCACAAAGTGAAAATAGAGAGTTCACCAATTTTTTTTAACTTTTTTTTTTAACTTTTGGGATAGAAAACCCAGCGTAATCCCCTCAAAGGGCGCGTTCCGAATTTGTTTACCCTGTGGAGTTTAAACTTTAAAAAACCCCAAAAAAGGGGGGACTTTTTTTCAAAAAAAAAAAAACTTAAAATTTTTTAAGTGAGCAGTTAAGATTTTTTGAGCTTTTCCACCCAATGTTTTTTTCCGGGGAAAATTTTATATTTTGGGGTTTGCCGTCCCAAAGATTGCTTTTCATATGTTTGGATCCAAAAATGGGGTTTTTTTTGTTTGAACGGCACATATTTGCATATCTGCCGATATGGTGTTTCAAAGGCCAAAACTGTGAAGTAATTTGGATAAAGCATTTTGGGGAAAATTGGGAAACGGCACCCTAAGAGGGCCCTGTAACGCTGTTTAAAGGGTCCGGTTTTTTGGGGTTTGGTTGGTCGGGGGGCCAGGTTTTTGATAATCCCTGTGGTTTTCTTTTTTGGGAAATTTCTTTAAAATTTAAAGGATTTTTTGCTTTTTGAAAGCCTGTCAGGGAAATTAAGGGTTTTTGAATTTAAAAACCTTAAAAAATTGGGACCTTTTTCCCCAGGGGGTTCGGCAAGCCGGCCCGACCCCGACCCCAAAATTCCCAAAACCTTTGGGGCTCCTGGCTCCCTCATACAGGCCATTTTTAAGAATATTTATGAAAAAAAAGGTCTGCTGTTTCCCGAACAATTAAAAAAGTATTTAGGTTAAAAAGGGAACGAAAGCAAAAGGTAACTGTTTGTTCTTTTGAAACTTTGGGTAGAGTTGAAAAAAAAAGCGTATTTTATCAAGCCAGTCTGCACCAACTTTGGGGAATGGTAGAAAACCGAATCAACCAAATGTGCTTGGTTGATTGGACCCAGAAGGATTCAGGCATTTTAAATTGGTGGATTTCCCAAAAATAAAAATAAAAAAATTAACATTTTTTTTTTTTTAAGGACAAAACTTAACTAAGCAGATGCAAACACTAGCAAGTAAAATTTTTATGTATAAGATATGTAAAGATAGGAAAGAGTCTGTAATAAAATTTACGTAGCCTCAGTACAAAGCTTAGTGGATGGAGATAGTACCCAAATCACAAGTTCAAAACATTTTCCCGTTTTTTGCTTGTCAGTGTAAAATTATTTATTGTAATGATTTTTGGACCCAAAAAATTGTAAAAATAAAAACACTGCAGGAAATTTGTGAAGTTCTAATTTTATTCGAGGAATAGTATCGCCTCCGTCAGATCCTGATACAAAACCCTCCCTCTGATCTCTTTATTTCCGGCAAAAGGCCTTTTACACTAACTTGGGTTGAGGGCAAAGGGGTACCCGGGGAAAACATTCAAACAATGTCAGGGAAAAAGGGAATTTCCTTTAAGCCACAGTCATTTTTTGATGAATGGTTGAACCTTCTACTTTGAAAGGGGGGTGAAAAATTTTGCAAAAACTGTTTCCCAGGGGACGAAATTTTTTCCCCTGGGGCCCGCCTTTCCCTGCCCCATGTCATAAATTTACACTCCCCATCTGATAATAAAGATATGGACGTAGCATTGGCTGGACCCAATTCCTCTTACTCTTTGCACTGCATCAAACTAACTGGACCAATTTATTATATGTTTTGGGAGTCGGTCCATTTTATGACGACTCCAACTCCACAGCCCTGCTTTCAAATGTAAAGAAAACAAGATTGCAATGGTTTGGAATTTTGAGCCAAGTTTAATTTTGCAGCAGAGCAAGAAAAACAGATCAGAAGTTGAACATTAGACATTTTTCCATTTCATTTGACATAATTAACTAATTTAGAAGTTGATGGCAGCAACATGTCTCAAAAATTGGGGACCATCATGTAGCATCCCCTCTTCTACTTAGAAAAGTCTGTAAATGACTGGGAAGTGAGGAGACCAGTTGCTGAGTTTTGGGAGAGGAATGTTGTCCCATTCTTGTCTGATGTAGGATTCTAGCTGCTCTACAGTCCTGGGTCTTCTTGGCCCTGATCTTTGATTACATAATGGGTGAGATGATTTCTGTTGGTGAAAGGTTTTTGACTGCAGGCCAGTTCAGCACTCAGACTCCTTCTTTGAAGCCATGCTGTTGTGACTAATGTAGTATATGGTTTAGCATTCTCTTGGGGTTGTCTCATCTCAAAGTTTCATAGGATACATGAATGAAATAATGTCTTTGCCTTCCTTCCTGGGCACTGTCTGAATTAGCATAGAGCTCAGTGTATTCAGGCTTCTGCTAATTAGATAAACCCGCGTCCCGACCGAGAAGCCAATTACGGCTTTTGTCTAAAAAAACAGTAACAAACAAGCCTTTATGCCCACAGTTCGTGCTGGGGCCCCCACCTGTGTATTCATCACCCCAAGCTATCAGAAGAACAAACAAAGGGGGGGAGAAGCACACAGGCTGTCACTTGGGGAACCAGAGAGAGCACAGAAGGGGATAAAATCCTTGAGCTCCTTTAAAAAAAAAAATGAACACAATCTATTTGGAAAAACTTTATTTAGTGATCCAAACATGTTTAAAGCTAATCTTTGTAGTGTGGGAGGGAACATATATTGCTCTTAAAACTCTATATACTGCTCAGTATTAATAACGTATTTCAGTATGTGTAAGTGCCATAGGCACTGATGCAACTCCATACCATCCAAGAAGCTGGATAGTTCCTCTCTTCCTAAGTTCACAGGACATGTCATCCATGGTTTCCATAAAATTATTACATTTATTTATCTGACCACAGAACAGTTTTTTATTTTGCCTTGGTCCTTTTCAAATGAGCATTGGTCCAGAGAAGACGGCAGCATTTCTGGAATTTGTTGATATATGGTTTTGTCTTTTGCACGATAGAGCTTTAATTTTTACAGACAATGATTTCTGGAAGTATTCCGGAGCCCATGCAGTAATTTGCATAACCAATTCTTTTATTCCCAAAAACAATGACAACGAGGGCCCAAAAACCATTTAAAACAATCCCTTGTTTCCTTGTACACATAGAATTCTCTAAATCTTTTTATGATGTTATGTACTGGGGATGCTTGGATTTTAAAAGTCTTTTTTAAATTTTCTTTTAAGAAAAAAATTTTTCTAAAATGTTTTCACCGTTTTTTTGCAAGGTTTTCAAAGATGAACCTTATGACCATCTTTGCCTCTCCAGCATTCTCTCTTTTTTATCCAGTTATGTGATTCAGTTTAAAAGTGACCTCCAGCTGTTTCGCATTACTACCACTTACTTTTCCATCCTTTTATTAACTCTTTGCTAACATTTTTGAGATGTGTTGTTGCCGTCAGTTTCTAAATGAGTTAATATTTTTAAAAAGAAAAAAGAAAAAAAGTGAAAATTTAAAATTTGATATGTGTTTTGTGAATAGAATATTTAATTATCTGGCTATAGAATTTCCAATCGTTGATCCTTTTTCCTTTAAAACTTTACAAACTACCAGCTTTTTTGGAATTTGGGTGTTTCACACGGTGCTTTTTTTTGGTGGGTTTTTTTTTTGTGCAACAATGTAAACCCTTTAATTTCTTTTCTTCCGACAAAAAAGGATCAAAAAAGCACCCTGTGAAAGCACCCTAGGGCTTCCCCCCTGAACGGGTTTTTGGGGTTTTTTTTAGCCCGGTTTGGGGGTTTTTTTAGACCGCCGAAAAACCGGCGGAAAATTAGACAATTGTGCCTATGGAAAACCCCGGCAGATCCCCATGCAGGTTTTTTTCCCCCGGCGGTTTTGGCCCCCCGGAGATCGGGGACAAAAAACTGAACAGCCAAACTTTCCGTCCCGGTTTCCGGACGGGAAAATGTGCATCTCAATTTGGGAGGGGGGGGCTGTTCTCCCCCCACGGGGAAAAGCCGCCCCCCCGCCCGTGGGGCGGGCCAAAACCCGGACAAAAACCGGGGCAAAGGGGGGATTTGGGGGGGGGGCGGTGCCCCCCGGGGCCCTTTTGCATTAAAGCCCCAATTCGGAAGAATTGGCTTTCACTCATTCCTTGTTTAAAAGATCGTATTTTGGGGAACGGGAAGGGGGTAACTACCGGAATCGCCCCAAATTCACCTGTTTTTGAGCGTGCCACGAAATTACCCCGTGTCCCCTTTTTGGAAAAAAAAAAATAAAAATAAAGTTGAAGACCTTTGGCCTGTCCCCACGGTTTTTTTTCCCGGGGGGCCCCCGGGTTTGCGGGTTTTTTCAGACCGCCCCCCGGGGAAAAAGGGGAATTTCCAAATTTTCTTTATGGAAAACCGCGCTCCCCCTGGCGGTTCCCCCGGGGGGGGGGGAAAAATGGACAAAAAAACATAAATTTTTCCGCGGGCCACGTAAATTGCAAATTTTATGGGGGGGGGGCCCCCCGGGGAGGGCCCCCCCCCCCCCCCACCCCCCCCCCCCCTCCCCCCCCCCCCCCCCACCCCCGCCACCCCCCCCCCCCCCCACCCCCCCCCCCCCCCCCCCCCGCCCCCCCCCCCCCCCCCCCCCCACCCCCTCCCCCCCCACCCGCTCCCCCCCCCCCCCCCCCCCCCCCCCCCCCCCACCCCCTTTTAAAAGTGCAAATTTGAATTTGTGAGGATTCTGTCACAGGGAACAGACTCGTAGCCACCATTGATTTCTTTTCACTTTTATTAGTCTAGGAAACCTGTTCGCTTTGTTAATACTTGATAATGTGATGTGTTCCATGCTGCATGCCCAAGAAAAATACAAATATATTTTCATCCTGCGAAGGGTTGATCAGGGTGAATGTTAAAGGATTATATCTAATGGCGTGTTTTTGCGGTGTTTTTTGGCGCGATTTTTCAATGAAAACCCACCCAGGAGACCTAAGTCCCACCAGTGGGTGTTAATAAAGGTTATAACTTTATCAAATTTACATACAAATGTCTGATGTGTCCTTTTTTTTTGTACCTTTTATAATAAAATGATCATGCTTTGGTTGCTAACGATTTTTGCGCAATTCATATGTTTTCCGCTAAAAATCCGTTTTTTAAATGGATTTTGGTGTTCAAATCCTATTTTTAACATCATTTTGCCGCTAAGAAAGTTATTCAGCTTCTGACGCCAAAATGACGGTTTTTTGCGGATTTTGGCACAAAAATCAGGTTTTTTTTTTTTTTACGGATTTTGGCACTAAAATATTTTTCTTTAGAGATGTTGCCGCTAATAACGTTATGTCGCTTCTGACGCCAAAAATCTGTTTTGTTTTTTTTTACGGATTTTGGCGCAAGAATCCGTTTTTTGCGGGTTTTGGTGTTAAAATCCTTTTCTTAACAACTTTATTTGCACCAAAATATATCTCGCTTCTGACGCTAAAAATAAGATATTTTTTTTTTTTTTTTTTTTACAGATTTTGGTGCCAGAATCTATTTGTTTACGGAATTTGATGCAAAAATCCTTTTCTGAACTTTGTTAGCGCCAAAATCTGTAAAAAAAAAACAAACAAACAAAAAAAAAAAACGGATTCTGCAGGCAAAATCCGAAACCCCCCCTCCTCCCCCCGAATTTTTAGTGTCAGAAGCAAGATAACTTTATTAGCACCAAAATCCGTAAAAAAAATGGACTTTAGGGCCAAAATCCCTAAAAAAAAATGTATTTTTGGTGACAAACGCGAGATAGCTTTATTAGCCCCAAAATCCGTAAAAATTGCTATCTTGGCACCAAAATCTGTTAAAAAAATGGACTTTAGGGTCAAAATCCGTAAAAAAAATGATTTTTTGGCGACAAAATAACTTTATTAGCGCCAAAATCCGTAAAACAACTACAAGATTACATATAAATGTGCTTTATATCCCCTTTTGTAGTGCGGAGTTAGATCCAATGGCTTAATTTATGTATACATTAAAAAACAGCCTTAAAGACGAGCAAAAAAAGTGTGTAAAAAAACGCGCCAAAAAACGCAAAACGCGGCAAAAACCGGCCGTTTTTTCAGCTGCTTTTGACAGGCAGTGGACAGAAAACTCCGTTTCATGAACGTTTTTAGTAATCAGTTTTCAGGTTGTTTTTTGTCCACTGCAGTGTAGACATAGCCTAATTGTTTTTTGTGCAGCTTCAGCTTAAAGTGTTGCTCAATGCTGAACTCCACATTAGAAGTAGTATGACGTTTAGTCCTTGAGAAACATTGCCCCAAAAGGACGATGATCATTCTCCTGCCAGCACACGGTCTCCATTGTTCCTCAAAAGAACATACAAAATCGTGCTGTTATCTTCCACGTTTAAATGTAATCTATCCACATGCATGTCCTCTGCTACTCATAGGGAATATATGCTGTAATAACGCCATTTTTTTTTCTCCCCACAGCTATATGACTGTCTGTGACACTAGCAACCGCACACTGGGAAAGCCTATGGACTACTAGACCGCGGCACAACACTGCTTCAACCCATGGCAGTTTGCACATTCCCGTGAAACCTGCCAAGCTGGACCCCACAGCTGTCCAACACAACTCCTCGGCCGCCAACGTGCCCACTTCACCAGTAAGCGACAATGCAGTCCTAGCCTGTGCCACAGGCATTCATGAAGAGCACTATGTAAGCGAAGCTGTGGGACCTGGAGATGCGCTGGGTCAGAGAGAATACAGAGATGCCGGCACCATTACAGGTGAATCTGCTACAAAATGTTGATGGCCTGATTTAAAGAGAACCTGTCACATAGGTTATGCCCCCCTGGCTGACGACAGAACAAGCTAGTGTCAGACATGCTGTTTCCAGCGCTGTGTCCCTTATTCTGTAAGATGCTGGAGTTTTTAGAGCATTTCCCCCTCAAATCTGCAGTTTTCAGCCAAAAAAAGAGTCATGAAAAGAGTCTGTTTTTTTCAAACCCCACCCACCTGAGGCTAGCCCCGCCCACCTCAACTGACAAACCTATTACTTTGAATAGGTAGAAACGTGAATAACTGTCAGTGGGCGGGGCTAACCTTTGGTGGGTGGGGCTATAACCTGCTCATGAATAAGATTTGAGCATTAAATGCTCTAAAACTACAGCATCTTACAGAATAAGAGACACAGCGCTGGAAACAGCAGGTCTGACACTAGCTTGTGCTGTCCTCAGCAAGGGGGGGCATAACCTATGTAAGCTTCTCTTTAAAGGAAAATGTTTCATCATGAAACCCCCCCTCCACATCTTTTGTATTGGCTGGATAGGTAAAGAGGTGCTGATTCCAAACCGGTAATATTATTAATATTTATCTCTATAACAGTTTGTTAGCTAAAGTAATTTTTTGGACGTCCTCTCCAAATTAATTGCCAAGCTTATGGGTGCCTTGTATGCTTTATCATAGATACAAAACTGGTACTTTCTAGTGAAGCATATTGGAGAAAGTGTTTGTATTTTAGTCTCCTATTACTTCATGAGGTTTCTCTGAAGGTCATAGATACTCTTTAAAGGGGTTTTGCCACGATCTAATGTTGACGTGGGATCATCCAAAATGGGTATTCAATCACTTTTCTAAATATATGTCATCAAAAAAGTGAAGCCTCTGAGAGCTACAGCCTTCCTTACATGCCCTTGGTTTCCTGACAGTTTACATTAGACTATACCAGGAGCTGATCTGGCCACGCTTGCGTTGTTTGCACTTCTTATCTGATGGCAGGGAACATGAACGAGCTTTGAAGGGACTGGGGAGAAAGATCCTGTGTCTTTTGTATAGAGAATCCACTGGTTGTAATGTAATTATCTGAGTAAACATGCAGACGCTCCCTGCTCAGCCCCCCTCCCTCTTCGCCTGCAGCCGTTCGTGAAGGAATGAAAGAAGGCTGCCTGCTGAGCTTATCTACTCTCCTGAACAAATAAGAGGGAGAAATAAAACATATATAGCTTGTGCACAATACAGTTCTCCTGTGGATTAGCAAAACAATGTTTGCTCAACTACAGAGATGGAGTATCAGGCACGTGCATGGGAGGCAGAGTGATGACATCACAGAGGAAGTACTTTTTTTTTTAAACACAAACACAACACCCCTTTTTCAGGTCTCAAGAGGGGAGTATCAGCCTGTTAGGTAAGGAACTCACTTCTTGGCAAAACCCCTTTAAGGCTTGTTGTAGACAGATGTAAAATGGGATCTTAAAGGGATCTTCCCATCCCGTTGGTAGGATATATCATGATCCGTGTGGTCTGGCTTCTTTGGAAGAAGGTCTTCAAGGCATAGGTCTAATCCAGCTGCTATACTGGGAGCAGCACCTGCATAGTGTTTGCCTAAATTCTGCCACAGACATGAGATTTTTCTTGTCAGATTATGCTGATTTCAGCACATTACGCCGACAATCTAGTATGTTAGGAGTAAGGAGAAACATGGGTCCGACACACTACATAGTACAGACGTCCTGATGTCCATCAGGTTCAAGGTGAATAGATCATTTTTAGAACTTTGGTTCCCAGAACCAAATATATGGAATATGGAGCCTATAAGGAGATGCAATCTGCTCTAAAAGGAATCCTTTCCTTCCTGATCCCAAGTAACTTAGATTGGATCAACTTTCACAACAGGAATTGACTATATCTACATAGGTGTTAATAATTGTCTAAGCCTTCACCTGTTTCTGCTGCATTCAACTCCCGAGGAGGCTATTCCACAGACCGATAGATCTTCTAGTAAGGGGGTTTTATCCTGCAATGAGCTGAGGATTTTTCTCCTCTTTGTAGTAGTGAAACCATGACCCCAATCAGTATGTAGGTAGTTAAAATCTCCCCTCTCCTTCTGCTCCGTGATGTCAGGGGGTGTATACGTTACATCAAAAATAATTTTTTCCAAGTTTACCTCATTTGTCATTTCACCCACAAGGTTTCCACAGTTTAGTCTTCACACACTAGTGCTACTTTTATATTACTTTGAACATACAGACATGCTTCTCCTCCTTTCATATTTATCCTGTCCTTCCGAAACAGTGTAGGTTAAAGGGGTTGTCTCACTACATTGATTTGTCCTGTTTTCTTGGTTTAATTTTGAATTCAAGGGCATGTTTACTGGTTTCTACTAGGCTGCAGTAGAAGCCAGGTCTGTAGCTATAGCAACCAGTGCTGGCAGCCTATCAGGAGAGTTGGCACAGGTCTGTATCTATAGTGACCTGATGAGCTGATGCAGACCATTCCAGAGGGGATATCTAGGAATTGGTAGGACTCTTTTAATAGACATATATTGCAAAGTGACTTGTTTTTGCAAGGTCTTGAACATAAAAAGCAATCCTTGTAGTGAGACAACCCCTTTAAGGCTGGCGATTTTTTTCATGCATATTTTGATGCATAAAATATGTTTAGAGCTTTAATAAAACTAAGAAACAACATCTACAGTGTCCTATTGTGTTCTACGGGAATCCACACCATTGGGATGTTTTTTTACATTTAAACAATAGGTGGCACCTAAGTGCATTTCATTTCTTGGTTTGTAATGTGTGTTTTAATTGTGTACTTTTACAGTATAGTCAATGGGAATTGCAAATAACTCCCCAATTATGCGTGTAAACACAACACAATATCGGCAGCTTTCTACAAAGGCTAAGAAAAAGGAACTACAGGCAGTCCCCGATTTACATCGTTCCGACTTACATACGTCCCCTAGTTACAATCGGAGACTTATGGGGCGTGGCTGACATTCAACACTGAGTCACACCCCATGATAACCAAGTGCCAGCATGCCACAGCTACACGAGATACAGAACATTAGGGGAAATCTTCTAAAAAAGGGCACAGACAGCAAAACAAAATGTAAAAACCCTTCCTTGCACTATCCAAAACTAAAACACTTTTTTTTTTGCTGGAATTACATTTAATAAATATACCTGTTCCAACTTACATACAAATTCAACTTAAGAACAAACCTACAGTCCCAATCCCGTTTGTAACCCGGGGACTGCCTGTATATCAAAATGCATTTCTGCTACTTTTTGGATACATGAAAATTTGAGGTTCAGAGCGCACATATTCAATTAAAACTGCGAGAGCCCATCCACCAACAAGGTGACCTCAGTTCAGATAGGAACCTAACCTGACATTTTACCTCATTTGGTGTCAGTTCAGATCTCCATATTTGCAGGGAGAGAAGGTCCCAGCTTCAATCTGTTCTGATTAAAAACCATCTGTTTGGATGGGCAGGGTGCACAACCAAAATGGAAGCCAGTCACTCATTCCCCCAAGCAAACAATCCAAAAATTAATATATCACCACATGCTAAACAAAGAGAACCTGTCACATACATTATGTCCTCCTTGCTGAGGGCAGCACAAGCTAGTGTCAGACCTGCTGTTCCAGCGCTGTGTCCCTTACTCTGTGAGATGCCGTAGTTTTAGAGCATTTACGCCTCAAATCTTCTTCTTGAGCAGGTGCTAGCCCTGCCCACCAAAGGCTAGCTCCACCCACTGACAGTTATTCACATGTTTCTGGACGGGGCTAGCCTCAGATGGGCAGGGAATGAAAAAAACTTACTGACTCTTCTGGCTGAAATCTGCAGATTTGAGCACTAAATACTCGAAAACTACAGCATCTTACAGAATAAGGGAAACAGCGCTGGAAACAGCAGGTCTGACACTAGCTTGTGCTGTCTTCAGCAAGAGCGGCATAATCTGTGTGACAGGTTCTCTTTAAAGGGGTTGTTTCACTATGAAGATCATAGTTGAAAATGTGGGGACCAAAAATCTAAGGATGTACGTCCTTGGTTACTATTGGCAAAGTGCTACGGTTTTAGAGAACGGGCTGGTTTACATGTGCTTAGCAACGGTGTTTGTTTACTGTTTAGGGAAGCATTCTGTCCTGCCCTGGTCGTGCACATTCAAAGTAATGGCAGTTACGTGGTGGGGCAGGGATGTGTGTATTGGCAGGCAAGGAGGAGAAGCAGTGAGAGGACATGCAGGAGGGTTGTGTGTATTGTATCCTCTTCACTGCTTCCCCTTGCCTGCCAAATACACACATCCCTGCCCCTCTTAACTGCCTTTTCTTTGCATGTGCACGACCTGGGCAGGACAGAATGCTTCCCTGGCCAGTAAACAAACACCGTTGCTAAGCACATGTAAACCAGCCCGTTCTCTAAAACCGTAACACTTTGCCAATAGTAACCAAGGACGTACATCCTTAGATTTTTGGTCCCCACATTTTCAACTATAATCTTCGTAGTGAGACAACCCCTTTAAAGAAAATTATATAAGTGCACGCTGGCAGCAAAACAATGCAAACACAACAAAATATCAGCGCACTACAAACGCTAAGAGACAGTCAAAGTGAACATAGTAACGATTTCAAAATGCATTTCTACTACTTTTTAGATGTATATGTGTGTTAATGTTCGATTCCCCCTTGGTGCATTTTTTTATGCATAACTGTGCCACAAATGAATTCATTATTGTATGGGAAAAAAAACCCCCACACACATTGATTTTTGTCACTGTCACTACACTGACTCGATGTCAGCAGCACAGCAGGAGCCCCTTGATTGTCACTGTCAGGCTTATCAGCAGCACAGCATGAGCCCCTTAATTGTCAGCAGGAGCCCCCTTAAATCCCAGGGGCCCACTTGATTGTTAGCAGGAGCCCCGTTGTCCCTTGATTGTCGGCATGAGCCCCCTTGATTGTCAGCAGGAGCCCCTTGAATCTCAGGAGCCCCTTGAGACAGGGGCCGGTAAGACAGGAGCCAATGTGGTCGGACAAAGGTGACCATCTTTGTAGAGGCTCTATAATTATTATGGGTTGTACTGTGCTTTCCCAGTCCCTGTTTCTTGCTTAGCTTTTCAAGTGTCTGGGAAAGCTGGGTGAAGGGCTCCCAATGTTGGAAACATTTTTTATAAATTCCACACATTTTTCTCAGATGACAAGTTTGACCAGTTTGGTGGTGATCTATTCCTCTCCCTATCCCTGATTATTGCTAAGAAAACTTGTCATCTGGGAGAGCTGGAATCTATAACAAATGTGGTCGGCATTGAGAATTTTACAAATGTTGTCATGGTGGTGAGTGACCAGCAATGCTGTATATACCAATACAAATTCCCTAGGGAAAATTGAAAAAAGTTTAAAAAAAAAAAAAAAAAAAGTGAAACACAAAAAATAAAACACACTGTACACTGCTCTTTTCCCGTGTACAAATACCAATTGACCCAAAAATAAAGTACATTTATTTGGTGTCGCCGTGCACGTAAGACATACCCTATCAATATATCATGTTATTTTGAATGCCATTAAAAAAAAAAAAAAAAATTTAGTTAAGTTTACTCTATAATGTATACTGATGCAATTGCAAAATGTTAAAATATGCTATTTCTAGGACAAGAATGCGTTGTGAAGTCACTAACAGTCGTTAAGCCAGTTGTTAAGGCCTCAAGTCGATTGATAAGAGCTTAGTAATTGACTCCAGGGACTAGTCTCAAGCTCCCACATTTTGATTGTTAGATGTCACCATCCTATTTTTCACATCCAGTATCAGGACTGTGATTTCTTGAAATTTTGTGGGAGCATTTGTCATCCACGTTGGTTTGTAAGTCATGAATCTCTGTATCCACCGCCCCATTTCTGCCTCCAAGGTCCACTTCTCCACCCGCCATTATTGTCTTGTAACCTATTGACCCATTTATTCTCTGCTTTGTCCTTTTTTTTTTTTTTTATCTCTAGTTTAAATACTCATCCACACCCTCTCGAATTCTTTCCCTCTGCACACAAAGATCCCTTAAACTTTAGAAGGAGACATTTCTAGCATATCCTATTAATATGCCATCAGTGTCTGAGATGGAAATATCCCTTTTAAAGGGAGTGTGTCATCAGAAAATGACCTAGTGTTTAACTCATGTTTTATGTTAAACATATTTTTTTTAAAGAATTTCTGGTTATGTAATTTTCATATCACTATCAATATTTTGAAAAAAAATCTTAAAATCCTGCATTTTTCACCTTGGCCACTAGGCCTAATAATAGTCTGCTGAAAAGATCTATCTACAGAACAGGAAGTGTCAGTTTCCTCATTATCAGTACAGGCAGGGTTACACTGAAAGGTAAAATCAATGTGTATAGACAACACAGGATCCACCATTCACAACAAGAAATGATCACAGGTCACCTTTTCCCCCTCCCTGTACACTGACTTCTTCCCAGGTCACAGAGCATGCCTGGATAACTCTACCATAGAAGTCAGTGGGTCTGCTCCTGTTCACAGGCTCCTATGTGTATGAAGCTGCAGTAAATGCTGTTAAAAGCCGTGCAGGCGAGAAAACTTTCCCCACAACTATCTATAGACCGCAGAATTAAAACATCTACAGTCAGAAAATGAAAACGGCGAAGAAGAATAGATTCATTTTAATCCCAGTTCTCTAAAATTCTTCTTTCTACCATTGGCCCCTATATGGAATACTGGGTTCTCACCTGACCCTTTTGGTAATTTATCTCGTTGTTCCACCACGTGCTGAACCCTGGCACTTGGGAGGCTGTAAACCTATTGACGAAGGTGCTTTTGGCAATAAATTATTTTATCTATGTTCCTTATGATAGAATCTCCTAAAACTTTCCTGCATTGCCATTGCAGAGACTACAAGCTACTACAACTAATCCAATCTACTACGACTACAAGTTCACCTGGCTACTAGAAAGAGTAGGCTCCACTAGGGGTGCCATTTCTGAGACTGACCCCTTTGCATCATCACCCATCTTGGCAGAGTTTCTAGTAAGCATGACACGTCGTAGTCTACAACCTTGATAGCTGCCGTTCTCATGATGAACCCTCCATGCTCTGACCTTTGGAAAGCAAGGAAAGTGTAAAATGTGAAGTAATAATTTGTAGTCGTTGGGCACTGGACTCTGTAACAGCTGACAGGGCATCGCTGTCATCTACTGGACTATTACACAAAGTGCCGCTGGTCATAGTACACGAGGTGACAGCAGTATTTGCTTTTGTATTTAGCCGTATGTTTCCTAGAAAGTGGGAGCTTCATTTCTGGAGACGCAATTGTTGGTTGGAGAAAACATTCATATACATATTCATATACATGGACATACAGGGATACAGGCTTTGTTGTCTTTAGGGGGTGTTCACACAGTGTATTTGCAGGGCGTACTTGGGCACGTAATTGCTAAAATCCACCACATAAATCCGGTAAAAAGAATGTTACTGGTAATATCACCACCGTCATTCAGAGGATGGGGATTTCACGATTGTCTTTCTCGGTGTATAATATACGCTAATAAAAAAGAAAAAGGGACCTGTCACTTCTTTTGGGCGCTTATGTAAGGTATACGAGGCAGAGCGCTGTCAGCGAGTACTTTCAACAGCGCTAATGAAGGTGTATGTGAACGTACCCTTAGGAGATGTTCACACGTCAAGTTTTCTTCTATTGGAAAAATCCGACATGTGATCTTCTACCGAAATCTGAGCCGATACCTTTTCGCCTGTGATTTGGATACACAGGCGTAACCCTCGTCACACCTACCCAAGCGAAATCCATGGAGGATCTGCTTTAAAGAATGGACATGTCGATTTCTTTTTTTCGCGTAACGGATTTCCAGGGTGTGGAAAATCTGAATGAGAGTGGGCTTGTGCACAGAATCCACGTCAAATGCCACATTAAAATCCGTGGTAAAAACATACCCTTACAGGTAAACTTACTCAGTAGTACTGTACATAGTCATTGTAACCCACCCCTTATTGGAAACTCTGCAAATACCTTTGAAAGGTTTTCTTTCATGGTAATTGTCATGCATTTTAGAAAATCCTTCTGTCAAGTGGGTAAGGCCTTCAGTAAAAAATCTGTGCTACAACACAGATTTTCTATTGGAGGCTACACAGCACAGGATTTTGGTTGGATTTTCAGCGGATTCAGTATTTTGCTGAAAATACGAGCGTACCCAGCACTGTATAGACTTCAATAGAAAAAGGTTTCCTAAGCCTAAAACCATCCTGCAGAGTATAGAACATGTTTTGTATTCCGCTGGACCGCCGTCGGATTTCCATAGCCCCAATGTAGTGGACAAAAAAAAATGCGCAAAAAAGCGGCAGCGTGGTCCAGCCATGTGAGAGTGCCGTCGGATTTTGGAGAACATTTTCACATTACTATGTAGAGGTAGCCTAAAACGTGAAGTTGTTTTCTCTGTACTTCTATTTGGGTATGTTCACACGGCATGTTGGACTCGTTTTGGACCTGAAAAACACATCCATCTGCGTATATCGCATTCAACACGCAGGTTTTAAATAGGGCGTCTGCTGCGTCATTCGGATCAAGAATTGACATGTCAATTCTTGGAATAGATCCAAAAGATGCATTGACGATCACTTATCTGAACACTGATGTGTGTTTTATATTGAAAGCAACGTAAATCACACTGCACATTGTTAGATGCATGTTTGGGTCTGTTTAGGATCCGAAACACGGATCCTAACACACATCTAAAAACAGATCCAAAATCGGATCCACACACCGTGTGAACATCCCCTTAGGGCGCGTCTCCACGGCACAGGGCAAATACCAGTGGGTTTTTCTGACCGGTAGTTGTCCGGTTTTTGTGCCGTGCACACGGCTGCAGGGGGACGGCTTTTCTCAGCAATGAGCGGAGAAAAGCCTTCTCCTTTCCCACTGACACGTTCATATTCCGTCCGAAAACCGGATGGAGAATGAACATGTACAATGTTTTTCGGGCGACCGGCAGTTTGAAAAGAACGCTGGGCAGAAAACCCGTGCTGTGACTAAGAAGAAACTTTTACCATAGCTGCTGACTGCCCTCTTGTGGTTACTTGGTTTTATTAAGAAAAAAAAATACCGCAAGTCTGTTCCAAGCAGGATTGCACTAAACTTGGTTAGAGTACCCTGGATGCATGCCACAGCAAGAATTGTCCCCTGGAGAGTATTTGTATGGGTTTCTCATGAGGGGAGATCTGGGTATGGATTCCTCTGCAGTGGAAAGCTTAGGGAGTGCTGCAGAATTGTAGGTTCACACAGCACTTTGTCCGCACTGAGAACACGTTTGTTTCCTCGTTGAAATTCCGCACTTGTCAAATAATTGACACATCCATTCTTTGACAGCGCGGACACTACTCGCCAATAATGCTCGTGTAAAATCTGTGTCCACGCCCAGAACCAGCGCCTAGACCCGTCGTGTGGACGCCCCCTTAGGGGGGAGTCTAAATATATTGGCCGTAGTCATGGTTGATGACGGCACAGTTCTGCGGGTAGAACAGTTTATCTGAAAATCCAGTGGTTAGCACTGTCGCCTTGTGTCGAGGTTGTGTGTTTCTTTCCCACCAAGAACAACATCTGCCTGTATGTTCTCCCTGCATGGGTTTCCTCCGGGTACTTCGGTTTACCCCACACTCTAAAGACCTACTGATATGTAGAATTTACATTGTGCACCCCAATGGGGACAGTTACCAGTGTGAATAATGACACTCACTGTACAGCACTGTGGAATGTAATACTGATAAAAATGAATACTCTATTAGAAAACCATATTAATTTGTGGGAAGACCACGTGCTGGCATGGCCTTTTCAGTTTGTGGTAACCTTAATAGTTTAGAAAGTTACGTGCTGAACGCGTCACATCTTCTGGTGGGGAAATCCCTTTAATGATATCCAGTTATCTCTATTGAGTTTTCGAGAAAGAGGACAAGGTAAAGCTTGGTTCAAACCTGCATTGGTGGTTCCATTTGGAACCTCTGTCGAAGAGGTGAGAAACTGAAGTCATGGGCTCTCACCCTGACCCATTGTATTTAAAAGGGGCCGTCGGGCCCCATAGCTGTCAATAGTGAATCGATCCCCTGACTTCAGTTTTTCACCTCTGCAATGAAGGTATCAAACAGAACCGCCAAAGCAGATGTGAACTAGGCCTAAGAAATCAAGATTTATAGTGTGTAAGAAAAGCAAAAAAACCAAAGTGTAGTTTTTAGTGGTATAGTTTTGTAGAAAGAGAATGATGGTGCCGCACACTTGTGTAGATGGTGGGTGCTCATTGGAAAGCCAATCAGCAGTAGTCCAGAACATAGAAAATTCCACGGCACTCCTTGTGTAATCGCAGAAAAGATTTATTTAACAAAGATTCTAAGATTAACTCTCCGTTCAAGTGTATACAATGCATAGGAGGTATAACAGGCATTATTCCCACCGTCCAACGTTTCGGCCACAACTGGCCTTCATCAGGGACCAAGACGTGGGGAGAAGCAGGAATGCAGAAGTATGCAGGTAAAGTTTTGGGATACATACGACTTCTTGATCATATTTTTTTCCAAGAATTCCAGAATTTTGGGATTGGGAATTTTCTTTTAATACAGTGTCAACTATATGGGATAAATTATATATTTTAATACACAGCATACTTCGGGATGCGCTGATACCAATTTTTTTTTTTTTTACATATACTTGTAGACCTCCTAGATCACTTGACCACTGGGGATGTGATCGCTTGTACACCCTTCTGTAATCTATAGACATTCCAAAAAGGTGAACCAAGATAGCTCTGCTATTACATCCTGTCTATGATCGGCTGTAATGGGAGTAGTAACATGGCAGCTGCTGAGACTGCCATAGCAACAACTCTGCCCCGCCGCCATCTTGTTGCGGGGTTATGGGGGTATTTGGGCAAAGGAATGGCAGATAGAGGCAGGTCCCAGCTGTAATTATCAGCTGGTAATTATCACATATGGTGCAGGCTCAGCAAGTAAGCCTGCTCCATGCTCACTAGAATTATGTCATTATCATTACGTCAGATGTTAACGGAGGCCATAAATGTGATCCGAACATAAGGAGGTTTTGCACACCAGTTTCTTGAGCCAAAGCCCAAAGTGGATGCAGCAAGAAGATGTATTAGTCTTTGCTTTCTATTCCCATTACCTTTGAATTGACTCCTGTTTTTGACTCAAAAACTGCAGAGGTTTTTTTTTGTTTTTAAATTAAAGTAGTCTGTGAAATATCTGATGGTTAAATATAATACAATTCAATACAAAACATTTTCCGGTTGCAATTGAGGAATTTACACTAAAGGGTATGTTGACACATACTGTGCGCACCTAGCTAGCGCATACTTCTGAAGCATTCCCTCTGACATTCACTTTCCCTGGTGCGTAAGACAGCAGGTCATCGTAGCTTTCAATGAAAACTATGATTCCCCGTATTTGTGGGGTGTAATTCGGGCGTGTGCCAAATTACTTCCCTGCAAATACGCAGTGTGACGATACCCTTCTGATTACTCAACGTTTTCCCCAGTTGCCGGGAGGAAGAAGCGATATGCCACTTTTTCCCGGCGTTTATACGCCAGGGAAAGTGAATGTCAGTGGGAGCTCTTCAGAAACATGAGTTGGCCACATGTACTTCTGAAGCAACAGGCATATTGCATGTATATAGCAGTGCACACAGTACACTTCGAAATACGACTGCAATATGCCGTGTGGGTCCAATCCTCACCTGGCCCTTAGCGGAGAAACCACCCCGACAAGGGCGACCTCGCAAAACTATTCACTCTTAAACCAAACACACCTCTTCTTCCGGTGTGTCCCTGTGTACCAAGGGTGTAAATATGAACCAGCATACAAATCAGGTACAGTATATATAGCACATAGTATATATAGTTGATCAGGCTAACAAGAATAATGTTTCTGTGGCCAAAAAATTCAGCAATCTGTAAATCACGTCACTGCCGAAAAATACACGAACAGCAAGACGAAGCGCGTCTGAGGACAAAGACTTCTCAGTGGGGTTTAGAAATAACATCATCGGCTCTCATCGCTCAATCACCTCTGCCACATATTTCGTGAGCATTGATATATATATGTGTGTGTGTGTATGTGTATATATTTAAAAAAATATATATACACACACACACACACACACACATTAAAGGTAGCTGTGGCCTGTAGATGGCTGTGGTGCCTGGAGAGCGGTGTCCCCACGTAGAGTTTGTGTCCTGTACTCAATGGGTAGCTGAATATCCCAATGACACCAGTTTCTTGAACCAAAGACCCAACTGGATACAGCAGGAAGATGTTTAAGTCCTTGCTTTCTGTTCCCATTACCTTTTTGAATCTACTCAAAAAACTGCAGAGGTGTTTTTTTTTTTTTAAATTAAAGTGGTGTGTGAAATTTCCGACCGTTAAATGTATTAAACTTTGACACCATAAGGACTGGTTATCAGTCAGAACTTGCACACCCATCCAATATAAATAATGATGTACAGTAATGCAGGATATAAACTGATATGAGATGATTGCGCATAGATGGACGGTTCTTCACTTTTTACTGATTACTGATGTTACATTTGCACAGTGACCTGTCATGACGGGCTATGTGTAGGACACGGTTTCTCAATCCTAAACTTTGGTCCTGTTCTAGTTTGACTGCACAGAAAGCAAACTTGAGCAGTGTGCATGAGGGACTATAGGCTGCCAGGTATGTATGTTCGCACATTATAGAAACTTATAGAGGAACAGGACAAACTGGACTTACGTGATCTATGTCTGTCTCAGGAGTCTCTATTCCCAACATAGTCTGCCAGGTATGGGCTGCCTCATTGTTTCCTGCAAGTTAGACCTGATTCACATCTGTGTTATTTCTGTTCCATCAAACTTAACAGCGGGGACAGATCATCAGATCAGATGACGCCAACAGCTCATCGTGCTGCACTTTTTTTTTTCTATTATTTTTGTTAGAACCTCTGTCACAGATTTGAATCGAGATTTAAAGGGATTGTCCATGGAACGTTTCCATTATATGAAATTACATTTACTAATATACTTTAATTCATATCTGTTTTCATCTTTTTATTTTGGAGCAGCGCTCCCATCCCAACAACTTTACTTCCATGTTGGTTCCCTCCCTCTGTGTGTTGGTGATGGGTGGGACGGGGGATATCTACCTGCCTCTCTTTTCCTGCCCCCCTTCTCTATCTCAGCTGGTTCAGGGATGTAGAATGTGGCTAGCTTAGCTTAGACCAGAAGCAGATAGCCAGTCTCCTTCTTGCAAGTCACTGATACGAATGTGGGACTCTCTTCTAGTGTCGAGACCAACGTGAAAGTGAAGCTTGCAAAACCAGGGGAGCCAGTCTACGATATAACGATGCAAGTTGATAAGATAATAACATCACGTAACATTTTGTACACTTTATATTTTGCTGGACAACCCTTTAAATATCGCTCTACTATTATATGTTATTTTTTGATTTTTTTTGTTCAAAAAAAAAAAAATAAATTTGAAATCCAAGTTAAAAAAATATGCATCATAGTTCAGAAATCAGAGTTGACATTATGTAAGCACTATGTGACTTAAATGTGGGACCCTCTGCATTAACCTCTTGTATTAAATGGGTGCTCCCACCATGCACACTATGACATATCATAGCCACCCTGGCACCTATCTAGGTCTCCAAGTACAGCTGAGCATTGTGTTCCGTTCTATTCAGAACTGCCATAGCACAGAATGAAGAGTTGTGCGCAGATATGACCGGCTTTCCATTCTGAGACAACACTTTTGGGGTTTAATTGCCTAGATAGTATAAGAAAACCAGCTTCACATCCAAAGAAGAGTCCAAGTAAAAACTCCAGTTAATTGACATTCACAATCTGTGAGACTACTACATCCCAAGAAAAAATGGTAGGTTCCAAAAGACAAAGCCGCTGACGCGTTTCGGAGCGATAATCTCCTTGCTTATTGCATGCTTCTCATTTGATCTCACTGTGTCTGGACCATGCCTCCTCCATGTGAGGTCTTGTACAAGGTGAGCTGACTGTTGTCCTGTTGCTTGAAGTTCATTACCGAGATAGGTACAGGTCCCAGAGATGGGATCCACACCTATCAGACTTTGATGGGATCAATATGGCATGAATGTCCTTGCTGGGACAACCCTTTAAGCCTTAGGGTATGTTCACACGGCTTGTTGGGTTCGTGTGAACATACACTTTTGTGATGCGTGTCACATTGAGATCAGTGTTAAACACACTGCTCATTGTTAGATGCTTGTCTGGGTCCGTTTAGACGGACCCACACACGCATCACAAAAGCGTATGTTCACACGGACCCAACACGCCGTGTGAACATACCCTTAGGGATATCAATTACATCTCTCCTGTAATGTCCACATAATCTCCACCCAGGTACCCCACATACTACTTACCTATCTTTGTACCCAGATTTCGGAGCTGCTGCAAACAATGCCTTCTATAGGTATTCTTCTATAGCTAGGTAGGAATCAAGGAAAAATGTGTGCAGGCGAAGCGTTTATTCCCCTTTTCAGAATCTCCCTGAAGAATAAGTTTGCTTTTTAAGAAAAAGCCTCATATACTCACCCTGGAGAAACCATCAATTTTCTACTCTTTGCAAAGTGTACAAACCGTTGTTGCCATGTGATAACTTCTTCTTTAAAAGAAGAAAGATTTGGCGTAATTACGGTAGTTAATCAAGCTAATCCTGGTTAGCTTGATTTACTAAAAGTTTCTTTTCTATATCCATGAGATGTGAAAATGCTAAATAGTGCTTATTGCACAACACTTTGCTGCTGTGTGGAGGACACCTGCTTAGACCTACACCATTGTACGTGTAATGGGTTCTTAGTGAATATGTGATGGGGAGGCTGCTGGCCCATACACTTAACATATCCAACAGCCCTCATTCACCCCAAAGAGGCTAAAAGCCTTATTGCCCTTGTTGGGCTAGAGGAGGGTCATTCTGCTGTAGTGTTCCACCACGAATAAATGGTGTATTGCAAGGCGTATGTAGGTACGTTTTTCCTGGCTTTATTTCAAATCTTATGGCGTTTTTAAAGAAGCATTTAGCTGCAGAAAAACAAAAAAAACTCCACAAAAAATGCATCATAAACACCATGTAAATCCACACCAGAGTCATAGCTGTATCTGAAACCACTCTTTTAGGGGTATTCCAGTAAGAAGCGATTATCAGCTAAGACCCACACCAGTTAATAGAATGTGGAATCTGTAAGCTTCTAGAATCAAGACTAGAGCTAGGAGGATTTTGTGCAGGGTGATGGTCTTTAATGCATCCTGCCGTTCTTTTCAAAGTCTACGGCACTTAAAATACATAGGTGAGCATAGATTGAAGCGGCAGGGAGAATACTCAGTTTCCACTCTATTTAAACTCCTCCTAGGAATGCTCTGGATATTTGACAGCAGTTGGACCCCCTCCAATCTGGCAGCTATCACCTCCCAAGAAAAGAGGTGATCATCGCCACTAAGCCGAATTCCTCTTTAACGTATGCTGGAATGTGTCAGTTTTGACGCAGAATCCGCATACGTCCCACGCCAAAACTGGTGTGCATTTTGCGTATTATTAGAAGTTACTGGTAATCCATGTCCTAGTCCAAACGGTATGGATTTTTTCACTTGCGGATGAAGTATTGATATATCACCATTTAATGAAATCCAATGTAGACTTTGCAGCATGAATCATGTTGTGTCCACAGAACCCGGGTGAGCCTCATTTAATGGGGCTAATCTGCGTCCATAAACTGCAGCAAAATCCGCTACAAGTAATTTCTAAAACCTCAGAAATCCAGCGGTTTCACCTCCATGAAAAAGTCAGTCAGTAAGTAAGTTCACGCGGCTTATTTTGGGACGCCACGTATTGTGAGCGTACTGCGCTCTAATACGAGCGAAATGTGCCCCAATCATTACGGTAATCCACAGTTCTCACTATGGATTACGCCTCCTCTCCCCACTCGTACAATATGATCAGCAGACGCCCTATTTGAAAATATAGGGTGCGTTTCTGCACCTGCGTCTTGGATACAATTTATGCAGCACTTATGGATGCATTTTTTGGATTCAAAACGGATCCAGCACGCTGTGTAAAATACCCTTATACATTTTATGTACTAGACCAGTCTTTGTTTGGCACATATATAAACAGAAAATAGAGCAAACGTAGTCCAAAAGAGACTACGTCTTTCCTGTTCCCTATGGGTTCACCATGGTATCTATTGCAATTCTTATTATTTTTATTATTGATTTATTTTTTTAACACAACGGATAAGCTCAATGAATGCCCCAAGGAGGACCTGAACGTAAGGTGAACACAGCCTAACACAAGTTTGACCACTAGATGGCACATAAAACTTTTACAAATCGTCTTCAGCAATGAAATGGTGTACCGCTGTATAGAGATGTAAGGCAACCATGAAAGCACATACCTTTCTACCAGCTACTTTTTGCAAGAGTTTAGCATTCTTTGTTTTCTGGCTCCTGCATTTAGTTTCACTTGTTCCACAGCGGGTGCACCAAAACTGGATTTCGGATATTTAGATTTCTGTGGAGCCAGAATATTTTTAGGAATGTTTTTATTTAGATTCGGTAATTCCTCAACATACAGATTGACTGGTTCTGGGATGACCATTGTTTGTTAAAACCATAACTCTATGGAAAACTGGTAATTGGTCCTGGAGCCCTAAAATGTCACACAACATAAATGAAAGTTAAAGAAAAATAAGCAGATAACTACCAGAGATAAAGCAAGTCTTTACATGTAACATCAGAAAGAGCTGCTGGAAATTTTGGGGACAGGAGCTTATATTCGTCATTTATTTTCCCCAAAATGTTAAAAAAAAAAAAAAAAAAAATGAAGCCGGCCTTTTTTGGGTCCCAAAAAGAAGCCCGCTCATCCTAGAATGTAAGAGCAGTACATGAATGTAGTACCCATGTACTGTAAGAGGGCTACTAGGCAAAAATTCACTGATGAACCTCATAAGCGGGGGTTTTTACAAGTAAAATGTTCATGATGATTGGTTGGATTCTCCATCAATCACACTCCCCAAGTCGTGGTCGTTTTGAAAAAAACAAACCCCATCACAATGTCCCAAGAAAGTGCATTAAAAATTTTAATCCTAAGGCCATCGGAACTTGAGGGATCTTTGTAGTTCATCGAGTTAATACACCAGCAACATCATTTTCATACATTGAGGAGCAGGATTTAATTTCTGATATCATACAAGCACAGAAATCTGGATATGTGTGGGCAGAATAGACATGTGCAAGTCGCAAATGCCATCACTAAAAAAAAGATTAGACATTCTCTTCTGAAATATAGATTTATATTCAAATTTCAAACAGTTAATACATTCGTAGCAAAAAAAGCCACTTCTCGAGGAGTAGACAAAATTTAGTCCCAAACGTTTTTCAGTGATGGGTTAAAGTGTTCTTTATGCATTAAAAAATCTTTCCTTGAGCAGATATTCAGCTTCTAACTCGTTTTTCCCTTCTTTAAGTGAACAGCAAAGGCATATGACAATTATTGAAAAAACTCACGGAGTGTGCTATCTTGCAACATTTCGGGGGATCTGAGACCAATACGCCCCCTTTGTCAAGATGTCATTTAAAGGGTTGCCCCAAGGTTGTAAAATACAAAAAGGGAAAGCTGCAAAGTCCCTTCAGCCTTCAGCGATCCAGCCCGACATTATTATTATTATTATTTCATTTTTTTGGAGCGCCCTTTGTTTCCAGGGGCTGTACTTTCAGGGGGTACATAAATAACATTGGTCAAACAATTACAAAGTGACAATAAGTGATAACAACTGGTACAGGGGAAAAGGTCCCTGCCCGGGGGCTTACAATCTCGGGAAAGGGGGGTGAAGGACAGGGGTGAGGGGCAGACATGTTTGGGGGGGAGCGTGAAACCCCGGTTTAAGTTGGTTTTAAAGGAAATCCTGAAGAGGTAGGTTTTCGGGTTACGTTTGAAGCCGGGAGAGGGGGGGGAGGTCTGTGTGTTGGGGCAGTGGTTCCAAAGTGGGGGGGAAGCACGGGAGGTCTTGGAGGGGTTTATGTGAGGAGGTGATGAGAGGAGAGCAGAGGAGAGGTCCTGTGAGGAGCGGGGTTGGTGAGGGGAGGTATTTAGAGTTAAGGGCAGAGATTAGAAGGGGAGAGGTTAGGGAGAGGTTGTGGGTCAATTTTCTAGCTTGAATGGATTCGCTGGGAATGGGTAGCCAGTGAAGGGGATCGGCAGAGGGAGAGGCAGGGGAGTAGCGAGGAGAGAGGTGACTCGACGGGCAGAGAGTTAAGGAGGGTTTTGGAGGGGAGCGGGGGGTGTGTGGGAGGCCACGAGGAGGATGTTGCAGCAGTCGAGGCGGGGGATGACGAGGATGGAAGCATTTTTGTGCTTTCAGAGTTAAGAAATGGGGATTGGGAAATTTTTTTTGGGGAGGTGACGAGCAGAGGTGAGGGTTGGGTTTTGGCGGTTTAAAGGACGATTGGAGTAAGATTACCCCAGCAGGGGCCCCTTGGTGTGGTGAGAGAGTGTAGCCATTAACGGTGTAGAGAGATCGGTTGGAGAGATGGAGGGGGGACGGTGGGAAGATAATGATTTCAGTTTTCCCCAGTTTGTTTTGGGGAACGGGGGAGAAGAAGGGGGAAAAATGGAGGCGGCAGTCGGGATCCGGGAGAGAAAGAGGCGACTCTGGGGGAGTGTGGTTGGGTGTCATCTGCATCAGGGGGTTTTGAAAACCCGTGTGAAGCTATGGCTGACGGGCAAGGTGTAGTAGGAAGGTAGTGGGCCCAGGACTGCCCCTTGGGGGACCCGACAGAGAGGGGGGCGAGGGAGGGGGGGGGATCGAGAATGAGAGAGGAAAAAACCCGATCGTGGGGTACGAGGAACCCGGGAAAGAGCCAAGTCCGTGACCCGAGGGAGGAGGGATGTGTAGCAGGGGGAATGGTCGACAGTGTAAAGGGAGGAAAGGTCTTGGAGGGAAACAGAGTAGTGGCGTGGGCTTTGACAGTTGCTAGGTCGTTGGTGACTTTGGTTAGGGGGGTTTTCAGTGGTGGTTTGGACGGAAGCCGATTGGAGGGGTCAAGGAGGATTTGGGGGAGAGATTGGGGGAAAAATTTAAGATGGACGTGTTGCTAAGGGTTTAGAGGCGAAGGGAAAGCTTTGAGATGGGGCGATAGTTGGACATGAGGAGGGGTCAAGAGAGGGTTCTTTAGGATGGGGGTGTGGGTCGCAGTTTAAATGGGGAAAGGGAAGATGCCAGGGTTAATGATAGATTAAAAGAATTTGAGTTACGGGGATGATAACAGCACTAAGGTCAGGGATCAGGTGGATGGGGGGTGGGTCGGGGATACAGGTGGTGAGGTTCGTTTGGAGGTAGGGGAGAGCTTGTCAGGAAATGACGGGGAAAAGGAGTTAGAGGGGAATAGTATGAGCAGGTACAGGGGGGGCGTGGGGGGCACCGCAGGAAAAGAGGTGGTGAGGGGATGTGGGGTGAAGCTTTTTGATGAGATTTATTTTATTATGGAAGGGAGTTCAAAAACATCTGTGAAGGGGGAGATGGGGGAGGGGGTGTTGGGCGCAGGAGGGTTGTTGGGGTTGTGGGAAGGGGGGATTGAGAGTGGTGAAATAGTCTGTTTTGGGTGAGGTGAGTGGGATTTAATGGTGAGTGATTCTTTTTTTGGGTGAGTCGTGGTGGGGCGGGTTTTTTCCAGCGGCGTTCGGCAAATCGGAAGCTCGCCTCAGTGTTTGGTGGGTCTGTGTGCCAGGGGTTTTCTGTTTTATTTTGGGGTTCTGTTGTTTTTGTGGAGGGGCGACAGCATCGAGTTTTGGGTTTTTGTAGAATGTGGTGGCGGTCTGGATCGCAAGTGAGGATATGGTAGAGGGGGGGGAAAAAGGAGTAGAGAGAGTCAAGCGTTGAGGTTTTGTAGGTTCCCGGTGGGTTGTGCTAGGTTTGGGCAGGAGGGGCAGGTGGAGTGGGGGATGGGGAAAGGTGAGCAGTTTGGTCAGAGATAGGGGGAGGGGTTGAGAGGTTGATAGGGGGGAAAGGCGGGTGAAGATGAGGTCAGTGTGTGTCCCTCTGTGTGAGTGGTCCAGAGGTCACTGGGAGAGGCCAAAAAGGGAAAAGGAGAGGAAGGAGTTTGTTTAGTGGAGTGGGGAGTTCGATTGGAATGTTAAAATTCCCTGATAATGTGGGGATGTCGGTGGAAGAAAGTGGGGGAGCAGGAAGCAAGTGGTCAAGGAAGGTGGTGACAGGGCCTGGTGGTCGGTAGACAACAGCCCCTTGGAGGTTGGAGGGGGAGTAGATGCGGACGAATGCACCTGAAGGAGGGGGGGTAGGGAAGGTACTGGTGGAATGAGAGAAAGGAACAGGTTTCTGACAGAAGAAAGGCCCAACCTCCGCCCTGTTTACTCCCGGGGGGGGGTGGGGTTTAAAATGGAGCCCCATAGGGGTGGGGGGAAATTGTGTCAGGGGTGTCAATCAAGTTTTGTTAAACCAAGGAAGGTGGATTGCGTGAGGTGAAAAGGTCGTGGTGAAGGGAAAATTGTTGAATGAACGGCATTCCAGGGCTCAGACATGGGTTGGTGCTGCAGGGGGGAGGGGGATGGTTTGAGGTTTGTGTGGTTGATAAAATGTGTGCTGCTTGGTCTTTAAGAGATCCTGAAGCCACATGGGATGCGCTGAGGGGGCCGGGGGTTGGGGGATATGCCCCCCGGGCGAGGATAAGCAGGTAGAGAGTAGGGAGTGTGTGGGATAGAGAAAAAGGTGGTTTTTGTGGGTTTTTTGGGGAAGGGTTTTAATGTTGTGCCGAGGTGAAGAGTAGAGGGCAGGTGTGAGGGTTTAAAACAGAAGGGGGATATGGAATCATTGCCCAGGGGGTGTCTGAGGGGGCAAGGGTTTGATGTTAGGCAGGCAGTGTTTATTTGGGAGAGAGGTGCATATTGGGTGCTGTTTGAGTGAAAGGATTGGGAAGGGTTTGGTTACCTTTGGTTATTCTGGTATTAATGCTGCATAAGTACATTAAGGAGATTGCACTGACTGTCTAAAGTCATGACTGACTAGAGTGATGTTAAATAGGAAGCTTGCTACTCTTACCAGGTGTAAAATTGGGAGTGGGGGGGGGGGGGCGGATATTGGGTTGCAAAAGTAAAAATTGAAAATTGATATGGGGTATACAATTGGGCCCTCATCACGCAGGAGATGCAGCCAAATACAAAGTTTATCAAGGTGTCCATTAAATAAACATAGCGGACTTTTACACAGGGCAATGGAGGGAATTTGGGGTTGTGATCCACAGAAATCATACGGGAAATTTGACAAAAGAGAGAGGTCGTGAGAGACAACCCCAAATGGTTTTTTTTTCAAAATCCCAAACAATGAGGTATCGCATACTGGCACAAAGTTGTAGGGTCAAAATTGGCTGCAATGGTCAAACTTGTATATCATCTCTAGTAGAGCAAAGTCTACTGCACATCAAAGGAGAAATGAGTGTTAATACAAATTTTATTAAGTGGCGAATATGCAGAGAGAAAGGAAAAAAGTGCACAAGCGCTCCCTAGTATGATAAATTCTCACAAAGTGGTGTCATATACTGAAACAACACACTCACCTTGTATAATTGTGCTTCCAAAAGGCACAACTCTCCAATAGGCGTTTCCAAAACAATCAAGAGTCTGCAGCTGCTCTATTCTGATCACCCTTCTTCAGGGATCAGTGAAAGTGTAGAAAGCATAAACTGAGCATAGATCTGCTCCAGAGTTCAGGGTGGCAAGTTGCCCCTCACTTGTACAGTAACCTGCGCAGGTACTCCTCTTCCAAGAACAAACTTTTATTTCACATTAAAAACAATGCGTTTCATGTTCCCATGGAAATCTGATGAAGTTTTCACATGAGGAGGAGCTTGCAGTCCTGAACTCTGGAGCAGATCTATGCTCAGTCTATGCTTTCTACACTTTCACTGATGGATGAATATGGTTCACATAATGCACTAGATATAAAACTAATCCTGTACACTGCACAAAAGATACATCAAGAATATAAATGTCAGTTTGATTAGTTGATGTCAAGGAATAGTTTGATGTTTCAGCACATAGCCTTTGTCAAAGAGACAACTGGGGGATGTAGCATAGTATATATCCAAAGTAGTAGATAGTAAGTAAAATGCAGTACTGCAAGATATAACCGGTTCTAGGCAAAATATGACAGGGAGCCAAGGGGTAGCAGGGCATTCGCCGGCTGCCTCTCGCAGGATTCAGACGTCCCTTCCACATAGTTACATAGTTAGTACGGTTGAAAGAAGACACATGTCCATCGAGTTCAACCAAGGGTGGGGAAAATGTGGGTGAGGGGAGGGAGACGAGGATTTTAAGCTCAGCCTCCCCACTGGTGAATGCCCTGAAACCCACAAGGCAAGAACCAATCTGCTCCAGGGAAGACCCCAGAGCCGCCCACCAGCCAGAATCCAGAATTTTACATGGTACGTACGTATTATATTTTTTAGTTCAGGTAGTTTTCTAAACCTTTCTTGAATTCTACAGTTCCTGCTGTGACCAAACTCCTCAGCAGGCTATTCCACAGATTCACAGTTCTTACAGTGAAGAAAGCCCTTTCCTCTGAAGATTGAATCCTTTTTTCTCTGTCGAAGGGAATGTCCCTTGTATTTTAAGGGGGTTCACTTGAAATAATTTTCCCCATACTTTTGTAGGGACCATTTATATATTTATATAAATTAATCTGTCCCCAGAAGGCCGTCTTTTCTCAAGACTAAATAAGTTCAATTCTATAACCCCTTTTCATAACTAAGATGCTCCATTCCCCTTATAAGTTTGGTTTGCTCGTCTTTGTACTCTCTCTAGCTCCATTACATCTCTTCTATAAACTGGGGCCCAGAACTGAACAGCATATTCTAAGTGAGGTCGCGTCTCCTTGCTTCTCCATACACACGCTTGAGGCTCTACTACCCCTTGGCTCCCTGTCATTTTTTGCCTAGTGCTGGTTATATCTTGCAGTACTGCATTTTACTTACCATCTACTACTTAGGATTAGTGTTGATCAATTTAATCGAGATCGGCAAAAATCACGATCGAGCCGATTTGTAGAAAATCATTTAGATTTTTTTGATCCGATCGTTGTTTCCCATTAAAGTCAATGCACAGTGAAAATGGCGTGGCACGTCGATCTTTTTTTTTTTTTTTTTTCTTTTTTTTTTTTTTAACCCCGATTTTCCAGGAAAAATAAAGAAAGTGAGAAACCTGAAAAAATTTGCCAATTTTGTTTTTTTGGAAAACGTCACTTTTTTAGGAATTTGTTTATGCACTTCGCCCGGATGTCTTTTTGACAAAGGCTATGTGCCAAAACATCAAAATATTCCTTGACAAAAATTAAATAGTTTTTTACTTTTTTATATTTTGATGTATCTTTTGGGCGTATACTGGATTATTTTTGTATCTAGTCCCCCTAAGTGCACCAATTAAAACACTTATTAATAAGTTTGTATTTACACTCGATATCTCCTTTAAAGTGCTGTGGATTTTGCTATACTAGATATATGGTCACTCCTTACCTTCCATCTGAGCACCCACATCTCCTAATAGGGGTGCGCAACCAGTTGAAGATCACTGCATATCATCTGATCCCACAAAGGCCTTAAAGGGGTTATGGTTTTTTTTTATGTTAAAGATCTTGAAAAAAAGTATTTGTAATATGTGTTCATTAAGTGTCCTATATTTGAGATTCCCCTTTTTTGGGGGCTGCATCAGCTCCCAGGTTGCTCAGCTACGACTGTTTTTGATCTCTCCTGATGCTGCCAGCCCGGTTGCTTAGCTACAGACTGCTTTACTGCACCCTGGTGGAAACCGGAAAACACGCCCCCGAATTAAAAATAAAAAACCAAGAAAAACGGCGAATAGGGAGTGGACCAAAACCCCCTTTTAAGTTGTTTTTTTTTTTTTTTTTTTTTTTTTTTTTTTTTGGAAAGGGTTTTTTTTGCTACTGCTTTTGTTTTTAAACTCTTGGACAACTACTTCTGCTGTTTTCACCAAGTGTTTAATCTAGGTCCATAGCATGTTATAAAATACATTACAAATACATATGTTTTTTATGTAACCTTTTTCTTTTTTTTTCTAATCCCCATCCATGATTTTTCTTCTCCAGACCCAGCATACTGTAGGTGTGGATTTTTTAAAGGAATTTTCTCACGAACCTTTCTTGTACAACCCTTCTGTCTCTTTGGGTACCATTTGTTTTTATAAATAAGAACTATTATAATTTAGGTATTTTAGTCCTTTAAAATTGTGTCCCTGCAGAGGAGCACTCCTGTCACCTTCACAACAGGTGAAAAATTGAGAAAAGTCTTGACAATCGGACTCCCACACATTATAAGGTAATGGGTTATCCCAGCAATGTGCACCAGATAGAAAATGTATATCAGTTAAAAGTGTGATGGGAACTGGACCTAACATAATAATAGGATAGGTTCAGTCAAACTAGAGCAGTGTTTGGAAGTAGTTTTCCTTGTCAAATGTTTCCATTTTTTCCATCTTTTCAATTTCTATAATTACCCATCACTTCTATTTAAGGAGTTGTCTCATCACAAGCTTTCAGCCTTCTTCAAAGGCAAAGGAGCAAAGGATTTTTGAATTCAGGGGCGTGCTTCTTGTCTGCCTCTTCTCCTCCCCCTTTCCCCCCCCCTCAGCACACAGACAGCTCTCTCCTAACTTTTATACAGGGGGGGGAGGGGGGGGGGGGGAGCGAGGGGTTTGCTGCAGGGTTCCGTGTGTGCCGCCCAGGTCTGCGCGGCTCTTGCTGTAGATCGCGTATTGTCAGCTCCCCGGAACGCGAGGAGGTTTTAAAACTGTGATTGCTATAGCAGAGCAGGGGGGGTGTAAGTGTTCCTATACACCCCCGGTAGCATACAAATCTCCAACTCCAAAAAAGACCCCGTCAGAACAGACAAGGGCAGCTGTTTAAGTGTTTTTATATCAGGATGTGTCACTAATACAGAAAAGCTGAACGTTACTGCCCCCTAATTTGTTTTTTGTATAGTCACGCTCCACAGACACATCATTTTAGTAAAACCACAGGGGGGGCATGCTGTCACATCGTATGACCCCAGACAGCCCCCCCCTCTGTCTCCTCCAAATTTGTAGAGAGCAGGAGGGGGCAGGCACCCCAGGGTTAATCCGGGACACAGAAAGAAACCCGGCCCCCCCCCCCTCCACTACAGAAAATTTGTGCGGAGGGGCTCTCTGCTCTGACCTGTATTCTGAAGGTGATGAGTATCAGACCTGACAGCCAGTGAGAAAAAAAGTCAACTGGTAGCTGCTTAGAGTTTGAGAAGGATGTACTATATAACGGGGGTAGTCAAAATCTTTTGGGCATTTGAATGAAATATTTGCAAAGCTGCTTGTTTTTTAAAGATCTTTGAATTAAAACCCAATCATTGTAGCGAGACAACCCCTTTAAGTTATTGCTAAATCATCACATGAAAGAAGAAAAACACTTCAAACCCTGTATTTCTCAAGCTTGCCCTGTAGCAAACTCAAAATAATACTGTGAAAATAAATACTGTGCCAGAAATGTGTTAAAAGGGGTATGCTCACCTAATGAAGCAAAGACTTAAACATACATTGCTCTTTGTTTTGCTTTTTCCCTTTAGGTTTTTTATCCCGTTGTTTACACAAGCTTCCAAGGTTATTTACCCTGGCTGGGGGGTTTAGTGGGAGATCACCCTGCTCTGTCTTTAGGCTGTTAAAATGAAAAGCGGCCGTTTTTTTTTTCCCGTACGTACCCCGGTTTGTCAGTTTGTACAGAAAAACGGTCGCTTTCGTTTTCCTGATGTCGCCTACAAAATTTTTATTTAGGGAAGACGGCAAGAAAACAACAAAGTGGGGCCGGGGGTATTTAAACTGTTTTAATACGCGCTGCGAAAAAGAGCAGGGAAAGAGATGTGTTGCAGCAGCTCGACTTTCCTATTGCCGTCTATGGGGCTGCAGGAAAGATCGTATCTTCGGCACTTTTAAAAAACAAAAAGCGCCGAAGATACGATCGTTTTCCTAAGCAGTGTAGACATAGCTTTATTAACAGAACAGGAGCTGGTTTCTTACTGAAAAATTGTAACCCTTTAGAGCTCTGTAGCCTTGTGTCTTGCTGTATAAACCTCTCAATCACCAATGTCCTTCTAACAGGCTCAGCTAGGAATATGTGCCAGCGTTATATGTTTTCATGAGGGACACAAATGCGTGGTAGACCAAACTGGTGTGTCAGACACTGAAAGTGTATATCTCTAGCAAATAAAGCAGAAAGTGATCGCACTGGTGTAGAACTGCCCACAACCCAACCAAGCTGACTGTAAAGAGCAGGCTCTGTGAAACACCCCTTAAGGACCCGTCCCCACGGCAAGGGTTTTCATTCGGTTTTACAGACCGTTTTTGGATTTGAAAACAGTCTGTAAATAGACCGTCAACTTTTTACATTGATTTAAATAGAAAATCCGTGCAGCATTCCGCACTGCACACATTTGCTGCTGGACGTTTTTTGACAACACCGGTGGGTGTGAAAGGGGACGTCTTGAATCCACAAACTGCGGAAAAAAGCGGTCGCCCTACGGGCCAAAAAAACCCAAAATACCGGTTCGAAAATCCAACCGGTATTCTGTCTTTGCCTTGGGATCGTACCCTTAAGCTTCCTTCATACATATTTTTTCATGGTGTTTTGTTTTTTTTTTTTTTATATGGTGCAATGCCTTACTTGCGTCCGGACACCATCTTGGACCGTCCTGAGGGTTTCTTAACATGCGGATCGCGTTCATAAGCGAAATGGCACTCAGACACAGGGTTCTCTTCACATTTGGTCCCAGCCAGCTTTATTCTTTCAACACAGGTTTAGGTTACAGCACATAACACAAATAAACATCTAGGCCATCTAGCAACTAGCTACACAACACTGAGTACCTCACTAACTTGTGGTCAGGACCTACCGTCCCGCAGCAGCAGCACTGTACTCTTGTAGTACACTTTAGGCTTCCTTCAAGCTTGGGGGTAAGAGCCCTCTCCTTGGCTCTTCTGCTACTCCAGCTTCTAGCAGAAAACCACACCTCCGATCACCTGCAGTCCTAGGCTTATTACAGGCCTCCAGGGACTTGTCAAAACCTGTCCTGGAACGTGGGAATGGCAACCCAACCAACGCTCTCGCCGTCCCAGGAAAGGCAACCAATCACTAGTGTCACTATGGTTAATGACGTCAAATAGTTGCCTTCCCCCACCAAAACCCGGTTTTTGGTGGCACGTCTGCAGCAGGTACACTGCTGTATTCCACCTAGTGGCAGGAACGTGCGACCACCTGCGGTTGCTCTGCCACAATAATTAATGCTTTTTTTTAAGCAGTTGTTTGGTGTTTTTCCAAATTAATGTGATCAAGGTCGTGTTTTTCCCATAAAAAAATCCTGTGATCTGTAATTCATGTAATTTAAGGATTCCTCTTTGAATCACATTATTAGTATTGTGGAAAAATGGCAAAACAAAATGCATAAAAAATGCAATACTTTTTTTGCTACAGAAAAAAACAATGAAGATCTTTGAGGTTGGGGGGAGACTCCACTTTTAGACTATGTTGTGGGATTTCTTAACAGTTAGTAAACCCTGTGTCTAAAGCGATCATGACCATATATTGGTTAGTGAACATCCTGTATCATTACATCGGCAGCACTAGCATTATTAAGAGCATTTGAATTTCGGGGTCCACTCCTTGACTTCAGTAACAGCCGCTGCAGTGATAGTTGCTGGAGGGTGACATGTATCCTACCAGCCGACACGCTGGCTCCTCGTTGTGCTGTGCCCGTCACATGGCGCTTGTCTTTGTTCACCCGGGGCTTGCATCTGCTGTGTAAATTGATAGGAGCAGAACAGTAGAAGGTTTGGCTGCTATACTTATAATAGCCATCTATCTCTGTAACCAGGTGCATGGATGCTCGTGATGATGCTAAGTGGGTTCATGGCACACGTCCAGGAATAGATTGAATTTTGCAAATTTAGCACAATGCTACACCGTTCCTGTTTGTTCCCTAAAGTGTCATCTATCTAGATCTTTGCATGTGGTTTTATTGCTATTTGAGACAAAATTTTGAAGAACATAGGGCATTGTTAATAGCTCAGTACGGATGTAAGGTAATATGCTTTTTTCCATTTGTAGACTAAGGCCTAAAAACGCTATCTGATCTTCCAGCAGCTAGTTTGAGAGCAGAAAAATCTGAGCAGATTGATATACAGTTTAATGGGAAATAATTTAGTAGAATTTGTAGTTTATTCATTTAAATCCCTGCATCTTCCTGGTTAAATGGGTTTTGCCACGATGTAATGTTGACGTGGGATCCTCCAAAATGGGTATTTAATCACTTTTCTAAATATATGTGATTATAAAAATTGCAACCTGAGAGACCTACAGGCTGCCTCACCTGCCCTTAGTTACTTCAAAGCTTCTATTAGATACGACCTGACGAGCTGCTGGCCGGGCTTGAGCAGAGCACACTTCTTATCTGATGAAAGGGAGATGAAGAAGCTTTCAAGCCACCGGGTAGAAATATGTTGTGTTTTGTATACAGAATCCACTAGTTGTAGTGTGATTATCTGAGTAGATCCCTGCTTTATCTGATGACAGAGAACATGAAGAAGCTTTCAAGCTGCTTTGGAGAAAAGGGTGTTGTCTTTTGTATACAGAATCCACAAGTTGTAGTTTGATTATTTGAGTGAGCATTTCACATGATCCCTTATGCATGGCTCTGTGCTCTGGTGGTGTCTCTCTCTCTCTCTCAGCTCCGTGGCTTGTTTACATTTGCTTCTTAGCAGATAAGGCACATCCTGGCAAAACCCCTTTAAGGAGCCCAATAAGACTCTCTGATTGACAGCTATCTCTATATATACACTTATATAGGGAAGGCTATCAGTCACTAATAAGCCCACCTACTGGACTCCTTAATCTAGAATAAGCAGACATTTTCTGAAAAGTTCTGAATTTTTCCCACAAAATCAATCTGCTCCTCTTGCTCTAGAACTTGCATCTAGCAGATCCCATCACATGTTTTGTGTGACAGGTTCCCTTTTAACATTATTATATGTATATACAGATTAGAAGTGATTTCTTCATAGTATGGAGTAATCTGGTAATATACATGAAGTTGTAGAAAATACCATAGATTTTAAGGTAAATTTGGTGCAAATCACAAGGTATTTTAGACATTTTTCTTCAGGCCACTTCATGGTTGCCATAAATATACACTAAGGGTATGTTCACACAGCGTATTGTGATTCGTACTGTGTGCGCGCCACAATACACCTGGTGTTTTAGAAGTTTGCTGGCCATTGCGTACTTCTGAAACACTGACTGCTGGATCCCAATCACTTTAACGCTCCCCCTCCTGTAAGTGCTGAGAAGAAATTGCATGTCGGTTATCTTCCCTGCTGCGTATTATACGTGGGGGAAAATGTTGGGTATTCATAGATCAATGAGGGCTATGAATTACTGTAATTGCAGAGCGTATTTCAGACGTATTGCAACGCACTTACACATCGAAGTATGTCCTGCAATTCAGGGCTGTAGAGTCGGCAAGCCAAAGCCCCGACCAATTTCTCAATTTCCCAAGCCTCTGACTTCCTACTCCTGACTCCCTCATACATGGCGAATGTTTAAGTGATACTTTTACTACTTTTCTGTAGTAAAATGGTCCCATCAGGCTGTTTATCAGCTTATGATACAATAATCAAGCTATTTAGGCAGAACAGATTCTGACAAGCAAAAGGGTAACAATGTTTTGATCTTTTGAACACTTGTGGGTAGAGTTGAAGAAAAAGCTGTATTTGTATCCAAGTCCAGTCTGCACCAACATTGGGAATGTGTAGGAGAGACCTGGGATCAGATTTTGGGTCAATATATGCTTGAATCTGATTCAGAACCCAGAAGGATTCAGACAGTATTGAAAACCAAAGGTGGATTTCCCAAATACTAACAAAATAATAAGAATTAACATTTAGATTTTTAGGAGCAAAACAGTAACAACGCAGTTACAGGAAAGAATATGCAGAACTAAGCAGAAGCGAAATACTTGCAAGTCAAATCTATGTATAAGATAGGTAAGATGACTGTATATAAAATTACTGTAGCCTCATGTACAAAGCTGTAGTGGATGGTGAAATATAGAGCCTGAAAGTCACACATTCAAAACATTGTTACCATATTGCTTGTCAGTGTAAAATATATTTATTGGATATGACTTTAGAACACAAAAAAATTGTAAATATGCAAAACACTGCAGGAACATTCGTGGAGTCTCTGAATTTGTTCTGAGAAATAGTATTGCCTCCATCAGATCCTGCATACATGACCTCACATCTGATCTCATTATTTCCAGGCTAGAGAACGGCCTCTCTACACTAACTTGGGTTGGGGGCAAAGTGGTGACCACAGGGGCAACATCTCTAACAATGTTGGGGTATAAAGGAATTGCCTCAGGCACAGTCAGTTTTGATGAATGGTTAAACTCTTCTACTTCTTTGAAAGCAGGTGAAAAATTTTGCTGAAATCTGTTTGCCCTGGGAGCAGAATCTTTTCTCCTGGGGCAGCGCTTTGCCTGCTCCATGTCATCAATTACACTCCCCATCTGATGAGGGTGAAGATATGGGAGCAGTAGCACTGGCCGGACCCAATTCCTTTTGCTCTTTGCACTGCATCGAACTAACTGGACCAACTTATTATATATTTTGGGAGTCGGTCCCTTTTATGACGACTCCGACTCCTGCAAAATAGACTCTGACTCCACAGCCTTGCTGCAATTACACTGTATGAACGTAATCTAAATATTCCCACTTCTTTCAAATAAATAAAACAATGAAAACAAAATTGTACATTAGTTTGTAACCAGTAGCTAAATAATGGGCCTTATTTATTAAAACTGTCTAAGGCCATGTCCATACGGCGTCTTTCAGGACATATTTCGGGACAATGTGCCTCAAAATACGTCCTTTAATTACCTATGGTTACCTGCCGTCTTCCCCACCGCATATTGAACGTCGGCGGAAAGAAGTGACATGTCAGAAAGTGAATACCCCCCCATCTCCCCGCACTTCAGAACAATGCACTGATCAGCACGTTCTTCTAAACACACACAGGTACCCTAAGGGTATGTTCACACGGCGTGTTAACTCAGTGTTGGAAACCATTTTTAGATGCGTGTTTGGATCTGTGCTTCAGACCCTAAACGGACCCAAACACGCATCTAAAAATGTGCAGTGTAATTTTACATTGCTTTCAATGTAAAACACGCATTGGCGTTCAGACGAGTGACTGCCGATGCGTGTTTACATGTGTCTTTCTGATGCATTTTTCGGATCTGTTGGTAGAATTGTCATGTCAATTCTTCATCCGTTTAACGCAGCAGGCGTACTATTTTATGCTATAGGGTACATTTCCGCTTCAGCCAAAATGCATCCAAACAAGCACCTGCGTGTTGGATGTGTTTTGGATGTGATTTACGCAGCGCTTTTTCATTCGTTTTTTTTGGATCCAAAAACGGATTCAACACACTGTGTGAACATACCCTAACAGTAAGGCCCTGTTCACACGGCGGGTTTGGCCACGGGTTTAGCCGCGGCCAAACCCCATCCTAATCTCGTCGCTAACTCGCGTTATCCGACGCAGGTTTGCTGCGCGGGCACTGGGCGTGGTCTCGGTGCGGCCTGGCTTGGGGCGCAGCTTGCGGAGAGGGTTTGCCCCCATGCAAATTAATAGGCAGGGGACAAACCACGGCACGAGCCACGGGCCAGCCGCGCACCACCCGCGGCGATGACGCCAAACCCGCGGCCTGTGAATATTAACGCGGTTTCCAATAGGAAACCGTGTTAATAAACTAGGCGCGATTTGGCCGCGGAAACCGCGTCGGAACCCGCGGCCATAACCACGGCCAAATCCGTCGTGTGAACAGGGCCCAAGACTGTCTTTGTTGCCCATAGCAACCAATCAGGACTCTTCTTTCCTGTGCCTAGAGCAGTTTAATAGATGAAAGTGGAGCTCTAAGGGTTTGTTCTCACTGTGTAATTGCGGGGAGTATTTCGGCACATAATTGCGCTGCAATACGCCCGAAATGCGCCCCACAATTACGGTGATTCATAGCTCTCATAGAGAGCAATGAATTACGTCCGTCTCCTCCCGGTGCACAATACGCGTCGCTGATAATGAAAGTGAATGGGGCAGGCCGCGTACTACTAAAACACCCGGCATATTGCGGCGCATACAATGCGCGTTGCAATACACTATGTGAGCATACCCTAATTGTTTGCGATGGGCAACAAAGACTGTTTTAATGTTAGTTTTCATAACTGAGGCCATTGTTTATATTTCTTCAGTTTCTTCAAATTGCTGATGGTGCGAGTCAACCAGGGGTGTAGCTATATGGAATGCAGAGGTGCTAATTGCTACCAGGCCCTGGAGTCTGTGGGGGCCCAAAAGGTTTTCTACAACATAGGATAGCATCATAAGGGCTCGTTCACACGGCTGATTTGGGCACTGATTTCAGCCGTACGGCTGAAATCCGTCCCTGTCATTACGGTAATCCACAGTTCTCGGAGAACTATGGATTCCGTCTCTCCTCCCCGCTCGACGAATACGGCGCGGGGGAGATAAGTGACATGCACATTATTTACGGCGTGTACGCTCCGTGACTAATGAGTCTTTGGGGTCGGCGAGCTGCCGGCCCCCCGCCCCCACTGCACGGCAGCCGGCGTAATTTGCGGGGCAAAATCCGTCCCCGCAATAATGTCGGCAATAAGCCGGGTGAACATAGCCTAAGTGGTACATGTTTAGGTGGGGGCCCCTATAGATTGTGCACTGGGGCCCAGGAGCTGTACATTACACCTCTAGAGTTAACCATATCTTCACTCCTGTACGGTAAGAGTTGTGACACTGGGTGGTTCTGTATCACTTCAGCTGGGTTCACACTTTCAGTGCGCTGCGGATGAGACAAAGAGGAGCCGCGAGGAATACCACAATGCAGCTGTGGCCGGCCTATAGACTTTAATAGAACAAACCTAGCCCAGTGTGGACTATGGATGCTCTATGTGCCGGCGTTCTAGGTTTGTATGAGGAACACAAATGTGTGGTGGACCAAACTGATGTGTCAGACACTGAAAGTGTATATGCCTGGCAAATAAAGCAGACGTAGTCCAAGTAGGACTATGTTTGTTTCATTTACGTCTATGAACTGACCGCGGCCTCAGGGCCAGGGGGTTAATTTTTCCCTATACTTCAACATATGTGTTTAAAAACGAAGGGCGACATCTATAAATTCACATGCGCCATTTTTGTAACTTGGCGTCAACACACCAGTTGCAAATAGATATAGAGGCGTGTATGATACGACAGTGTGAATGAAAGTGTTATGCGGCAAACTTTGTATGGCAGTTTTGCACCAAACTTTGGCACATTAAAATGTGTGGTCAGGCACACATTGCATCAAGTTTAGCCATACGCCTGTTCATACATCTATAGAACCGGCAATATATGGCAAAAAATGGAGAAGTTGAATTTATAGATGTCGCCTTATGTGTGAGCCCAGCCTTAGAAGCTTTTTTTTTTTAGGCGTGAGTACTGCTTGACATGTAGAGGTCACCTTATAGGGCCATTCACACAGTTTATTGCAGGGACGGATTGCAGCCGTATTGCACGTCGTATTTGCGCTGCAATACGGCTGGAATCCGTCGCAGTAATTACGGTAATCCACAGTTCTCATAGAGAACTATGGATTCCGTCTCTCCTACCCGCTCGGCGAATCCGCTGAGGGGGGAGAAAGTGACATGTGAATTATCCCGACGGGATACGCGCCGTGAATAATGAAAGTCTATGGGGCCGGCGGGCAGCGCCCCCGCCCCTTACTCAAGCCGTAATTGCGGGCGAAATCCGTCCCGCAATTACGGCTTGAATTAGCCGTGTGAACCGGGCCTATAGAGGAGCAGCTCTTTTTAGTTTTGTGATCCAGCCTTTTGATAATGATTATCCATTTTATTTATGTTGCTTCACATTTCGCGACAGTTTACATCCAACACCTTCCTCAATGGGGATCACAATCTGGTGTCCCTATTTCAGGTACATACGCACACAGTATACTTTTTTGGAGTATGTGGGAAAACTGTAGTACTCAGATGAAGTGCACACAAAAGTGAGAAGAACATAGAGAACCCAGGACCTCAGTGCTGCATGGTAACCATACTAATCGCGGAGCCACCGTGCTGAAAACTGGTATCTGACTAGGAAGTGTCAGCTCAATGACCAGTGTGAAAACTGTCCACCCTATCTCCCTCAAAAAATTAAGCAGAAGGACTGATGCACAAAGGCATATTAAAGGGGTTGTCTAACTACAAGGATTGCATTTTATATTAAAGATCTTGCAAAAACAAGTCACTTTGCAATATGTGTCCATTAGCATTGTCCTACCTATTCCTAGATATCCCCTCTTGTATGGGCTGCATCAGCTCCTGAGGTCGCTATAGCTACAGACCTGTTCTCTCTCTCCTGATAGGCTGCCAGCACTGGTTGCTATAGCTACAGACCTGGAGTCCTCACCAGCTTGTCACTTGTCAGACCAGTAGTAGCCAGTAAACACGCCCCTGAGTTCAAAAATGAAACCGAGAAAACGGGACCGAGGTCAGATGAATCAATGTAGTGAGACAACCCCTTTAAAGTCGTGTACTACCTCAGAGCTTGTTGAAGTCTTCGGGGCACCTAATGTACCTCCTAATTTAACATTGAGAATTTCATACAGAAAATTAGTCATCGCTCACACCAATGTGTACAATGCTCCCAAGGAAGAATATGTGACTCATGCTAAATTCACCCTTATGCCACAATATACCACACAATGTATGTAAGAACATTGGTCAGTTTTGCCCAGTGCACACAGGGCAGTATAATGCATTTTTGAGTTGCATCTCAATTTCTTATAGCTGTCTACTTGCTACATATCCATATATCCCACTGGATACCTGGAATTTAATGGATGTGGACACCTAAAATTATATGTGGGTGGTTTCACACACTCATTTTTTCTCCTGCCACTTTTTAACAAATCACCGTACCGTAAGGGGACGTTCACACGATACTTTGTTCTGCACCGAGAATGCGTTTGTCTCCTCCTTCAAATTCCATGCTTACAAGTGTGAAATTTGAACGCGGAAATGACTTGTACCGCCCGAGGCTGATTTCTGCCTCCAATGCTTTTAGTATTTGACAGCGCGTAAATGTCTCTAAGAATTGACTTAAAAATACTAGAGTAAAATCCACAGCATCTGAATGACATCACTGATTTTACATAAGTCTATGGGGAAGTGTTCAGACATTTTGGATGCTTAATTTGGGGTGTACTGGTTGCGAAGTGCACCCCAAAAAAAGCATTAAAACATATAAATACCGTATTTAAAATCAAATAATGAAAACTAAAAAGCATAAACTTAAAGGGAATGTGTCATCAAAAATGACTTATTGTTTAACTCCCGTTTTTTTGTTAAACACATTTTTAAAGAATTTTTGGTTATTTATTTTTAATTTTCCATATCACTTTAAATATTTTTTAATAATTCTTAAGTCCTGCAGTTTTAAACTTTGGCCACTAGGCCTAATAACAGTCTGACACTTCCTGCCCTATAGATAAAGATTTTCAGCAGTGTGTTCATTATTAACACAAGCAGGGTCAAACTGAAAGGAGACACCAGTGTGAATAGATAACACAGAATCCACCAGTCACAAGAGGAGATGTCACAGCTCTCAGCCCCCTCCTCCCTGCAGAGTGAATTCTTCCTAGGTCACACAGCATGACTAGAAAACGGTCCTATTGAAGTCTATGGGACAGAAACAGTATTAAGACTCCTATGTGCATGAAGCTGCTGTAAAGTATCTCTGACTGCTGTTAAAGCAGTACAAACAAGGCTTAGTGGCCAAAGTGAAAACTGCAGGACTTAAGAACTATTAAAAAATATTGAAAGTGATATGAAAAATTAAAAAGAAATATAACCAAAAATTCTTAAAAAATGTGTTTGACATAATAACGTGAGTTAAACAATAATTAATTTTTGATGACATTCCCTTTAAGTTACAAAAGGAGAAGTGATGATCTCATACAACTAATACATATGATTCTCCATGTAATTCTTGGGGAGAGATTAAGCAACCTTAATCTTCGCGGGAAACCTACTGAAGTCCCCAAAAACAATCCCCTAAAACAATGTAAGGACAGGGACAAAACAAGAATTTTAAAGGGGATGTCGGACTCTAAAGATCATAGTTTAAAATGAGGGGACTAAAAATTATAAGTATGTCCGTCCTTGGATACCATTAGCAAAGCTATGGTTTATGACAACGGGCTGTTTTATGCGTGCTTAGTAACGGAGTTGAAGCCCAGGTCGGGTTACGCCGAGCTGAGAGAGACACCAAACACAGCTGTACTCTGCAGTCCCACGTAAATAACTTTTGTGACACAGATGTGTTCTGTCTTTGATTTAGGTGGGACTGCACAGCTGTACTGTGCAGTTCCACGTAAGTCACTTTTGTGACTGATGTGCAGTCCCACATAAATCAGAGAGAAAACACAGCTGTACTGTGCAGTCCCACATAAAAAACTTGTAAGACAGATGCGCAGTTCCACATAAACCACTTGAGACAGATGTGCAGTCCCATGTAAATACAAACAGATACAGCATATAGTTCTGTTTTCCAGATCTGTAGAGATTAGAGGCCTAATACTCAGCAGGTTATATCTCTTTGTTAGTGAGGTTGAGGAAAAAAAAAATCGCCCATCTTTCCCAGAGTCCTGAATGTCAAATGCTCATAAGAGTAACAGAGATATCTAGAGAGAGCGAGAAATTTAGATATACATGATCGAGTTACAATTAGCTTTTCACTTCCAATGATTCCTTAGGCTATGTCTACACAGCAAATACTGAAATGCCATTGTATTTTGGATGGCATTTTGTTATTTGCTGTGTGCACATAGCCTTAGTCTTGGACAGTTGAGAACCTCTCCCTTCCCCCAGCTCACACAGAATGAATCATCAAAAGTGTGCACACAGTGTGTTGAGTGTCTGCACAGTGAAGATACTCCCTGCTGGGAGGAGAAACATGCCCCTCCATTTCACAAGCTCTGCTTGGCAACCAGCACAAAAAGCTGCCAGATACTGTTGCGAGACAACCCTTTAAGGAAGCCTATGGCTGATTGTAGATGCATTTTTTATTTTTATTTAAGAGTAATGAGAAATACAAAGGAAGCACTAACACTGCTTCTTTCTAGATATACTTTTAGCTTTGGCTCAAAAAATTAATTAAAACACTTGAGTGGCAAAAAAACAAAGCAAAGATTTTTTGTGAAACTGTCCTAAAAAGTAACAAAATCTACATAAGTGAATTCATATCCGAAACCAGTGCACTATGTAAATGAGGCATATTTAAACATTTTATACAATTCTATGACTGTAGTTGGTTCTCTGGATTCTCTAAACACCTACTTCCAGTTTTCTTTTAGGATAAATTCTCACAGGATTTTAGTTAAAAGTGACATATGTAAATGAGTTATGGTCTCCATGGAAACCTGTTCCCTTTTAAAAAATATCTGGCTAATTAACATCAAAGTTAATATGTTATAAAAAAATAATAGGAGTTTTAGTGCACATAAAGCGGCATCATTTCTGGCACCGTCTCTCAGCCTCTATACATTGTTCAGCCTACTTGATTCAGCCTACTAAAATCGCAGCCAAAAACACAGCGTCAATCGGATCCAAATCGCATCCAACACGCAGGTGCGTGTTTGGATCAGTTTTGGCTGCACTAGGATTGCACCCTGTCGTTTTCAAAAAGGTGCCTGCTTGCTGTGTCTTTCGGATCAAGAATAGACATGTCAATTCTTTGAACGGATCCGAAAGACGCAATAAAATACGCATCGGCGATTACTCATCTGAACGCCGATGTGTTTTTTTTACATTGCAAGCAATGCAAAATCACACTGCTCATTGCTAGATGCGTGTTGGGGTCCGATAGACGGATGCAAACGCACATCTATAAACGTCTGTTCACACGGACTTAACACGCCATACCCTTACTCGTAACAGAAAACTTGTTCTAGTTTCCCATAGCAACCAGTTGCAGCACAGCTTTGATTTTTACAGAGCAATCTAGGATATTAGCGCTGAGCTTTGACTGCTTGCTTTGGTTAACAAGGCCAGATTTTCTGTTACCCTGTAATTCCCAACTCCTAACTTGTGGTTTAAAGGGGTTTTGCCAAGAAGTGAGTTCCTTACCTCTTATCTGCTCAGGAGAGAATATTAGCTCAGCATGCTGAGTCACGGGGCAGAGAGAGGGGGGGTGAGCAGAGAGCCAGGAAGCAGGGAGCGTCTGTAATGTTTACCCTAAATAATTACATGACAACCAGTGGATTCTCTATACAAAAAACACAGGCTCATTCACTGCTTTTTTCTCCCAAGTCCCTTGCAAGCTCCTTCATGTTCCCTGTCATGAGTTAAGAAGTGCAAACAACACAAGCGCGGCCAGATCGGCTCCTGTCATTGTCCTGGTCATGTCTAATGTAAACTGTCAGGAAACCAAGGGCATCTTAGTCAGGCTGTAGATCTCACAGGCTTCACTTTTTTTTTTTAATGACCTATATTTAGAAAAGTGATTAAATATCCATTTTGGAGGATCCCATATCAACATTACATCGTGGCAAAACCCCTTTAAGAGATGGGAATGAGCTGGCCACAGAGCACAATCCCTCAGCTGTATATGGAGCTCCTACAGAAGATGATGAAGAAAGCCGCACATGCGCAGCCACCTGCTTCTTGCAGAGAGGTCGGTGGCTGCGCATGCACATCTCTCTTAATTGGGTTCTGTGTGATTCTCATATATAGCCAAGTGAGTGTGCTCCGCTGTATTTTGAACTCCCCTAAATGTGAATGGAGAGAGCCATATTTGTGGAGACTTTTCCATGTGCTATGGCTGGCTTGTATCCGTCTCCTAATCCAGGTTAGGTGACGGGAGGAACTCTTTAAAATAATTTTGGTGAATGAGGGTCAGCACTTATGTTTTACTCTGAAGTGCTGCAGTGTTTAAGAGAACACTTAGGGCGACATGTCAGAAAAGAGGCGCTTCCACGCCAGTTTTAAGACTCATTAAATGAGTGTATAATGCGCCTGAATAAATAAACCTGTAAAAAATCTGGCATGTGGTATACCTTGTGTAGCATATTTAATGCGCCTAATTTAGGCGCATATCAAAAAAAGGTGTATTTATATACAGTAGAGAATACAGTTCATTTATATAGAGAATACGGCGTCAACAGTTTTTAGTGTTAAATACACCAAAAAATGGTGCAGCTCTAATGGGACAAGTCGCCCTTCGTTTGGAAATGAGCCATGGCACACGGTTAGGTGTCATCTAGTCTCATGTGGCTTTTCCTCCACTTTTTTGATCTTTCCCTTTAGATTTTGTTGACGGTGTGGACCTTTCACACAATCTAAGCCGGAAAGAGATCTTGTTGCCTACCGCATCAAGTCTGGAAACCCAAACCCTTTAAGAATTTTCCGGACGGAATCTGTGGATGTGAAGGGGAGGGTTTGTCTCCACCTATTGCGGAGAAAAGCCACCCCCTCCTCCCCCACGGCTGTGGGGACGGCCGCAAAATAGGACAAATACCGGGTGGATAAACCGACCGGTATTTGTCCCTTGCCGTGGGGACGCAACCTTAGTCTCCGCTTTTACCTTTTTACTGAGGGAAACTTTAACCCTTAGGCCTCGTTTCACAACGGCTATTCTGCCACGTTTTGGGCGCCGTACTGCGCGCCGGATTTGCGCTGCAGTTCCCGCCCAATCCGCGCAGCAATTACGGTATCCATAGTTCTCTAGAGAACAGTGGAATCCTTTCGCTCCTCCCCCTCGGCGAATCCGCCGCGGGGGGAGAAAAAGTGCAGCACATTTTTACGGCGCGACGCCCGTAAACAATGCATGTCTATGGGCCGGGAGCGGCGCCCCCGCCGGGCGGCCCCGCCCCCACCCCCCCTTATTCACGGCGGATTTGTGCGCTCAATACGGCGCACAAATCCGTATTGGCCAATTTCAGAGTCTCAGGCAGCTTCAGACTCATACTGTCTGGTGGTTCTACAGCAGTGGTTTGACATATCAGCCCTGCTATTCCTAGCTATTCCTGTTACAGCAAAATAACTGCAGGAGATGTAAAATCTATAGCACACTAGACTACAGTGCTCTAAGAAGTGAAAATATGTCCTCATCATAAAAAACGCTCTGTACCTAAAGATTACACACAGCAGGGAGTGACTCCCCATGGTCAAACATCAGCTTCCAGCAATGGATAAGGGAGAGGAAAGCGAGATGGTTGGTAACCAAGAGAAACTTGTGTTCACTCAGAAGAGATGAAATCCCTCTCTTCTCCTCAACAAAGTCACATAAAAGCAGCAATGTATTTGAGAATAGTCTTCATTTACCTTTCCCTACATGTTGTAGTGAGAAAACCCCTTTAAAGTTACTGACCAGGGAGAAGCCTTGTTCCATCATGTCAGGTCTGCAGGGCATATATCTGTGAATTTACATACAAAGATAAGTGTCACTCAGCAGCTGACAGTGTGTCTTGGAAGCATACACATTTTTCCCCACTCATTAAACTACACCATTTTATACAGAAATATGCTGAATCTCTATTTTCTTTGAGTTTGTATAATACGGTTTAGTGATAATATGAAATATTGCTGCATGCAGTTTCAAAGAAGCTTCCTTTTATGACAAATAAAGCTTTGCTACTGTAGTTCACATTTATAACCAGACCTCGTGCTTGGACAGTGTTATTGTTCGTCACAACCCCTCTATCACCAATGTCCCTCTAACAGACACAGGTAGGAATAGGAGCTAGCAGAGCTGAAATGATAGTCAATGCTATAGTCATTTGAAGGGGCAGTCTGCTGTAGTTCACACAGTGTACTACCAGGTGGATTTTCCACACCGTAGAATTAAAATCCCTACTGTGTGAGAAAAAAGAATGGACATATCCGTTTTTCTGCTTTGGGCAGAAGTGATGCAGGTTTCGCCTGCATTATTAAAATCGGGCTTGCCCACATCCAAATCAGCGGTGCATACCAAATCTGTATTGTAAAAATCCTCAGCAGAAATCCAGGCTCTCCCCTCAGATTTCTGCTGAAGATTACAAGTTGGATTTTCCAATAGGAAAAACTCCATGTATGAACATACCTTTAAATTATCCCTTACTGACACGACACATGGGTACATCATGGTGTCGATAAGTTCTTACTTAGTAAGTCCGCTTCATAGGCGCCTGGTGTAGGCTGCTAATTGCAGCTGACACCCACCGCTAACAGCAGGAACGGCGCTGGCTCCGATTCCTGCAGTTTAACCATTTTTTAGATGCTGTGGCGTCTACGTAAATGAGTATTAGTGCTGTCCACCATGCCTCACTCTGACCGGAACCCGCACAGTGAGATCTCAGAATGCCGATCAATTAACATGACAGCTGGAAGCCTAACGAAGGCTTCCAGAGCTGCCATGTTTTTGTTTCTATTACTTCCTGCCCCAGGCAGGAAATAATAGAACCGCAATCTTTGTACACCCTTTTGCATTGTTTGTGCAATGGAGAAGGGTGTACAGATGATTGAACCCCTTATTGGTCAAGTACCTTAGGGAGACTCTATGTCAGGGGTGTCAAACCCGCGGCCCTCCAGCGGTTTGGAAACTACAACTCCCATCATGCCCACTGTTATAGATTATATAAATGCATGATGGGAGTTGTAGTTTCCCAACCGCTGGAGGGCCGCAGTTTGACACCTGTGCTCTATGTTGTATGGAAAAAAAAAATTAAAATTTACAAAAAAATCTAAAATTCTCCAATCACCCCCTTTTGTCATTTAACAAATAAAAACTTGTAAAACGTTACACATATTTGATATCGCCGCTTAATAGACTGATCTATTAAAATATAACGTTATTTATAAAGTACTCTATACGCCGTAAAAGACAAAAATTAATATTTTTTTGGGCATTTCACATTCCCTAAAAATTAGAATAAAAAGTGATCAAAAAGTCACATGTACCGCAAAATGGTACCTATAAAAACTGAACTTCAGTATGTACGAAATGCAGCTTCATTCAGGCCTATAGGTGGAAGAACAAAAAAGTTACGAGTCACAGAAAATAGCGCTACAGAACAAATTTATGAAATAGAGACTGTGTGCATTTTTTTGAAAAGTGCTGAAACATAATGAAAACTACATATTTGGTATCACCGGTATCGTATCAACCTACAGAATGCAGATAAAACATCATTTGTAGCAAAGAGTGAACACCATAGAAACAAAACCACCGCAAACATGGCACAGGTATGTTTTTTTTCACATTTCACCTTACTTAGAATTTGTTTTTGGTTTCCCAGTCTATTCTATGATGCGGTCAATGACACCATTAGGCAGTACATCTTGTCCTGCAAAAAAAAGCTCTCATATGTCTATATAGCTGGAAAAATAAAAAAGGCGGGGAGGAAAAAAACCTAGTCATGTTATTATGACTGGCTATCAGATATGGGTTAAAGAGCTTTTCTCACCACAATGATCAACTTTAAACTTGTAGGCAAAGGTAAATGAAGACTTTTACTAAATACATTGCTGTTTGATTTCGCTTTATTTAGGAGGTAGAGGTATGCATTATGTCTATATACCCGAATATAATAGGGATAAATAAACTAATCTATCTCGATCATTTTTTGAGATGAAGAAATCTTGGACACAACATGTAATTTCATTTTGACAGTGTGTATTTTATAGTAGATGTACCGCAGTGCTTGTGCACAGGAATATAGGCTGGCTGCTTCATAAGACAGTCTGGTTGAACAGGGATTGGCAGAGGCTGACAGGGCAGCCATTTTTAGTGGATATGAACTGGTGGCTCAGCAGGCCCTTGTCTGGGATCAAGCTTTGTTTTAGCTTTGTTTAGTCAGTAAATTCACAGCCTCCATTTTGACAGGCAGTGTCTACACCAAGAGCAGCGCTCAGACAGTGTGCATGACAGCTGGAGGGAAAATGTGACCATCTGAAGGAGAGAGAGGAGGGGGCCGAGGGGACGCTTCTTCCACCCCCAAGATGAGTAAGTAACGTATTGCTAATGACATTGTAGCTGAGGGATAATGGAGGTTCAAAGAAAAACCACAGCTAAAAATAAGATGTCTGCTATTGTATGGTCCACAATTAAGACAGACATGGATGAGTGTTGGTGCTGTGCCTGCTGGACGGTGGGGCTACTGGGCATAGCCTGGCAGAGTGGCTTCTGTTGGGCTGCAATGCTCATTGTGGCAGTCTCCATGCAATGCTGTACCTAAGGGGATGTTCAGTCTGTGTAAACATATGCTATTAGATGCGCGTTTGGATCCGTCTGTCAGACCCTAAATGAACCCACTTATCTAGCATTGTGATTTTTATATAGTTTTGCAATGTAAAATACGCATCGGCGTTCAGACAAGTGATCGCCAATGTGCGTTTACTTGCATCTTTCGGATCAGTCATGTCAATTCTTGATCTGAAAGCCGCAGCAGGAGCTCTATTATAAACTATAGGGTGCGATCCTGCTGCAGCCAAAATGCAGCCAAACACACATCTGGTTGCCGCTGTGTTTTTTAATGCGATTTTCAGATCCAAAAGCAGATCCAAAAACGCCATGTGAACATACCCCTAATAGAGCAGGGACCCTCATGAAAGAGGTCACTGTGAGGCAGTAAATGGGCTCTTTTTTGTTATCTTTTATGATGGGGAGATATTTGCATATTCTTATTTCTCCTTTTTGTTAAGTTTCAGACTATGTTCAAACAAGGGATTTGGATGCTGATTTGGGGCGGATTCAGCACTGAATCTGCCTCAGAATCCACGTCCAATCAGACTATACATCCCAAGTTCATTTTGCATTGATGCCTACGTAAAGCCGCATCTTATTTTAAATGATTTTACTTGTTTATTTTTACAATAAGGACAGGAAAATAAGTGACATCAATTCTTTGAGGCGGACTCCGCGCCTTCTATTTAGTATGTGGGAGGGAAAAAAATCGGCTTCTGAAAAAAATCAATGTCCTTTTCTCGTCTGAAATCTGGGCTTACAAGCGTGGATTTTCCAATGAGGATATGACGTGGATTCAGACAGTGAAATTAAAGCCTCTGAATCAGTTGTGTGGACATACTTTTAGTACCAACAATCAGTTGGCCGCACCTCATATTAGGCCACTTTTGCATCGCAGTATTTGGATAAGGTCCCACGTTGCAAGTGCTGCATGCAGATGATACCCTGCCTTCATGGGGTGGCCAATGATTGTACAATTTGTATGGTAATAACATGGTTTTGCCTGCAAAATTGTTTGGCCATGGACTGCCATGTGTCATCTGCATGCAGTAGCGCTAACCCTTGTTATCAGCATTTGTAAAAGAAAAATCTTTTGGTTATACAAGGGTCCCCAAAGTTACAATGGCCTCAAGAGTTCAATATTTTCACCATACAATGGTCTTTCCTGGAACATTATATCTTGAGACCAGACTCGCCATACAGTGGTCACACATAGGGTCAATCTATGGAACATGTGAATGGCCAAACAGGATTACTCCACCACTCTCATATCTTCTCTGTCCCACAACCCCAGACAATTATTCAAAACCTTCAACTCTCTTCTCGTCCACCAAAACACCTCCTCCCCATCCCTCCTTTCAGCAGACAACTTTGCCACTCACTTCCTTCAGAAGATCAACCACATCAGAGAAAGCTTCAGCCCAGTCCCCACCATCCCCCTTTTCCCTTTCAAACTGCTCTTCCCCTTAACTTGCTTCCCCACAGTCACTCATGACAAACTTTCCTCTTTTCTGTCAAATCCAACCTAACTACCTGTAGTCTTGATCCGCTGCCATCACACCTCATCCCTGACCTCGGTGCTCCTATCATCCCAGCCCCCACCCATCTCTTCCCAACCCATCAACTAACCTCTGGCATATTCCTTCTGCCCTTTTAAACACGCTACTATCACTCCAAAACCTAAAAAAAAACAACCCTTGACCCCTCTTCTCTGTCCCCAAATATGCCGATTCACTGCTCCCTTTTACTTCCAAATCCTCGAGCAGCAGTCTATCTTCAGCTGTCCTTCCCACCTCTCCTCCAACTCTTCTTGACCCACTACAATCTGGTTTCCGACCCCATCACTTACTGAAAACCGCCAACCAAAGTCACTAATGACCTAGTAACTGCTAAAGCCTCACGTCACTACTCTGTGCTCCCCCTCATTAGACCTGTCCTCTGCCTTTGACACTGGTGACCATTCCCTCCTGCTACAAATCCTCTCCTCCCCGGAATCACGGGGCTTGGCTCTTTCCTGGATCTCCTCGTACCTCACTGATCGGACGTTCAGCGTCTCTCATTCTCACTCCCCCTCCCCCCCCCCGGCCACTCTCCGTTGGTGTCCCCCAAGGGTCAGTCATGGGCCCACTACTCTTCTCTATCTACACCTTGGCCTCGGTCAGCTCATTTGCCTCACATGGCTTTCATTACCACCTATATGCTGATGATACCCAACTTACATCTCCGGCCCCGACGTCCCCTTCTCTACTCTCCCGGATCCCTGACTGTCTGTCTCCATTTCCTCCCTTTTTCTCATCACGTCTCCCAAAACTAAATGTAGAGAAAACAGAACTCATCATCTTTCCACCATCCAACTCTACCCCGCCCTTGATCTCTCTATTACAGTCAAAAGGCTCCACACTCTCACCGGTCCCACAAGTCACGTGCCTTGGGGTAATCCTAGAACTCTGGTCTATCTTTCAAACCACACATCCAAAACCCCCACCTCTGCCTGCCGCCTCCACCTGAAAACATCTCTCGCATCGCTCGTTCCTCAACTCTGACACTACAAAAATGCTGGTCCATGCCCTTGTCATCTCCCGCCTAGACTTTCTGCAACATCCTTCTCTGTGGCCTCCCGTCTAGCACCCTTGCTCCCCTCCAATCCATTCTTAACTCTGCTGCCCGTCTTATCCACCTCTCTCCTCGCTACTCCTTGCCTCTCCCCCCTGCCGACCCTTCACTGGCTGCCATCGCCCAACGAATTCATTTCAAGCTACTAACCATGACCTACAGGTCTCCACGACCCCTTCCCCTCCATACTTTTCTGCCCTACTTTCCAAATATCTCCTCACGCAATCTCCCCTCCTCTCAGGACCTTCTCCTCTGCTATCCCCTTATCGTCCTCACACAACCATCTCCAAGACTTCTCCCGTGCTTCACCCACACTCTGGAACTCACTGCCCCAACACATCAGACTCTCCTCCATTTTTACCACCTTCAAAAAACACTGAAAACCCATTTTCTTCAGGCTTGCCTACAACCTCACTAAACTTGTTACTACTTCCTCCAATAATGTCTGCCCTCACCTCCTGTCTCTTTCCCCCTCCTTGTAGATTGTAAGCCCTCGCGGGTAGGGTCCTCTCTCCCTCTGTCCTGCCAATTGTCATTATTCACTTATCATTGTACTCGTTTGATTTATGTAATGTATGTAACCCCCCGAATGTACAGCGCCCTGGATTCAATGGCGCTCTAAAATAAATAATAATAATAATAATAATAATAATAATAATAATGGTCTAGCAGTGTCTGTCTACTCTACAGTGCGATATTACACATTCTGTACTGCTCCCTACATGTGCCAGGATGAGCGGCTCCTTTGGGCATTAGGTAGGGCAGCTCCATTTTCTTTCATTGTGTATAAAATACATGACCCAAATAAGCTCCTATCCTCTGTGTAGAAAGTTAATTCCCAGCTTCCAGCAGTTCTTTCTGACTTATGTAGAGATACTTGCTTGATATGTATTATTTATCTGCATAAGTTTCCGTTAAACTTTGTTTTGCATTCTTTTGGTTTACATTTTGGGGCTTCAGATCTAATTACCAGTTTTCTATAGAGTTATTTCAATATACAATGGTTGTCCCAGAACCAATGAATATTGCATGTTCAGGAACCACTGTAGTTTTTAATTATGATGTAAAAAAAACTGACTAAAATACTACTATGTGAAAGTGGCCTCAGGGCATGTCTCCACAGCACGGGACTTCGGCGGGCTTTTCAGGTGGTTTGCGGTTTTGCAGACCGTCTGAAAAACAGGCCGAAAATGAGTACAATTGGGCTCTATGGAAAACCCGTGCAGCATTTCCCACTGCAAGGGTTTTCCGCCCGCGACTCATTCTACAAGCACATTCTTCTGTCCGGTTTTCAATGTGAAGGGGGAGGGCTCATCGCGGAGAAAAGCTGTCCCCTACATGGATAAACCGACCGGTATTTGTCCTTTGCCGTGTGAACGTACCCGAAGGGTAATTGTCCTCAGTCCATTGTCTAAGACCACGATGAAATGTGAGCTTTTGTCATCCTTCCAGGTAATATTGGTGCTGTGTGTGGTGCAGTGCCTGTGAGCTGGTGAGATCCAGAACCAAGAGGGCTTAGATTGGCAGCATGGATGTCGTTGGCACGTTCCCCCCCGTGGTAGCTGAGGTATAGAACCTCAATAAGGTCACCACGAAGTGGCAAATGTACTTCAAGAGCTTCTTCAGGGGTGGTGTCCAATATCTCCATAGAACCCTCTGTATTGAAGTATATTGGAGTTATGGAAAGAGCTGAGTGCTGCTTCAGATGAGAATACCCCTTTAACCAGTTCCTGATGAGGTCGTTTACCCAACTTCCCGGCAGAGCTGATCTGGGTCTGATGAGACCAAGCAGCATCTGCAACTACCGGGAAGCAGGAACTTATATTTATGCATATATATATATACAGCACTCATTGAGCGCTGTATATTCAATGATCAAGAAGGCAAGGACTGTAACAATCCATTCCTGCCTCTTCAGTGGAGAGCGGTTACAAATACAGAGGATATGGATAGTAATTCTTTCATAAATTCTAGAGTTCCATAAGGATTAAAATTTGCAGTTTTTCTAATGATCAGTATTATTTCAGGAAGCTTCTGTGTCCTTGAAGTTGTTGTGGTAGTATCAACAATTGTTACTGTGTTTTGAGTTGCGAAGGACATATCTTAATGTCAAGTGTAGATTTTGAGAAGAAGAAAGGTTAGACACTAGTCGTGTTATTCTGTCATATGTAGTAGAACCACTGACCTTTAGATAGCTCAAAATCATTATGTCATGAATACTAACCAGAGATAAAGAATAATTAGAGGTGTGTTTTTAGTACTGACCAGAAAAGATGATTATTAATGACATGATTGTTAGAGTATGTTCACACGGCTTATTTTGCCGCGTAATTGTGGGTGTATTTCGCCACGTATTGCGCTTGAGGGTATATTCACACGGAATAATTTTGGAGTGCATTTCACCACGTATTTGCGCTCTAATGCGGGCGAGATGCACGCCAAAATTACGGTAATCCATAGTTCTCTGAGAACTATGGATTCCGCCTCCTCTCCCCGCTCGCGCGGGGAGATAAGGGACATGTCAATTGCTTGCTTCGAATACGCACCACGAGTAATGAATGTCAATGGGGCCGGCAGGCGATAGCCCCCCTCCCCACCCCCCCGCGCCGTGGGAGTACGCGTGCATTAGTGCGAGCTTCCGAAACACATGATGTACTGCGGCGCATACTGTGCGCGCCGCAGTACATCGTGTGAACATACCCTAGTATGCGGCGAAATTTGCCCCGCAATTATGGTAATTGATAGCTCTCACAGAGAACTATGGATTACGCCTCCTCTCCCCGCTCATACAATACAATCGTATTGTACGCATGGGGAGATAAGTAATATGTCGATTACGCGCCGCGAGTAATGAATGTCTATGGGGCCAGGCGGTCTCCCCCAACGTGCCTCCATGACTCCCAAATCACCTGGCGTATTGTGACGCGTACTGTATGCGGCGCAATTACGCCGTGTGAACATACCCTTATACTACATGAATAATAATAAAAGGTGTTGCTTAAATGATGATTATACTGTATTGTCCAATAAAGATATATCTGTTTTGCATAATGATACTCCTACCACTGAAAGTTTATAAAAACTCTTGCCAAACTTTTGATAAAGGAGAAAGAATGTACCGACATTTGGGAAATGTCTCTTGTTCGTTCGATGTTGTATGTACCTACAATTTTATAGTCTCGACACCGCTCAAACAAAGCGGGGAGATATTTCAATCTACCATAACACAGATCATTGATTAGAATGGGGAATGTGTAATATTTAATTTCTAGTGTAGTGGCGCTGCAGGGAAATTGAACACTTACTGCCAGGTTTCCCCACAGATTACACCTGATTGCTGGGGGTCCCAGCAGGAGAACACTTTGTAATCCGCTTTTTATTATGAGGCCATTCTGACAACTTGTTATTGTCCACACTGAGAACCCCTTTAAGAAGAAGTTTATTATTATTACTGTTGAATGTCATCATACTTATGTAATAATTAAGTGGTGGAAAGAGTAGCCACAGGTGTTGGGTGTATCCAAAGATCAGAAGTGTATGTAATATGGTGTCATGAGAGTAACGTGTCTATTTTCCTCATCTTGTGCGGTGCTGGCAAGGTTTACGAGCACAATGCACTCCATGTAATTTACATCAGTGCATGTACAAACGGTTAGCTGTCTATATTTCTAACATATTCTGTAGCACAATCCTGTAATTCCCTGCTGTCTGAACCAAATCACTGTCAGGAATGATTTCACAGCTGCTTTCAAGAAAAATCTTGAAATCAACCTCTCCCTGTTTACTTTCTAACAGTAGAATGTAATGAGAATTAGTAATGCAGTCTTCTTTTTTAGTTGTCAGCATTTGAGTGGTTTGTTGTTAGGTCTTACACTGTTGACTGTGTATCTACTGTTCATTAGAGCATTGCTTGGTAGCTGGTTATGTTCACACAGCATTTTTGGACTGTATTTTAGCGCATTTAACACGCTGGAAAATGTCCCAAAATCGGCCTCAGACAAGCTTCAAATCTTCCTTTATTGAGTATAAGTAAAATACACCTTGTCGTTCATATGATATGTATTTCACAAGCCTAATTGTGAGCCATTTTTTGGACGCAATTACAACCATAAAAATAAGTGATGCCAATTCTTGAGACGTTTTTCGCTCGTAAAATCCCCATAGAAAACAATGGGGATAGGATTTTTCAAAAATACTCTTCAAAATACGCCTGTAATCAGGCGTTTTTTGAAGCTGATTTTGAAGCGTAAATTTAGACTTCAAAAAACGCCGTGTGAACATAACCCTAGGGCGTTAGTGGTTTGTAAATACTTCTAATTGAAAGGCAAAGTGACCGGTCATGTAACCTTTTCTGACCTTGCTCGGTGACATTTTCTGTCTTTTTGACTGTCTCATAAACTCTCGTGTTTTCTTCGTGTAGATGTGTGCACTAGTACTGACCTTCCGGAAGTTGTAATCAGCAGCCTGCTGGAGGAGCAGCTGCCTCATTACAAGTTAAGAGCGGAGAGCGTCTATGGGTATGATCACGACGACTGGCTCCAAACACCACTCATCTCTCCTGATGCCAACATTGACCTGACTACTGAACAAATTGAAGAGACCTTGAAGTACTTTCGTAAGTGCCTATGCAATGAATTAAGTTAAGGATAAAGTTTTATACTTGTATAGTGTCCAATGTTCTGTTCAGACCTTTTGTTTGGTAACTCTGTTGTCTTAGTATTCCTAGATACAGGTATATAGAACTGCTAGGGCATGTCCCCATGGCACAGGACAAATACTGGTTGGTTTGTCCTGTTTTCGGGCTGTGCACACGGTCGCTGGGGGGCGACTTTTCTCAGCGGTTTGCGGAGAAAAGCCCTCCCCCTTCACATAGGCATGTTCATATACCATTTGAAAACCGGACGGAAGAATGAACGTGTTCTATGTTTTTCGGACCGCCGTGCGGAAAATCCATGCAGTGGGGACTACTGCGCGGGTTTTCTATAGAGGCCCGAGTTAAAAGTTTTTCAGCCGGTTTTCAAAAAACCGAGAACCGGCTGAAAAACAATGCCGTGGGGACATGCCCTTAGTATTCGGGTTGTCTCACAGGTTTGTACATATATTTTCCACAAAAATCGGTATTTATTATTTAGGGATATATGCTCACTCTGCTATTTCTCACTGATGTGCTGGTGGTTCTGGTGTGTCTTTTGTAAGTTGAAAGGCTGTGTGTGAACAGTGTTGAAGGTTACATGCGTATAGTAGTATACATTAGTATATTATAACAGATTGCACTGGGGAACAAGAAAACCCATTTTTTGGGGGGTCTAGAAATGTTGACGTTCTGCTGAGTCTAAAAATCCCATCCATTTTGTTCTAGCAGCTCTAGTTTGAGATGTTAAGTGATTCTACATTGTTCTTGTGATTGATTTGTTCATAAATATGTAATGCAGATGAATATGATTGAATTTGCTCGTGCACATTCATGTTTTTGTTTGCTTGTGATCTTTAAATGTTCTAAAATTTGTCTTTTCTATTTCACATAAATTTCCAACATTTCTTTAGTACCTTGTTGATTTACCACTCTTTTCAGTGGCAGATACTTGGTAAGATGGCAAGTGCTGATAGGGGAAAACGGGTGTTTTTCAGAATTGGCGCCTCATAACATACTCAAAAAAAGGGTTCTCCAGTGAACATGTAGGCAAAGGTAAATAAAGATTATTACTAAATACTTTGGTTCTAATTTAGCTTCCTTTCAGAGACGGATCAGTTTGTATCTCCTGCTAGTGTACACAAGCTTCCCTAGGTTACTGACCACTCCTCTCTGCTCTAGCAGCCATGGGCATGATGGTGACGTCACTCCCGGCTGTATCTTATCAGCAGCACAGGAGCTTGTTTTTGTTTCTTACTGCCAAACTTTAAGCCCTTAGATCTTAGTAGCCTTGTACCATCCTGTTAAAGCCTTTCCATCACCAATGTTCCTCTAACAACTAGGACTAGCAGAGCTGAAATGTCAGTTACTACTGTAAACCAGGAAGTAGGAGTCTGAAGCTGGCTGCGCAGAGCAGGCTGTGTGAAACATCATGGTGAGAACATCACTTTAAAAGAATTACACAAACTATCTTAAAACAACCCTAAGGGGACGTTCCTACAATGGGTCTGTCCATTGGAAAAATCTGTTTCAAAATCTGCAGTGATAAATGTGGATTTCTGCTGCAGGTTTTCACTTTGTAGCATACTGTTTTGCCACCATTTTGGATGCGGATGAGTCCCATCTCACTGGGGTAGATCAGCGCCTCGGCTGCAAAACACAGAATCAGTCGTCTGCATCACTTCTCTTTTTTTCTGCATTGCAGTGGAAAATTTCCATGTGGGATGGAACTGTGAATGGGAAGCAGATTTTAATTCCTAAAACACTGTAATTGTTGAGCTCTGTAGGTTAATTCTCAGATGAGATTTAAAGGTTAAACAGAGCTCTTCTTTAAATGACCCTTAAAGCTGCTTCTTTTCCCAGTGTTCTTCACCAAATTTAATACAAGACTGTGCAGTTCTTACATCCACCTCCATCATTTATTAGTCAGTACATTTTCATCACACAATTTCTGAGTAATCTATTAAAAGAAAAGCTGGCTGTAGAGAGGAGTTTCAGGATCTAGCTGGATGCCATATGCAGTGCCTTCATTTGGACAGTAAATACATCTAGCATCTGCTGCGTTCTTTTGAGAATATCTATTACTCATTATGCACTGTTGGGATAGCTAGATGGTACATTTGTGTTATTTCTCTGTGGCTATTGCAGACATTAAAGAGGTTGTCTCGCTATAAAGAATAGCTTTCAACCTGTAGGAAACACTAAATAGAGACGTTTTCCAAATATATTGCTTTGTTCATCTTTTTTTGTTAAGGAGCTACAAGTGATTTTATCACCTTCTGAGGGTTTTCTAGTTTCCAAAGTGACCGACCTGTGTACTCCTTATCCCCTGCTGTTTGTCCTATCTGATAGCAGGGAGTGACATCATCGCACAGTTTGTGGACATCATCACACTGGTCGCAGCCGGCAGTATGAGAGCTTGTGTGTTATCTGATCTTTCAGACAAAAGACAGTAATTACTCTACTGTTTACATTAGCTCAGAAGCTTCTCCAGACCTCAGAGAAGGTAATTTATTTAATCTAGACTGATAAACAGAGAAATCTGAATACATGGAGCTTATATGCTAATTACAGACAGCTTGACCAGGAAGTGACAGAGCCAAGCAGCATTATTTCATTCATGCATCCTATGAAACTTTGAGATGAGACAACCCCTTTAAAGGCGTTATGTTTGAAAACTGTCTAAGGGTGCGTTCCCATGGCAAATAAGAAATAACGGTCGGATTTTACGACCGGTATTTTGTCTTCTTTTTTGTACGTAAGGAATCAGCTGGTTTGCAGATTCAAGCCATCCCCCTTTGCACCCACATGTGAAGAATGAACATGTTCTAAGTTCTTAGTAACACCAGCGGTGTCGGAAACCGTCCGGCGGAGCATCCGTACAATGTGGACTGCTGCACGGATTTTCTATTCAAATCAATTTAAATAGTTGACGAACAGTTTTCATATCTGAAAACAATCTGTAAAACCGACTGAAAACCCTGCCGTGGGGATAAGCACTAAGGACTTGTTCACACAGCGTTTTTGGATACGATTTCGGATCCGTGTTGGACCGGAAAATTGCATCCAAAAACGTAGCATCGATGGGATCCTAAATGGATCCAACACGCAGCTGCGTGTTGGATGCAGCAGGATCGTACCCTATAGTTTATTATAGGGCTCCTGCTGCGTCTTTTGGACCAAGAATTGACATGTCAATTCCTGGAACGGATCCGAAAGACACATGTGAGACACACATCGGCGATGACTCGCCTGAACGCCGATGCATGTTTCATATTAAAATCAATGTAAATCACATTGCTGTTTGTTAGCTGTGTGTTTGGGTTCCTTTGGGGTCTGACAGCTAAAAGCGTATGTAACACGGAGTAAAACACGCCGTGTGAACAAACCCTAAGGATATGTTCACACAACGTACTTGGAAGAGAAAATTTAGGTTATGTGCACACGATATGTTGAATACGTTTTTTACAATACTTAAAACGTATTGCATAAAACGATATCCAAATACGTACCACAAAGTGTGATACGTATTTGGGTTTGTTTTCTGAACTGCAAAAAACGTACCCTATTGTTTCTATTGGCTTTTAAATGCGTAAAACGGATCATGAAGAGATATGTCAATTCTTTGTACAGATCCGTAAAACACAAAACAATAACGTAAGTAGAATGCGTCTGAATGACAATATGTATTTTACATTGAAATCAATGAAAACTGAAAGGAACACTGTTAAATACGTATTTGGGTAAATAATACCCAAATGCATAATTCACAAACGCTGTGTAATCCACGCGTACTCCCGCGGAGCAGAGGGGGCCGAGCCCGCTGTCCCCATAGACATGTCACTTAACTCCCCACGCGTACAATGCGAACGTATTTTACAAGCGGGGAGAGGTGGCGTAATCCATAGTTCTTTATGAGAGCTATGGATTACCGTAGTATTGGCATGCATCTCGCTCGTATTAGAGCGCAAATATGCGGTGAAATGCGTGCCGAATTTGACCGTGCGAACATACCCTTAATCTTCAGAATCTGCCTCCAAATCTGCTTCAAAAAACGTCTGATTAGAGGCGGAATTTGACTCCTATTTTAAAACATGTTTAGAAAAATTCTGTCCCCTCTTGTTTCCTGTGGTGATTTTACTTGCACAAACGGCTCAAAAATTGTCATGACGTATTTTTACAGCCATAATTGAGTCCGAAAAACGTCTCGCGATTACGCTTGTGAAATCTGCTTCGTGTGAATGACAAGCCGCATTTTACATTTTATTCAGTGACAAAAGAATTGAAGATTGTCTGAGGCTGATTTTGGGCTGTATTCCAGCGCATTAAACGCGCTACAATATGGCCCAAAAACACTGTGTGAACACACCCTAAGCTTACGTGGAGTATTGCGATGCGTACTTGTGCGGGTGTTTTAGGGCTTGTTCACACAACGTTTTGGATCCTTTTTACGGATCCGTTTTTGACAGGTGAAAAGCGCAAAACGCAAGAGTTGATACTTTATTTGGATCCATATTGTATGCTTTTTCACTTGCGATTTATGGATCCGCTTTCCGGATGCGTTTTCAGACTCGGAGAGAGATCTCTCTCCCTTCACGGATCAGCTGTGCGCCCCGAGCCCCTTCACGGATCAGCTGTGCGCCCCGAGTCCCTTCACGGATGAGCTGTGCGCCCCGAGCCCCTTCACAGATCAGCTGTGCGCCCCGAGTCCCTTCACAGATCAGCTGTGCGCCCCGAGTCCCTTCACCGATCAGCTGTGCGCCCCGAGTCCCTTCACGGATCAGCTGTGCGCCCCGAGGCCCGTCCCGGATCAGCTGTGCGCCCCGAGCCCCTTCACGGATCAGCTGTCCCCGCCGAGCCTTCACGGTCAGCTGTGCTCCCCGAGCCCCTTCACGGATCAGCTGTGCGCCCCGAGCCCCTTCACGGATCAGCTGTGCGCCCCGAGCCCCTTCACGGATCCGCTGTGCGCCCCGAGCCCCTTCACGGATCAGCTGTGCGCCCCGAGTCCCTTCACGGATCAGCTGTGCGCCCCGAGTCCCTTCACGGATCAGCTGTGCGCCCCGAGTCCCTTCACAGATCAGCTGTGCGCCCCGAGCCCCTTCACAGATCAGCTGTGCGCCCCGAGTCCCTTCACAGATTAGCTGTGCGCCGACATCAGTAGAGGGAGCATGGTCAGCCGAGCTGACCAGCGCCGACATCAGCAGCGGGAGCAAGGTAAGCTCGGTGCAGCCGAACTCACCAGCAGCGGGGGCACAGTCGGCACAGCAGCAGCTGACCAGCAGCGGGAGCAGAGTCAGCTCGGCGCAGCCGAGCCCAGAGCCGACAGCACAGTCAGCTCGGCGCAGTCGAACCTAGCAGCAGTAACTCCAGCACGGCTGTGCAAGCCCAGCATCATCACCTCCGATCCCACGATCCATCCCCCTCTCACCTCCATCAGCTGTGCACTGCGCTTTTCGGATGCGCTTTCAGCCGGCAATACGTACCTACAGTGTGGAGCGCTTTTGGACAGGTGCCAAAAGCAGACTCCATTAGGGCTTTCACTTGCGTAGAACGCAAGAAGAATTGACATGTCAATTCTTAAAGCGGATCCGAAAAGCGCAGTGCAGGCGAGCCCTCAAAAGCGCATCGCGATCTCCCGTGGAACGTGATGCGCTTTTGCCATTGAAAGCAATGTTAATCACACTGACAATTGTTAGATCCGTTTTACAGATCTGTAAAACGGATCACAAAAACGTCGTGTGAACAAGCCCTTAGAAGTACGCCAGTGTGTACTTCTAAAATACTCCGTGCCAGCTTCCATTGACATTCACTTTGACATGCCACTTCTTTCTCCCAGCACATAATACTCGTCGGGGAAGACGGCTGGTAGTCATAGCTTTTAATGAATTACCGTATTTGCGGGGCGTACTCAGAGTGTATTGCAGAGCAATTACACGGCGAAATACGCCCGCAAAGACACCGCGTGAACATGACCTAAGTGTCCATGTTGCCTGTAGCAACCAATCAGAACTCAGCTTTCATTCCATAGAGTGCTCTGGAAAAATAAAGCTGGACTCTGGTTGCTATGGGCAACAAAGACAGTTTTACAGCTAGACAATTTTCATACTGGTGTTTGGTGATTAGAAATACTTTTTACTCATTTTCTTTCTTTCTCCTTTTCAGTACGTGGCCATTGCTCTCTCTTCACCTTCAAAGTCGCTTGTAAAATTCTGCTTTTTGTGAAGCCGCATTTACATCTGTGTTATAATTTCCCTTCTGCTCCATCATAGGAGCAGAAGAATGGAAATTACTTTGATATATACTTTACCAGGTGAATAGGGCCTTACTTACTTGATAACCTGCATTTTAGGTTTGCTTTCTTAGGGCTTGTCCCCACGACTGTTTTTTCATCTGGATTTACAGATGGTTTTCGGTTTTGAAAGACGTCTGTAAACCGGCTGTCAAACTTTATCACGGATCTTAATGGAAAATCCGTGCAGCAGTCCCCACTGCACGGATTTTCCGCCGGACACTTTTTTACACTGCCGGCGGTCCGAAAAACATAGAACATGTTCATTCTTTCGCCCGGTTTTCGGGCTGAACATGAACAGGTCAATGCAAAGAGGGAGGGCTTTTCTCCGCAAATCTCAAAAACAGAGCAAATACCGGGCGGATAATCTGACCAGTATTTGCTCTGTGCCGTGGGGACATGCTCTTATTCACCATGTCGACGATATCTGTCTGGATATTGTGAAAATAGTACCATGTCCATAGACTTTCTGTAGTCTATCATGCTTTTGTGTGCTGCGCAGAAAACCTACTGCTGAGAAATAGAACAAATGTGGTCCAAATAAGATTGTGTTTGCTGTATTTATGCCTTTAGGCCAGCAATGACTTTCTTGTTTTATCTGTCATGGTACCTTTTTCTCACAGTGTCCTGACCCAATCTCTGATGTAGGGAATAACAAGGTGTGAATCCAGCCTTAGACTCCTTTCTGTTTATCAGATTATCTGTCACCATATGTTGTATCTTAAGATGAGCATAAGATATATTACATAGTTACTCCATGTTAAAGGGGTTGTCTCTCTGCAAAGGTTAGCTTTCAACATGTAGGGAACGGTAACTGAAGACTGTATTGCAAAATGTATTGCTTTTTTTTTGTTTGTTTTTTTGCTTCGTTGAGGAGATGAGAGATTTTATCTACTCTGAGTGCACACAGGTCGACATCTTAGAGCAGGGAGTGACATCACCATAGGTCGAACTGCTAGCAGGTTGAGTATGTATTCTCTCTAACAACTAATTATCTCTAATAACTTGTTTTCTTTGAGCTCTAAAGCTCTCTGGAGTATGAATGAGATCTCCTGCTCTCATTTCTGAGCAATTAGAAGTGCTGTGAATACAGAGCTGATATGCTAATAGAACTACACACAGTCTGACCAAGAACAGACAGGATGCATGAATGTAAAACTGCTTGTGGCTCTGAAACGGTGTGGTGAGACAACACCTTTAAGAGGATGTATCATCACTTTATGATCAGTACGACCTCCGGGATCCCCACCGATCCTGCAGTGCTGGTTTAGCTGGAGTGCTTGTGTGCAGTGTACAGTGTGGTGAGACAACCCCTTTAAGAGGATGTATCATCACTTTATGATCAGTACGACCTCTGGGATCCCCACCGATCCTGCAGTGCTGGTTTAGCTGGGGTGCTTGTGTGCAGTGTACAGTGTGGCGAGACAACCCCTTTAAGAGGATGTATCATCACTTTATGATCAGTACGACCTCTGGGATCCCTACCGATCCTGCAGTGCTGGTTTAGCTGGGGTGCTTGTGTGCAGTGTGGTGAGACAACCCCTTTAAGAGGATGTATCATCACTTTATGATCAGTACGACCTCTGGGATCCCCACCGATCCTGCAGTGCTGGTTTAGCTGGGGTGCTTGTGTGCAGTGTACAGTGTGGTGAGACAACCCCTTTAAGAGGATGAATCATCACTTCATGATCAGTATGAGCATGCCGCATGATCCTATTCTAGTCAGTCAGACCCCACTGCAGTTTCTGCACAACCATCTAGGGAAAGCTTAGATTATTAGTGGGATGCCCCTCTGTGACGCTCTTATGTCTAACCATGGTGTGCCAACCCCTTTAAATATACGGTAGTTTCCCTGTAAGTGCTTTCTAGGCTCTGCTCACATCTGCCACATTTGGCAGATTGTATGGTATTTGGCTGCATGTAGCACCATTGATCTTCTGAAAACCTCTGACACCACGGCAGCTCCTCACGAAGCTCATGATAGGCCTGTGAAATTGATAGGACTAGGGGTGTCCATCTGTTGCCACAATAAACTATTTGTGAACGTTGCCAAAGCGCCCATAATAATTGTCCCAGTTAGTGCAGGAGGAGAGACCATTATTAGTTTTCATTCTGAAATGTCTTGAGCTCTTTTATTGTTTCCAAAACCCGCGGTGATTACTGTACACAGCGCCTCTGTTTATGGAGGCGTCTGCAGACTATCGGGGCTGTTTGTACAGGAGTCACGCTTACTTTAGCTTTAATCCCTGGAGTTTTCTTATCTGCAGTTTGCCAGTTGTATTAGGTGATGGGAGAGAACTGCAGACTTTGCCCTGTCTCTAGTAAGTACATTGTACATGTATGTTGTTTATTCGCTTATCTTCTGCTCTGTGCAATCTAGTGGTGTTAAGTGTGCCGAAATATCCCTTCCCCAACCAGATCCCTTACAGAATCGTATATTATTTAAATGTATTGAGCAACATCTGAGCACTAGGGCATCTCTAATAACCTCTTACACTCTCAATTTAGTGTAAGATACTTGTGACTTTGTAATTGTATTGCTGACTTTGTTCATACTTTTGTTTTCCATTCATGGAAAAAGCTATTTTTTTTTTTTAAAGTTTTTATTTTTGAAGAGAAAAAACTATTTTTTGAAATGTTGAAAATTGTCCTGTGCATAGTGTGTGACTATCAACAAGAGAATGCCTCTTTAATTACTGTTTTATTCTGTTCTCCTTATGGGTTACGTAGCCTTTTTTTTTTTTTTTTTTTTAATTTATTAAAGTCCTTATTAGCAGTGCTGATAATAGGGCTGTGTTCATTTGTTACAGTTACGATGGGTAGATATTGCATTCCTGGACCGCATTTAAAAGAAAAAGAAAAAAAAAAGCACATTGTAAAATTTGCATCAGTCTTCAAGAAATACAAGAAGTGTAATTTTTAAAAGAAGCGGTGACATCTCCTGACATGTCTGTTTTACTAAATACTTCGGGTGCGTTCACACGGCAATGGACACATACTGGTCGGTTTATCCAACCGGTATTTTTCTGGTTTGTGTGCCGTCCCCACGGCCGCGGGCGGGACAGCTTTTCTCCACGATGAGTGCATGTTCTATGTTTTTCAGGCAGCCCGCGGGCGGAAAACCTGTGCAGTGGGGACTGCTGCACGGGTTTTCCATAGAGCACCGTTGTGCTCATTTTCAGCCTGTTTTTCAGGCGGTCTGAAAAACCGCAAACTGCCTGAAAAAACGTCCGAAAACCCGTGCCGTGGGGACATGCCCTTACTGTATGTTCCCTGGAGCATCTTCTCTTATAACCGTCTGTTGTGCTGTTTCTCTTTTAGGCCAGGTTCACATGTCGTATAGCGCCACGTACCTGTGCCCGCCGCTACACGCCTGCTGTTGAAAGTACGCGCTCGCCAACTTTCTCTAAAAGAGGTGACATGTCACTCCTTTTTATGGGCCCGTACTGTGCTCTGGGGGAAATATGGGATTATCATAGCACTCGACAAGTGCTATGATTTTACTATATTTGCCGGGCGTACTTCAGGTGCTTTACAGCGCAATTACATGACAAATTACACCCCGCAAATACGCCGTGTGAACATACCCTTATACCTTCTAAAAAGGTATTGGAGAATTGGACAGGTGGGTCACTATTTCTGTATTCAAAGGGGTGTGTCTCTGCACACACTGACTGCACTGATTGGATAATGTCACTGTGCAGGAACAACCCCCCGATTGGCAACACCTACCTGACAGATTCAGTAATATGTATCTAGAAGGCATAACAGAGGAACAGCACAACACAGGGTTATAAGAGATGCTCCAGAATTGTTATTTCGTGGGGAACACAAGTATTTACTAAAAGAGACAGATGGTGAAATGTCACAGAATCTCTTTGAACGTAAGGTCCATATAGAGATCTCTCCCAAGATCTGTTTATACCCAGGATTGTAACCAGAACAAGGTGGCATCCACTACATCTAGAGGAAAGAAGGTTTCTGCATAGATATAGTACTGTAATACTATATAGCAGTGTATAGTACTGTAAGAGCAGTGAGACTGTGGAACTCTCTGCCAGAGGAACTTGTCATGGTGAATTCACTAACAGAGTTCAAGAAGGGTTTGGATGCATTTCTAGAGTGTAATAATATAACAAGTTATAGTGACTAGGATTCTGGAAAAGGTCATTGATCCAGGGATTTATTCTGATTATCAGATTGGAGTTGGGAAGGAATTTTTTCCCCCTAAAATGAGGACACTTGGTTTCTACCTCATGGGGGTTTTTGCCTTCCTCTGGATCAACACTAGAACGCAATAGGCTGAACTGGATAGCCAGTCTGTCTTTTTTTTGGCCTCACATACTATGTAACTATGTAACATTTGACCATGTGTGAATACCAGTAAAGTAATAGGATTAATATATATTTTTCCAGCTCTTCTCTAGATCTCTCCTTCCAGCAGGTCCTCCCATGCAGCCTGCAATGCGTATTATGTTCCTATAACCTTCAGACAGGTTCAGATGACGTTAGGTAATTGTGCCAACCCTGATATCCTTGTGTAATCCCAATCATTTATTGCAGTATGTTTTATCATACATTAGATGTGTCCGCTGAACTACAGCTTTGTATCCAAACTGCAGAGACTGTAACATTTAGCTAGCCAGCAGGATTTTTATTTCTTTTGACGGACAGTACATACTGTATTGTACATGTTCTTAATTGGGGTATGCTTTCTAACCATATTTGCAGGGGTACAAGACATATGTTGCTCAAGCTTCAAAACTGCTAGTCAGTGCTTAGAAGCGTTCTAACGAAGGACTTGTTACGAGCGCACAAGCTTTTCTTGTTATTGTATAGATAAATATGCCCTGTTTTTACAAGCTAAAGTACAGTGAGGCTGTGTTTACACGGCAAAGGACAAATACCGGTCGGGAAACCTGGACTGGTATTTTGTCTTTTTTGGCACGTAAGGGGACGGCTTTTGTTCTGCGGTTTGTGAATTCAAGCCGTCCCCCTTCACACCCACATGTTCATGTTCCGTCCGAAAACCGGGTGGAAGAATGAACATGTTCTAAGTTTTTCAGACCGCCGGTGGTGTTAAAAAAAAACCATCTGGCGGAAAATCCGTGCAATGGGCATAGCTGCACGGATTTTCTATTATTGCCAATGTAAAAGGTTGACAGTCGGTTTACAAACGGCATTCAAATCCGCATGCACATGAGTAGCACCTGACACTATGGCTAAGGCCGTGTTCACACGGCTTATTCCCGACGGATTTGTGTGCCGTATTGAGCGCACAAATCCGCCGTGAATAAGGGGCGGGGCCGGAGCGCGGCGGGGGCGCCGCTCCCCGGCCCATAGACAATGCATTATTTACGGCGCGTACGCGCCGTAGATAATGCATTGTTTACGGCGCGTCCGCCCGGAAAATAATGTGCATGTCATTTTCCCTCCCCCGCGGGGGATTCGCCGAGCGGGAGGAGCGACGGATTCCACTTTCTCAATGAGAGCTTGGATTACCGTAATGACAGGGACGGATTGGCGCCGTACTGAAGCGCAAATCCGGCGCGCAGTACGGCGCCAATCCGCAGCAGAATAAGCCGTGTGAACGGGGCCTAAGGGTACGCGACGTGTACAGTACATACATCGTGTGTCTTGGGAGCTCGCGGTTATCAGCGCGCACTCTGGTGGCGCAGGGTGGGGTTAGCGGCAGCCCGCCGGACCCATAGACATGCATTAGACATAGACATGCATTACATAGACATGTCACTTATCTCCCCGCGCATACAATACGATCGTAGTGTACGTGCAGGGAGAGGAGGCGTAATCCATAGTTCTCTATGAGAACTATGGATTACCGTCATTTCGGTGCGCATCTCGCCCGTATTAGAGCGCAAATACGCAGCAAAATGCGTGCCGAAATTGAACATAGCCTAAGATATATTACTGGGATATTTTACTTTTTGTAGCCTCTTATTTCTGTGTGGTCTGTTAACTGGTGATAATTGTTACATGATAAATATGTGAACAATCTATGGAAGGAGGCTAGCCCACTATTTATATACTGTGTTCATATGTTGTAGTACCTGTATCATGTTTTTGTCGTCCGTTTTTTTGTCTTTCACTTTTTGATATTGTATTTTAAAATTAGTTTTGAAATAAAGTCTTTGGTTATTTTATATCGGTATGTAGTCCTCACTTTTCCTCTTTTTTGGTGTATTACACAACCATCAATGACTAAACCACTGGCAACAAAAGTGTATAGGGCACAGTGGAGTGAGTTTGGATGAGACTCCCCTCACACATACTTCGCTCAGTACTGCCCACATCACGGCACACAGCTCAGCGATTTGGGCACTGTGAATGTAACAGGAGCCGCTCTCTGCTACACTGGTGAGTGCAGTGTTGGACAGAGGGGCCTTGCGCCCACCGGTGGAGTTGACTCTAGGGGCTCACCAGTTGAGTTGTTTCTGGGTCCATCAGTGGAGTTTTATTTTAGGGTTCCACCCAACAGCTACTGTAAATGACTGTAGATTCCTTCTTTACTCTGCCTCTTGCTTTTTGCCTCTCGTTCTATGCTTTTTTCCTTTTCTAAGAATCTATATGCTGTTAAAAACTACTTTAGGTCTACCATGCTCAGTGGCCCACTGGGGGTTTCCTCTATTCCCCTGTGGAAACGTCCAAGCCTGGGTGAGTGGGTGATGCCGCTTTGTTATCCCTCAACCTCCACCCCTTGGCTGATAACTGTAGGACCCAGTGTCCGCTACAGTATAAAGAATTGGGTGTGAAGTCCCCCACTATTGGCCCACTTATGTAAATGTCATCCAACCACATGGTGCCAGCTTTTCAGTTACAAACAGACACAGGAAATGCTAAGGCATTTATATATATATTTTACATATGCAACAAAATGTTTACATGCAGGAACAGTCCTGTGCCAAATCAACAGGAACTTATGTATTTTAGCGGTTTCTTTCCCTGGTGAACGGCTAGTGCTGATATAGAAGTTTAATGAGCATCCAGACTCCTTTGTAACCGCTCACTACTCACATTGCCAAGTATTGTAGGGTTAATCCTGTTGATCCTACAGAAAACAATATTGACCAATGATAATGCATTGTAAATCAGTTACTATTCCTGGGGGCTGGTTAAGTTGTGCAGCCACAAGGTGAATTTGACCTTAGAGTGCTGCTGGCCCAGTGCCTAGTACAGTAGACCAGCTGGCTCCAGTATGGAAACCCACCAAAAATCGGGGACATTTGGTGACAGGTATTTTATTTTCTTCATCTATTTCAATACAACTTATCAAAAATACTGTAGGGTATAGTTTTGTGCTGGGAACATTTTACAAACAATTTATGATGCACTGACCGTTTTATTACCAATGCATTACTAAGGAAATCCGGAAAAACATGGACCTGTTGGGTGTACATGAAGGCACTGATATAGCTGATGGTTGGAGATTACACTGTTATAATGACACCTCCACTAGAGAAACATCTCCATCAAAACCTTCCTGATCTGTTTTTGTTAAGGTGGTTATATAGCCACTTAAGAATTTTCTTTAAAAAAAAAAAAACCCTCAAAATAGTGCTACAATAAATGGCTCCTCTTGACATGGATGTGTGACCACTGCAGGGTTTTTTTTTTTTATCTATAGGCAGGGTTCACAGGGCAATAATTGCGGGACGTATTTTGCCCGCAATTACGCCGTGTGCTCGGGAGCGGGGCGGCAGCATTATTCACGGTTATTATTGCGGTTTTGCAAACTGTCTGAAAAACCAGCCGCAAACTTTTACATGGGGCTATATGGAAAACCCGTGCAGCAGTCCCAACTACACGGGTTTTCCGCCCAGCGGTTTTTGAGACCGGCGGCCGGCCGAAAAACATTCTATGGGCACGGGAGGACGGCTTTATCTCCGCGATGAGCGGAGAAAATTCCTCATCCTTCCCATTCACTGAAAACCGGATGGAAGAATGAACAAGCACAATGTTTTCCATAGCGGCCCATGTAAAAGTTCGCGGCTGGTTTTTCAGATGGTTTGCAAAACCGCAAACAGTCTGAAAAACCGTCCGCAAACCGGTGCCGTGGGGACATGGCCTACATGTTCATTCTTCCGTCCGGAATATGAACAAATGAATGTGAAGGGGGAAGGCTTTTCTCTGCTAATTGCGGAGAAAAGCCGTACTCCCGCGGCCGTGTGCACGGCCCAAAAACCGGACAAATAACAGTTGGATAAACCGACCGGTATTTGTCCTGTGCCGTGTGAACGGGCCCTTAGTGTTAAATTTGTTGCATCATTGGATTTCCCAACCTACAGCTGCATTAAAGAAAAAAAAATCAAAAACATCACCTATACCCTGTTTCCCCGAAGATAAGACAGTGCATTTTTTTTGTGCAATTCAGAGTTTGGCTGCTTATACTGGTGTTTGTGATGAAATCACTACAGTATATTAATACATGTTGATATTTTGTTCAACAATAAATGTAAATTATTGTTCATATAAAAAAAATCCCCTAAAAATAAGTCTTCTATCGTCTTTAGGAATAAAAATTAATATAAGACACTGTCTTATTTTCGGGGAAACAGGGTAAATACGTGGTTATGACAACTAAATGGCACGTGACCAGTGATTGACTGTAGTGGTGACATGCCAACGAAAGTACAGTTAGTGAACAACACAAGCAATTTACACAAAGTATTTTTATTTAATTTATTTTTTTTACCCCCTTTTAGCAATAAGTTGACATATCTATATTCTTGCCTGCTAAGAGCTCTCAAGGAATTGGTTTAATAGATGAATATGATCCCTTTTTTGTGGTGTACTGACACATACCAGCCTGATGGAGGCCAAAAGGACATACTTTTGGTCTCTGTTATGCTATGTCAAGGATACAGGGGTAAGGGGGATATAAAGGGCAGAGGAACACACAAGACGGAGGGCAAGGAATTGGATCCCATTGCCAAACTCTGTTATATCAAAGACAAGGAAACCATACACAGGAGGGGGGTCTACAGCACAACCCGTCTCAGACACTCAGGCCCCACAGCCTACTGTAGGGGTGGCCACGGTTCACTACTCCACAGCTCAGTCTCACACTCGCCCCTGACTCAGGCTACACATTAAGCACCACTCATACCCCAAACTGTCAACACCTCCAGCAACGCAAACACTGCCGCCATCTTTAAAGAAAGTCAAAGGAACTTGACACTTCAGGTAACTCAGGTTTAGAACAGCAACAAGGCAAAACTATTTCAGTTTTAGACTTTAATATAAAGGTACAATGCTTAGGTGCAAAACAAAAGAAATACGAGAAAAAATGTGCACAACAATGCTTAAACTAAAAGGAATTAGAAAAGACCTCTGCCAATTCTCCAGACGGCCTGTTTCTTCCTATTCCTTCTCACCTCTTTTGTCATTGGCACATTTGTGTCAGCCGCTGTAATATGACCTATTTAAACTGAGCATACTAGTTTTAAGTATCCGTGACTTGATGTAGGTTTACAATAAGGGGGAATTCACATGGCTTATTGCAGGCATATTGCGGTGCGTACTGTGTGCGCCGCTATACACCTGCTGCTTTAGAAATACTTGTCGGCAGTGCTTACTTCTAAAGCACTCTGTGCCGCCCCTATTCACTCTCATTTTCCCGGCCACCAAGAAGTGGCATGTCATTCCTTTTGCCGGCCCCATATGCTTTGAAATCATAGTGCTCAGTGAGTGTTATGAATTTATCGTTATTGCGGGTCGTACTTTGGGCGTATTGCAGGGCAGTTACGCTCCGAGGTACGGCCCGCAATTATGCTGTGTGTACGTACCCTAAGGCTATGTTCACACGGCGTAATTTCGGCGCGTATTTGCGCTCTAATACGGGCGAGATGCGCGCCGAAATTACGATAATCCATAGTTCTCATAGAGAACTATGGATTACGCCTCCTCTCCCCGCTCGTACAATACGATTGTATTGTACGCGCGGGGAGAGAAGTGACATGTCATTTATTAGTAAAGCATGTCTATGGTGCTGGCGGGCTGCCGGCCCCCCTGCGCCGCGGTGGTAAGCACGTATTAGGGCTTGCTCACACAACGTTTTTGATCCTTTTTACGGATCCATTTTTGAGGAGTGAAAAGCGCAGCCGGAAAGCGGATCTGAAAAACGCAACACTCGATACTTTATTTGGATACGTAATGTATGCTTTTGGACTTGCGTTTTACGGATCCGCTTTCCGGATGCGGTTTGATCTCTCTCTTTCTCACTCTCACAGCCGAGGCCAGCACTTCACGATCCCTGCAGCACCTCTCCTCCCATCCATCTCCCTGCACTCGCTGCTCACCTCCGATGCCCCCCGCAGCACCTCTCCTCCCATCCATCTCCCTGCACTCGCTGGTCACCTCCGATGCCCCCCGCAGCACCTCACCTCCCATCCATCTCCCGCACCGCTCTCACCTCCGATCCCCGCCAGCCCTCCTCCCTCATTTCCGCATCCTGCTCCTCAGGATGCAAGAGCACCTCTCCTCCCATCCATCTCCCTGCACTCGCTGCTCACCTCCGATGCCCCCCGCAGCACCTCTCCTCCCATCCATCTCCCTGCACTCGCTGCTCACCTCCGATGCGCCCCCGCAGCACCTCTCCTCCCATCCATCTCCCTGCACTCGCTGCTCACCACCGAGGCCCCCCGCAGCACCTCTCCGCCCATCCATCTCCCCGCAGCCGCCTCTCACCGCCGATCCCCGTCCAGCCGCTCACTGCGCTTTTCGCATCCGCTTTCAGGAAGCAAAGCGCCGCTGATACGTACCCGGAGTGTGGAGCGCTTTTGGCCAGGTGTCAGAAGCGGACTCCATTATCTCCTATGGGCTTTCACTTGCGTAAACCGCAATAAGAATTGACATGTCAGTGCAGGAGAGCTCTCAAAAGCGCATCGCCGATCTCCCGTGAGAACGGCGATGCGCTTTTACCATTGAAAGCAATGTTAATCACACTGACAATTGTTAGATCCGTTTTGCGGATCCGTAGAACGGATCACAAAAGCGTCATGTGAACGAGCCCTTAGCGCGAGCTCCCAAAAGACACTATGTACTGTGGTGTTTACTGTACGCGCCGCAGTACATCATGTCAACATACCCTATCATAAAACATATATAATACATAACACATAATATTTATAAACCGAACAATAAACAAACCAAATAAAAAATTAGTTCCCAGTCTTGGGTCTTCCTTAAAGAGAACCTGTCACATAGATTATGCCCCCCTTGCTGAGAATAGAACAAGCTAGTGTCAGACATGCTGTTTCCAGCGCTGTGTCCCTTATTCTGTAAGATGCAGCAGTATTCGTGTATTTAATGCTCAAATCTGCAGTCTTCAGCCAGAAAAGTCCTTCAAAGAGTCATTTTTAATTCCCCGCCCACCTGAGGCTAGCCCCACCCACCTGAACTGATAAACTATTACTTTGAATAGGTAGAAACATATGAATAACTGTCAGTGGGCGGTGCTAGCCTCTGGTGGGCGGGGCTAACACCTGCTCATGAATAAGATTTGGGCATTAAATGCTCTAAAACTACAACATCTTACAGAATAAGGGACACAGTGCTGGAAACAGCAGGTCTGACACTAGCCTGTGCTGCCCTCAGCAAGGGGGGCACAACCTATGTGACAGGTTCTCTGTAACGCTATAAACGTGGTTTCCAGTGAAAGCCAGTCTACACACTAATTGCATATCACAAATGTAATGTGAGCAGAAACTAATCTAGAAACGGTGGACATTGCTTTTAATTGTACTACTAAAGTGCAATCAAAATGTGTCCACTTAGGTTTAATGGGTGTGTTTCTTTACACGGTTGCCATGCATTAGAAACTTTGGACAAAATGTATTTTTATTGAATCATGGCCGTCTGACAGCCAATATATTTCTCTCATAATCCAGATTGACTGAATAACCTTGTTGTTTTGCTTTGCTAAGACTCACAGCTTGCCGGCAGTCCCTTGCTTTGTACCATGTTACTTTGCCACATTGAATGCCCCCAGGAACTTCATCATTGTGCCCCTACTGTCAGTCTTTGAAGAATGGAAATGGAAGTGGCTAAAATGGTCAAACATTTGGCTGCATACTTTTGCCCATGTTGTCTACATATTTACTGTTTGCGTATTTTGCATTAAAAAGGACTTAAATGGGTTGTCTCACTATATTAATTTATCTTACCTCAGTCCTGTTTTTTTGGTTTCACTTTGAAAGATCTTTAACATAAAAATCAATCTTTGTAGTGAGACAACCCCTTTAAGGGAATCTGTCAGGTGGTTTCTGCTTCCCTATCTGAAATCAGAAAGTGATGGCAGGAGAGAAGCTGAGCTCTGTAACATATAGGTTTTATATCAGAGGTGCGAGACAAAATTTCTAGTCTAAAACGTAACTTTTAATTTCATTCTTTAAAATTTTAGGTCCAAAAGATGATATAATATGTATGTTTAAGAACAATTGTCACTTCATAATCACTAATGCACATATAGTAAACCGGCTATGTGAATCCAATATATATGAATAGAGTTAAAGGGGTTGTCTCACTACAAGGATTGCTTTTTATGTTAAAGATCTTGCAAAAACAAGTCACTTTGCAATGTGTGTCCATTAACAGTGTCCTACCTATTCCTAGATATCCCCTCTTGTATGGGCTACATCAGCTCCTCGGGTTGCTATAGTTACAGACCTGTGTGATCTCTACTGACAGGCTGCCAGAACTGGTTGCTATAGCTACAGACCTGGCTTCTACTGCAGCCTAGTGGAAGCCAGTAAATACACCCCTGAATTCAAAGTGAAACCAAGAAAACAGGACTGAGGTAAGTTGAATCAATGTAGTGAGACAACCCCTTTAAACCACAATAAAAGGTACCAGTGGTAAACTCACAATTAGAAGTTCATCAATCAAATTCTCCAAATCCCAAATGGTCAAATGGATGATCTTACGCCATAATTCTGATGAATCAAAAATTAAATCAATGATAGAAATGCTAAAATGGGGACGTTATGATGTTATACTCTCCCTTGATTTTCCCTTCCTAACAGTGGGGACATCACCACTCAATCTATGGCTCACCCTCAAATTAGCCCTAAGAAACAGGGCTGTGGAGTCAGTCGGTACCTATTTTGCAGGAGTCGGAGTCGTCATAAAATGGACCAACTCCGACTCCCAAAATATATAATAAGTTGGTCCAGTTAGTTTGATGCAGTGCAAAGAGCAATTTTATATAATCATCTTACCTATCTTATACATAAATGTGACTTGCAAGTATATAGCATCTGCTCAGTTCTGCAGATTCTTTCCTGTAACTGCATTGTTACTGTTTTGCTCCTAAAAATCAAAATGTTAATTTTTATTATTTTGTTAGTATTTGGGAAATCTGCCTTTGGCTTTCAGCACTGCCTGAATCCTTCTGGGCTCTGAATCAGATTCAAGCACATCTTGACCAAAAACGGATCCCACGTCTCTTCTACACATTCAAAAGATTGTTACCCTTTTGCTTGTCAGTATCTGTTCTACCTAAATAGCTTGATTATTGCATCCTAAAGTGATAAACAGCCTGATGTTACCATTTAACCACAGTAAAGTTATCACTTAAACATGCGCCATGTATGAGGGAGTCGGAGATGTGGGAAATTGAGGAGTCGGGGCTTTGGCTTGCCGACTCCACAGCCCTGCTAAGAAATGGACAAAAGTTATTCCTGTTCCGACGCGTTGCCTCCTTTGAAGCTGGGGTTCATGATATGTTATGGCGAAGGATGTGGAACACAGTGATTTAACAGATTTCCGATATATATTCTACTGTGTTCCCTCAATAAAGCCAAACTCCATACAGAATGTTCCCCTCTAGATGAAAGGGAGATGACTACTAACCGGAGACACCACGTGCACCAAGTGGAACTGTTCCAGCAAGTTTTCTATGGTGTAGGTACTTTTTTTTCTGGGTTGCTGATAAAGTAATTCAAATTTTTTCACCAGAGAGGTTATGGTGTGCCACTTGGTCAGTAAAAGGCCAAGATGTCCTTCAAGGTTGTATAATAGCCAGCCCTTTCCACCTGATTAGCACCGAGCTTCCTACCCTGAGTATGGCTAGGGTGTCTGGGTAGGTTTTAAAACTGTGCAACTACCTATGAGTGTGCGCTGGAGTTCCTAATCTAAGATAGTTCTGTTGTGCCACTGCCTCTACTAAGCACTGGCTGCATCCTCTGGGGAAACTGGGAGCCAGTCCTTCTGTGTCTGGACCATCTTAATTCATGCCCATTGTGTCTAAGCACTTGCGGGCCACATACAATAACCTGGTGGGTCAGGTTTGGCTCACGTGCCTAGAGTTTGATGATTTTATATGATTCGATGCTGAATTTCTGAATACCAAGCAAATTAAATCTTCAAAGTGAAACTATAAGCACAGTAAGTTACTGTTTGCCCTGTACACACACTGATACAGAGGGAGCCGTCAATCAGCGTATGTGGGCGGGGTGCACAGGACTTTCACTGTCCCAAAGAGAGTCCTGTCAGTATGTGTTCTGCTTCTAATCATATAAATCGATATATCACTTAGCTCAACTTCTCTCCCTCTATCACATCCTGCTCTCACATAGGGCAGCATAAACCACCTGATCAGGTCCCTTCGAGGATGAGGGTTTAAAGGGGTTGTCTCACGACATCAATTCATCTCGCCTCAGTCCCGTTTTCTCAGTTTCATTTTTGAAATCAGGGACGCTTTACTGGCTTTTAAAAGGGGTTGTCTCACTACAATGATTGCTTTTTATGTTAAAGATCTTGCAAAAACAAGTCACTTTGCAATATGTGTCCATTAACAGTCTCCAACCTATTCCTAGATATCAACTTAATCACAAGCAGTCTCCAAATAATCGAACTCTAAAATATGCAACCCCCATGCAAATAGTATAAAACACACCTGTAACAGTGCAAACGCCTCCCCAAAGACTCTCACTCGATGCTCACATCAGCCAGGAGCCTCGCACTAATCCAGGTTTGTGTCGTGATGGAGCGTATCAGCGGTGAACACACCACACTGTTTGTATGTTTTTATATATTATTTCTGACAAATCCACCAACTGAAGATTGAAGTGGAAAGAAACCTGGATTAGAGTGAGGTTCCTGGCTGATGTGAGCATCAAGGGAGAATCTCTGGGGAAGCGTTTGCACTGTTACAGGTGTGTTTTATACTATCTGCATGGGGGTTGCATATCTTGGAATTTGATTATTTGGGGACTGCTTGTGATTAAGTTGGTACCCTATACAGGGAACAGAGCGTGATCGTCTTTTATATATATATACACTTTTTATCTCTATTAGAGGATTGTAGCAGGAGATTTCCTCTGACTATCTTTGTGCAGCTTGTTCCCTGAGACACCTGCCGCTTGTATCTAAACTAGTAGTTAGTTTTTTCTATTCCTAGATATCCCCTCTTATATGGGCTGCATCAGCTGCTCAGGTTGCTATAGCTACAGACCTGTTTGATCTATCCTGATAGGCTGCCAGCACTGGTTGCTATAGCTACAGACCTGGCTACTACTGCAGCCTAGTAGAAGCCAGTAAACACACCCCTGAATTCAAAATGAAACCCAAGAAAACAGGACTGAGGTAAGATGAATCAATTGTAGTGAGACAACGCCTTTCATGACCTGCCGTGATGTGCTACTGAGGACACTAGGTCTGTAACTATAGCGACCAGCGCTGGCAGCCTATCAGGAGAGATCAAACAGGTCTGTAGCTGTAGCGAGCTGATGGAGCCCGTACAAGAGGGGATATCTAGGAATAGGTAGGACTCTGTTAATGGAGACATATTGCAAAGTGACTTGTTTTTGCAAGATCTTTAGCATAAAAAGCAATCCTTGTAGTGAGACAACCCCTTTAATGAGATAGAGAGGAAAATGTAAAGTCCTTCACACCTCTCCTTTTTTCTAGTCTGTGATGAGGCTGAGCGTTCCTTGAATTTCCTACCAGCTTGCTCTAAATCCGATCTAATAAGAGCCCTCCATCTATCCTGGCCATGATTTCCCGGCCGTACAGTCTCTATGGAAACCACTAAGCTAAGTGATGTGCAGGCTGTGTAGCAGGCAAGTGGTGGTGTGTGGCCCTGACGTCACCGGCTCAGCCTATTGATAGGACAGTCATGTCCACTCCCATCCAGGATGCCTCTACATTGCTTCTGGGTTCCAGCATGCTGTCGGTTAGCTCTCTGGCAGGCTTGTGAGCCCATTCTTTTTGGTTCCTATTCTCTCTCATCTCTATCTGCCTTCTAAGAAGATGCGCTTTATGGTGTCACCGTTCTCTACAGCCTTGTGTCCACCATGTGATGGTCAAAGCAAAGAGGCCTGGCTGAGGTTCACCTGACCTCGGAGAAGGCAGTGGACGGTCCATCCCCCGATGCAGTAAGGAACGCTGACTATGCAGAAATTTATAGAAGAGGACTATTATCAGCTGGACTGGTGGTACGAGGACTGTGCTGATGGTAATGAGGCTTTTCTCATCGTTCCTGCAATGTAATGCACGCAGTGTACACATTCTGAATGGATTCCGTTGCTGGAACGAAGGCTTGAAGCGCGTGGATTACAGCAGCCGCAATCTGTGTCCTGGCAATGAAGGGGTGAAACAATTGATCTCCACGTGGCGTCTAGTAAATCATTTCCTAAGGGCTTATAGTAGGATTGGGGTCATCTCAGTGTTTGGTTATTATTTGCAGGATTAACGTCTGATTTAGTAATTGTTTTAACCCATTGAATGGCAATACGATTTGCAGCAATGGATTTTTGTATAAATCTATGGAGATGGGAACATAAAATTGACTCCGTCTTGATCTATAGTATATTTATTCATTTATATAGCACTGTTCCGTTGCTCAGCAGTGTACAGAGATTGTTGTGCGTAATGGAGCCGTCCTCGTGCTGCCACCCTTCCTCTTCTTCACCTGATGTAAGAAACGGGCTATTTCTGGTGCAGAGGAATATCAGCGGGTTGTTCTGTAACATGTAGGATGCCTGATTTAGTTGGGCTGTAATCTTTAGCGGTGTATTATTCACCGTGAAATTGTGTTTGTAATGTCAGTTGATTAGTATGCAGGGGATCCGCATGCTTTCTATGAACTCTGATTGAATCAGTGGGCATGGATAATGCAAGAAGGGCTTGTGCCATGTTCCTGCTGGTTAAACACAATGGGACTTTCTCTGTCTTGTGGTCTCCAAGATGCAGTAAGGGGAAAGGAATCTGCCTTAAACGGGTCGTCTCACTACAAGGATTGCTTTTTATGTTACAGATCTTTCAAAAACAAGTCACTTTGCAATCTGTGTACATTATCATTTTCCTACCTATTCCTAGATATCCCCTCTTGTATGGGCTGCATCAGCTCCTCAGGTCACTATAGCTACAGACCTGTTTGATCTATCCTGATAGGCTGCCTGCACTGGTTGCTATAGCTACAGACCTGGCTTCTACTGCAGCCTAGTGGAAGCCAGTAAACATGACCCTGAATTCAAAATGAAACCAAGAAAACAGGACAGAGGTAAATGAATCAATGTAGTGAGACAACCCCTTTAAGTTTAATAATGGCATGTTATTATACTAAATATTGTGGCGTGTATATAATCCTTCACCCTCCTATGTCTTTTGGTCATTCTTCCTATTGTATATTTTTGGTAATACTGTAAAGCATCAGCCCGAATGCAAATAATGTGTCCAATGGGTTTTCATACAATGAACAGGACTTGTTTTAATTGAGTTATATCCTGCTGACTCACAGCATCATTTTCTCAATATGCATCTCTAAATATACTTGGCAACCAGGTTCTGTGAACTACGTATTGAAAAGTTGATAAAGTACTACTATCAATTTAAAGGGAACCTGTCAGGTGGTTTGTTACCCTTTCTGAGAGCAGGATGGGAAAGAGGTAGAGAAGCTGAGCTCTATGATAAATAGAAAATAATTTGCTGAAAAATGGGACATTATTTACTAAAAACACAGACACAAGGCAATACATACAGCTCAATGGCTGGACAATGAACGATCCTCAGTAGGAGGCAATTTATGCCTCAGTGCTATCTGGGAGAAATGTAACAGGTGCAGATCACCAATGAACAGTTGCTCAAACACTCGTCCACTAGGATGGCAACTGCTTAATAAAAAAAACTGCCCATTGAATAAGTACTAGTTCTCACCAGTATGCAGAAAAGCCACACTATTATACAAGGGGAGACTGCACAAATGCAAAAATACTGCTAAGCAACCAATGACATGAGTACTATACACGAGGGGGGTGAATTCTAGCATTACAATTGCATATAGGGAAGGCTTATAAAGGGTGGCAGTTATATGGTAACATGTGGTTCATTATGCTGGCTTACAACCAACTGATGATGTCCATAATATTCAATTGGGCGGGTTGACATCCTCTGCTCCCGGAGTTATATGGCAAAACTACATACTAGAAAAATAACAAACGTAAGGTATTGAGTTGATATATTGGCCCTCATTGCCTTGCAAGTCCCTTCCCTAGCCTTAGTGGTAGTTTACAGAGAAAAAGAAAAAAAAATCTCCTTTTTTCATGGTACCCCCGACAGATACCCAAAGCGTGTGCAATACCGTAGTGTGAACCCAACCTCAGACGGCATTAATAAATCTGTATGTGGGTGGAGTAAGCAGTGCTTTCACGTTCTCTGTTAGTATTTTCTCTGCTTTTTGCTCATAAAGCCTGCTCAAAATCCTATACAACTATATATCACAGAGCTCAGCTTCTCTATCTTATAACCCTCCATATCACAGAGCTCAGCTTATATGCCTCTATCATATAACCCTATATATCACAGAGCTCAGCTTCTCTCCTCTATCATATAATCCTATATATCACAGAGCTCAGCTTCTCTTCTCTATCATATAACTCTATATATCGCAGAGCTCAGCTTCTCTCCATCATATAACCCTATATATCACAGCTCAGCTTCTCTCCTCTATTATATAACCCTATATATCACAGACCTCAGCTTCTCTCCTCTGTTATATAACCCTATATATCACAGACCTCAGCTTCTCTCCTCTATCATATAACCCTATATATCACAGGGTTCAGCTTCTCTCCTCTATTATATAACCCTATATATCACAGAGCTCAGCTTCTCTCCCTCTATCATATAACCCTATATAGGTGCAACCCCACTGCACAGGACAAATACCGGTCGGTTTACCAGGCCGGTATTCGTCCTGTTTTGCGGCCGTCCCCACGGCCGCGGAAGGGACGGCTTTTCTCCGCGATGAGCAGAGAAAAGCCCTCCCCCTTCACATTCACAAGCACAGATTCCAATGTTTTTTGGGCGGGCGGCGGTTTGAAAAGTGGGGACTGCTGCACGGGTTTTCCATAGAGCACCATTGTGCTAATTGTTGGCTGGTTTTTCAGGCAGTCTGCAAAACCACAAACCGCCTGAAAAACCGGACGAAAATCCGTGCCGTGGGGACATGGCCTAAATCACAGAGCTCAGCTTCTCTCCTCTATCATATAACCCTATATATCACAGAGCTCAGCTTCTCTCCTCTATCATATAACCCTATATATCACAGAGCTCAGCTTCTCTCCTCTACCATATAACCCTATATATCACAGAGCTCAGCTTCTCTCCTCTACCATATTACCCTATGTATCACAGAGCTCAGCTTCTCTCCTCTACCATATTACCCTATGTATCACAGAGCTCAGCTTCTCTCCTCTACCATATAACCCTATATATCACAGAGCTCAGCTTCTCTCCTCTGCCATATAACCCTATATATCACAGAGCTCAGCTTCTCTTCTCTATCATATAACCCTATATATCACAGAGCTCAGCTTCTCTCCTCTACCATATTACCCTATGTATCACAGAGCTCAGCTTCTCTACTCTAGCATAGAACCCTATATATCACAGAGCTCAGCTTCTCTACTCTACCATATAACCCTATATATCACAGAGATCAGCTTCTCTTCTCTATCATATAACCCTATATATCACAGAGCTCTGCTTCTCTCCTCTACCATATTACCCTATCTATCACAGAGCTCAGCTTCTCTTCTCTATCATACAACCCTATATATCACAGAGCTCAGCTTCTCTCCTCTATCATATAACCCTATATATCACAGAGCTCAGCTTCTCTCCTCTATCATATAATCCTATATATCACAGAGCTCTGCTTCTCTCCTCTATCATATAATCCTATATATCACAGAGCTCTGCTTCTCTTCTCTATCATACAACCCTATATACCACAGAGCTCAGCTTCTCTATCATACAACCCTATATATCACAGAGCTCAGCTTCTCTCCTATATATCACAGAGCTCTGCTTCTCTCCTCTATCATATAATCCTATATATCACAGAGCTCTGCTTCTCTTCTCTATCATACAACCCTATATAGCACAGAGCTCAGCTTCTCTCCTCTACCATATAACCCTATATATCACAGAGCTCAGCTTCTCTTCTCTATCATATAACCCTATATATCACAGAGCTCAGCTTCTCTCCTCTATCATATACCCCCTATATATCACAGAGCTCAGCTTCTCTATCATACAACCCTATATATCACAGAGCTCAGCTTCTCTCCCTCTGTCATATCCTGCTCTCAGACAGGGCAGCATAAACTACGTGACAGGTTCCCTTTACATTGATCTCTCTTCCGAAGTGTTTGTATACGGCGATAGACATCGCTCACAAATCTAGTATCGTGTAGAGCTCTCCAGACTGACTGTTATTTATTTAAGCTTTAACATCTTCTTTTCTGATAGCCCCACACCTGATAGCAGACATGATGGAAGCTTGCATTTTCCAGGTCATTTCTCCAGTAGCCTCACTAACATTCTTCTTCTTTGAGGTCACACCCTCACTCATGTTCTCCCTGTGAGTTGTGGTGGTCAAGCATCGCCAGCTAACCACACCAGGTTCTTGTTCACGTTGCTGCCCCAGAGAATGGGGAAATGGCCATCCTCGTGCACTTCTCCCCGTACATATCTATAAGAGTTCCGAATGTAGCCGAGCAAGTGTGCTCAAGTATATTTGGAACTCCCATAGATATGAATGGGGGAAAGCTGCACAAGCGTGGCCATCTCGCCATTCTTATAGCACGCTACGATCCGACCTCAAGACATTTTGTGAGGTGACAGAACCCTGCTTTTAACCCAGTTTCACGATCTGCCTCTTAGTTATTTAGATTTTTTAAATCTTTACCTTCTTCCTTTAGACTCAAAATTTACTAATTTTCCTACACACGGAGATGGGAATTTATGTGATCTGGTCCTCTTTGGGTTGTGCTTTCTTTCATACTTAACTCCTCTTTGACAACAAATTTCTCATCTTTAAAAAAAATTCGAAACATTTGCAGGATATATTTACCTATAAGGGCGCGTCCCCATGGCACAGGTCAAATACCGGTCCGCGATTAGCGGAGAAAAGCCCTTCACATTAACATGTTCATATTCCGCCCAAAAAAACAGGTGGAAGAATGAACATGTTGAATGTTTTTCGGACCGCCAGCGGTCCATAGAAGTCCATTCTAGGGCTTGACAGACTGTTTACAGACGCTTCTCAAAACCAAAAAAAGTCTGTAAAACTTTCCAAAAACCCTTGCCGTGGGGTCAAGCCCTTACACTCTATTGAAACCACCATCACTAAGGCCGTGTTCACACGGCTTATTCAAGCCGTAATTGCGCGCCGGATTTCGCCCCCAGTTACGGCTTGAATAAGGGGCGGGGGAGCTGCCCGCCGGCCCCATCGACATGGCATTATTCACGGCGGGTACACGCCGTAAATAATGTGCATGTCACTTTCTCCCCCCACGGCGGATTCACCGAGCGGGGAGGAGCGACGGATTCCACTGTTCTCTATGAGAGCTGTGGATTACTGTAGTTACTGGGATGGATTGGAGCCGTACTGAAGCGCAAATCTGGCGCGGAGTACGGCGCCAATCCGCGGACAAATAAGCCGTGTGAACGAGGCCTTAGGTGTCAACTGATCTTCAACTGGCAGCTATTCTGTATTGATTCTTCTGGATCTCTCTGCCACATTTCATACTATAGCTGACCATCTCTTACTTTGTGGTACTGTTCTGTTTTAGTTCTTCTACCTCTATGAACCCTTGTTCAGTATATCGATAGCTGGCTATATTTCTTCTCCTATTCTTCATGCTGTTGTGGTTCCTCGGAGATCAGTCCTAGGACTTCTTTTACACAGCCATTAGTGAACAGACAATTAGTATATTTGGCTTTCAGTGCCTCCCTGCACTGATTGCACCCAATTATACAAGTCTGCCTGTGATGTTGCCCCTGCGCTAATGCAAAACTTGGAATATGCACAATCTTCCGTCCGGTTTTCTTGTGGAAGTGTGCAATTCAATGATTATGGGGAAGGGCAAATCCGGAAACCGCGTACAGAGCGGTTCCCCAAAACTTTTGAAAGACGATAAAATACCGTCTGTTTTCTTAAACAGAATCTGACTGGCATTTTACATATGCCGTATGGATGTACCCTTGCTGTCTTGGGGTTACATTCTACTTATCTTTTTCCTTTACTGCCTATATTGTCAGTCACAAGTACATTGCTTTGTTGATTTTGCTTTGGTCAAGAGGTACAGAAGATTTTTTTTTTTTTCAAATTATGAAAGGTTTATTGATGAACAATAACATCTGTATATCATCAAAGAAGGAAGAACTGCTATATGTATACAAAAGTACATAGATAAGAAAAATCAACACCGCTGACATATGTAAGCTAGAAAATATAACCAAAGGCTACCACAAAAGATGAAAAATCAAATGGGATTCGATTGATGTAGAGAATGGGAGCCAGTATTCATTACCGAGCGGTAAACATCGTAAGAGAAAAAACAACAGGGTATACACAAGGGTCACACATGTAAGGGCAGACAGGGGAAAAGGAGGAAACGAAAGAAAGAGGGGGGGGGGGAAATTAGAAGGCAAAAATGCAGAAAGGGGAGGAGAGGGGAAGGAGAAAGGGTCCCTATCCCCCACCCACAAGGCCCACGAACAGGCCAGGCACCACGGCCGGGCACCAGTTAACTGGTGATGGCGTGGTACAACGGGGAACTCTTAAAGAGAAGCCAATTGGCCCAAGTTCTGTTAAATTTATGTGCTTGTTCGGGGGTTAAAGCAATGAGTTCCTCCATCCTTTGTATAAAACTGATCTCCGCAAACCAGTCCAAAGGGATGGGGGGAAAAATTGATTTACCCCCTCGGCCCACGGTTTTGGGCCGCTGTAGCAGGTGTTAAGGAAGACTTTTTGGTTTCAAAGGCATGGGAAAACATGAAGGAGCAAGGCCTCTGGTGAATTGGGTATGGAACTCGGTCCTTCCCCAAAACTCGGCCCGGACCAAAAACCCCTAATTGGGGAACATCCCCCCCGGGACTGGGACAGGGTCCCCTCCTACTTCCCGCCCCTCCAACGGTGGTCTGGACGATGGGTCCCAACGAGGTAAACTGAGGGAATCGTACCCCGAGTAAGAGTTTTTAGCAAGTCTCCGGTCCCGGGAAGGCGTACTCCCTTAAAGTGTGAGCTAAAACACCGGGTTCCCATTGCGGCAGTGGGAAAAGGTCCCTATTCTGTCCCCCTTTGTTGAAAAGGAGGGGAGCGAAGGAGTGGGCAGTGAGGACTTTTGTCCCATATAGCGAGTGTCCGCCCAGAGGGGAAAGTATCAGGTTCCAAAGGCCGTAAAGGGGCCCTGGAAAAATTAATCTGGACTTAGTGGGTTAAAGAATGGGTGTTGTAAGAATGGTGGGAGTCCCCGAGAAGCTGCCCCCCCACCGAGGTTTTTCTTAAGCGGTTTAAATCCCCCCTCTGACACTACGTGGCAAAAAAAAAACGTAGCGGGGTCCTTTTAGTGCTGCCCAAGAAAACATTGGAAAAAAAAAATCCTGGAGGAAATCGGATTGTCTGTGATGGGACGCATGGGCCCGTACGGTAAATTGAGGCCAGGGGAAAAAAAACCCCATCCCTTTACGGAAGAGGGTTACAGCGTTGATCCACCCCAAAAGGGGGAAGGGCACTTTTGCGGAAGCGGGGGTCCCCCAGGGGAGACCGACACGGAAAAGAAGAGTCGCCCTTTCCCCCCAAGGCAGCCCAAGTTATCCCTCGGCTCGAAATGAGAGCCGGGTACGAGCATAGGGCCGGATGCTAATAGTAATTCAAAACATCAGGTAAACCCTTTGCCCACCGGCACCTTGCTTTGGTAAGTGTATCATAGCTACACATTTCCCGTGGGGGCCCAAACGAAAGGGGAAAAAGACTGCTAACTCTCTTCCAGAATGATAAAGGGGAGTGGATGGGGAAGTTTGGAAGGTTTACAAAACCCTTGGGAGAAGGGGCATCTTGAGAAAAATTTTTTGCCAAACCGGGACATTTCCCTTCCCCCGCTAAGAATCCAATTTCCTCTGTTTGCCTCAAAAAGCGGAATATTTGTCTATAAAGAGTTTAGAAAGATCCTCAGGTCTGGTTTCCTAGATAAATCCCTGGGGCCAGTCAACGGGGAAGGTGGAATCGAAGACCCCTGTCGGCTTTGAAATGCCAACACCAAGAGCTTCGGATTTAGAAAAATTAATTTTAAAAGTTTGACCAGCCCCAAAGGCCTTGATCTCCCCTTAAGATGGGGGGATATTGGGGATTTGTGTGTAACAAAAACGTGTCCGCAAAGGGGCCGAGCTTTGTTTTCCCTTACCCCCAAATACAGACCCCCTTAAAATGTGGGGGTTAATTAAGGGGACGCCAAGGCTCCATCCCCAAAAAAACATAAAGTAGGGGGAAAAGGGCCCCCCTGCCTAGCCCCCATTCGAAATTTTGAAGGGAGTAGACAAAAACCCATTGCCTTGACTCGCGCGTTGGCTGAGAGTAGAGTGCCGATTTTTTGGACCGGAAATAGGGCCAACCTATAGGAGAGAGTCTGATGGAGGAAGGCCCGGTTTACGATCAAAGGCCTTCTGACCCAAAACGAAATCCCATAAGGGGCCCCCCCGGGAAAGGGGGTGATGGATATTCCTTGTCTTGACGTGTTTATCACGCGCTTCCCGCCGGGGACGAACCCACTGACTGGATGGATAAGCGGCGGAAAGCGGGGGGTTGGCCTGTTTGTGATCTTTGGGGGTTAATCTTCAAGTCCACGTTCAATAAGGTATGGGGGGGGTAGCTCCCCACCTGGGGATCTTTCCTGATTTGGGTTTTGTGCCCTGCGCTGCTAATGCTTGGGGGGGGGGGGGGAAAAGGGTGCCCCGGAAATTGGGTTGAAGGCGCCGTAGCAAGGGGGGTTAGCGGGGGGGGAAAAAGCTTTTGAAGAACTTGGCAGAAAAGCCATCGGGGCCCGGGCTTTTCCCTCCGGGAATTTTTTAATGACGGCCTCCGTCCATCGCGAAAGGGTTCCCCAACGTTTTTAAAACCAGGCTGGGTTTTTGGGACCAGCGAGGGATGAGGAAAAGCCTGGAAGAAAAAGGGCTGGGGAGGGACGGGTAAATTTATATTAAAAGAAAATGGGCCCTTTGGAAGGTTAGGGCTTTTTTCCCCCGGGTCCCGTGTGGTGTTTGGGGGCCGCTTTAAAAGGGAGGGAAAATGGGGAGCGCCATCTGAGAGCAAACCGCCCGGCCCAGCATTTCCGCCCGTTTTTGTTTGCCTTTATTGTAAAAACGTACGACAGTCTGAGTAGGGGGCCCATAAGCCCCCAAAAAGGGGCCTTTTGACCCCCAAAAGGGGCTCCCCTTAGGCCCCTAAGAGTGGGAGGGGGGAGCACTTTTATGTCAGTTTCTAAAAAAGACATTTTACGAGCCCCTTTCGATAGAGTGGCCCCCTCTTTTTTAAGTCGGGAGCCGTTGAATCAGAACCCCTGAGAACACTTTTTAGGGCCCTCCCATTGGCCCGGGGGGGGAAAAAAAGGGGGGGTCATTTTGTGGTGGTCTTTGATTTGGGAGATTAGTCTCGATGCCCGCTCCAAATGGGGCATTTTGAGGAGGGATATTCGTTCATTCCCATTTTTTCTTTTGGGGGCTGAAAGTTGAAAAGGAGCAAAACCCCGGGGCGGGGGCCGCCAAAAAATGTTCCCAATGGTGGTGGGGGTTACCCATGGGGGGGTGAGTGTTGGCCAGAGAAAAGTCCAAAAGGGTTTTATGAGCCAGGGGGGGTTAAAGGGGTTAAAAGGAAAAAATTTTTAACGATGGATGCGGATCCCCCAGGGATCCAGGGGAAAGCTGAAAAAAAAAGCCTTCCGTACCCTTTTGAGGGAGGAGGGTAAGGTTGCTTCCCGGACGAATTTTCTAGGGTTTGGGGTTTAAATGTGTGTTAAAAGTCCCCCAATGTATCCGCCCCTTTTCAGGGGAAAGGGTATCATCAGTGATTCAAAAGAATTCCCCCTGGTACATTAGGGCTAATATTTAAAAGGGTAAAAACCTGCCCTCCAATAAAAGAGGATAGGAAAAAGGTACCTGTTTCCCCGGACTGGAAAACAGTCGTTAACCGGGATGGGGGGATGACGGTGAATGGTATGGAAAAACCCCCCGGGATCTGGACCCGGAAATCCCCAAATTTGCCATGAGGTGTAGTTTTTATCTTAATAGTTGGGGGAGCCTCCTTAAGTGCGTTTCCTGAAAGCTCTCCCTGGGTTCTGTACGGTAAAAAGTGAGGGGAGAATTGCGCCCTCTTCTCGGGGGATTCAGACCCTTGGCGTTAACGAAGCGACACGGAGGTCCATCACAGAGAGCAAAAACCAAAGGCCTTATGAGGCAACCAAGGCTCCCACCCGCTGCGACCTATGGGTGGGGGGTAAAAAGAGGGGAAGGGAGAGGGCGGGGGGGGGAAAAAAGGAGAAAAAAAAAAAAGGGGGGGGGGGGCCCCCACAACAAACCACAAACAGGGCCTTAAAGGGAAAGGGGAAGAAACCAAAAACAATTAAACAATAAAAACCCAAAAAACAGGATTGGGGGTCCTGCGCTTTGTCTAAAAACACAAAAATCCAAAAAAAAAAGAATCCTGCGAGATGTGAACTCAAGCAGGGTTCCCCCTCTGGGGGGGGAAAAGTGGTGTGCTCAGGGGGAAGGAACACCTCTTATATGCAAGAAAAACTGTTACAAGGTAACCCCGGCCATCAGGGAGGGGAAAAAATGGATGGGAAAAAAAAGGCGGAGAGGGGAAGCACCCAGGCCATGAGCTCGGCAAAAAAGGGGGAAAAATGTCCCCAAACTTCAGGGCAAAACAAACACAAATTTTGGGGGCAAACACGAGCCAAAAGAAAAAACAACCACTTTCGTGTGTATGTCCATTTTGGGGCGACCAACCCACAGGGGTATAGACGCCTCTTAACTGGGCCGCCCCCCCTGGAAAAACATAGTGGCCCTAAACAGGGAGGGGGCCCCCAGGGGGGAGCGCCTTGGGGTTTGGCCTTTGGGGGCCTCTGGGGGAGTTTGCCCCTAAGTGGGGTGTTGTTAGGTGATGACCCCTTCCCGGAAGGCTTTTTCCCCGGGGCAGGGGCCTTGAAGACAAGGGGGTCAATGGGGCCATCCGGGAACGACAGGTCGGTGAGCGGAGGGCTTTCAGACAGAGGGAGTCCTCAGGGGGGAAAGGACTTTGGTTTTTTGTCCAGGGCGAAAGTCGGGCAAAAAGGTCCCCCAGGGAAGGGGGTGTTTTTTTCTGCAGGGTGTTTCCGCGGGCTAAGAGAGGCTCTTTTGCTAAAAGGGCAGCCGCGAAAAAATCTTGAAAATCCTGGGGAGGTTTTATAGGATTGGATTACCCTCCTGGGCCCCAGAAAAAATGTCCTCCTTCACGTGAGAAGGCACCCGACATATCAGGCGCGGGTCGGGGGGTTATCAGGGTGGTGGCCGCGGCCCATTAGCTCTATCAAATTTCCCTTGGGGGTGTAGTGGCCGACCTAGAAATCAAAAAATTAAAGGGGAGATACAGGGAGGTTAATTGGGACGGATTAGGGGGCCCCCTTTTGCGGAGGGTTTTTTTTCCCCGGCGATTTCGTAAACGAGGGGTGCTTAAGGCGAATATTTGACTGGAGGTTTTGGGGGCGACTTCCCCCTCGCTGTAATAGAAAAGGGCTGGAGCTGGGCCTGCCGTCCTTCACTTTGTGGTAGAGAGAAAAGGGGCCGAGCGGAATGCCGAATTCTTTTTGCACCTTAACCACCTTGAGTTTTTTAAAGACTTCTCAAAAGGGGGCGATTGTAGAAGCTGTTTTAAGTCCCCCCAAGAGTAATGGTTTATTTTTATCAGAGGGGGCGGGGGGCAGCGACAGAAATTGGGTTTACACATTTGGTCCTTTTGGGGGGTTTTATAGCACATCAAAAATGGGTGGGGTGCCTCCCAGGTCTGGCCGGACGTTTGTACATTGATGGGGTGGGCGTCCAGGGCAGACCCTGGTTTCGGGTCGGGGTGGTGAGTCCCTCGGGTGAAGAAAGCCCGGCGTGGGTCAGCGGCCGATGGGGGAGGGCGGGCGAGACCCCCAAGTGCCCCCGTGGGCCCGAGGGAGAGCCCCCCCCCCGGGACAATGGTCGGGGGGAAAGGGGGCGCCCCCTGTTTTTGCTCCTTGGCGCGCACAGGTGCTCAGCAATCCCCACTGTGTGGGGGAGAGTTCCCGTAGAGGGGGGGTCCCTCTAACAGGGGGAAAAGGAGGGCCCGGTCTGGTATATGGGGAGGGGGCCCGGTTTTCGGTGCCCCCTCTGTGGTTTGGACAGGGGGGACCCGTGGTTAGGGGGGGAGCTGTAGGGCTGGCAGGGTTCCCCCCGCGTTTTCCTGAACTCTTTGGGGGGGTCAGTGGTTGAGGAGAAAAATTGGGGCCCGCAAAGGGGACTTATCGATCCCGGGTGCGCTCCTCTGCTCCTCCCTCACTTTCCGCGGTAATCGGCGCCCGCAGATGAGAGGTTTTGCCTCCCTGGGTTCCGCCGTCGGGACCGCTGGGCCTGACCCCCGGGGGCTGCAGGACGGCTGCGGTACGGGGCGTGATCCGCCGGGGTGAAGAGGAGGCAGGGCCGTGCTGGGTTTCTCCGTTTTTTTGGCGGCGGGCTGCGCTCCTTGGGCTCCCCCCTGGTGGGACTGCGCCCGGGCTCCGATGCTGCAGGCTCGGCCGCATCTAGGGTGCGATCCCCCGTGGGTGAAGAGGGGGTTGGGGTGTGCTGGAAGCTCTTCTGTAATGTGGCGACGGGGCTGTGCGCCGGATCCCCCCGGGGGCGGCGGGTGCAGCACGAGGCGGCGGCCATTTGTGGTGCTTCAGGCCCGGGTTCAAGAGCGCGATTTGCGCCGGGCGGGGGGAAGAAGGCTCCTTTCTACCCTGGTGGTGCGGGCGGGGGTAGTCGGGCTTCTGGCCTCCCCTTCCCAAATTACCCTTTTGAACGAGAAATGGGCCGGTTTACTGCTGAGGACGAGGGGCTCAGGAACTGCGTCCTCCTCAGACATAGCCTAGCCACGCCCCCCGGTACAGAAGATTTTATCTCCTCTTAGAGCGCACAAAAGTTTTTTTCGGGTTATGAAAAAATTTCCCCCCCATTCTCTCATTGCTCCCAAACGCCCTTACCAAGTTGTCCATGGTGGTCACCCCCTGCAGGTCTCATCTCTAGCAAAAGACTTTTTTTTTGACAAAAAAAAGAAGCTTTCCCCCTTTTTGGGGCTCTGTAGCCTTGTACAGTTCACTTATAAATCTCCTGCATTTCATTTTGTGTAAAAAGAAATAGTGGAACGCAAGTGCTTTTTGGGCCTGCCCCCGCCGGTAATTTTTGGTAAAATTTCAATCCTTTCCCCTTTTACCAACTTTTAAATCTGGTTTTTAAAATGTCACCTTCTTTATTAAAAGTGAAACTTTTTCTTTCTTTTATCATTTTAAATACATAACTTTTTTCCTCTTTTTGTACTAAAATTAAATGTATTTGGGGGTTACCCCACTCCTCTTTTTCCCCTTTCTCCCCAATATTTTCAACCTTCAGGGGATTTTCACCGGCTGTTTTGGATTCTGAATTTTCAGCGTCCACGTAATCCCCAAATCCTCATTTGAAAAACGCCTCAATGTAGCGTTGTTTCAGACAAGGTTTTGACGAGGCTTTTTTTCCTTGTGGTTTCCAACAAGGTTTTGCAGTGCTGTTTCAGACTAGGCTTTGATCAGGTTTTCGACTAGGTTTTCCAACACTGTTTTCTTTATGAAACACCAATACAAATTAATAGCCAGGGCAAAAACAGTGCCTAAAATCACATGAAAAACCGCAATGTTGTTTTGAAGCTTTCCATTGATTCCTAAGGGGATTTTAAGCATTGGAAACGCTTGAAAATGTACATGAAACTTATTTTCAGCGCCCAAAACAGTGTCCAAAGAAGCGTAAAAATGCACGTAAAAACCTTGTCGTGTGTGAGTTACAACGCGGTTTTACCTAGGAATCAATTAAAATGAACTGGGAACGTTTTGAAGGCTTTTTAAATGCTGTTTTGAGCAAGGAAACACTCCGAAAACAACGTCAAAATCGGCCATTATGAACATACCCTTATGGCCATATTTTAAGGTGCAGTTGCACTTCAATAAGCCCCAAGTACGGCCTGCAATGACGGTAATTCATAGCTCTCATTGACAGCTATGATAACCATACATACTCGAGTATAAACCGACTTTTTCAGCACATTTTTTATACTGAAAATGCCTCTCTCGGCTTATACTCAAGTGTATGTTATACAAGTTCTATGTATCCAGAGTACAACTCACCTCACCCGAAAGTGCTGGTTCTTCCAGGACCTGTGATGTTGTCGCATGGAGGAGTCTTGTGACTGCTGCCAGGACCTGTGATTATGTCACCCGGAGGGGGAGGGAGTCATGTGATGCTGCTCAGTGTATGCAGAATTCTGCTGTACTGGTTGTGATCACTGCTGGATGAGCTGAGGTAGAGCTATGTGTGTTATATGTGCCTGCAGCAGAACTGTGTGTAATGTGCATGTAGCTGTGCTGTGTGTGTTATGTGGCTATTTGCTGTGGACAGCCCTACTTAGCTAATTACAGGGACAGCCCTACCTGGCTAATCATTTCATACATGGTGGCACCGTCCTCTAGTTGCTGCTCTTTGCTATGGCTGTCTGTCCTGGTTAATGAAGAGGCATCACTTGCTGCATTTACCACCCTAGGCTTATACTCGAGTCAATAAGTTTTTTCAGTTTTGTGTGGTAAAATTAGGTGCCTCGGCTTATATTCGGTTCTAGTATATACGGTACCTACCTTTTTCCCTAACGAGAAGTGACATATCACTTCCTCCCGGTGCTTATGCCCCAGGGAAAATGAAAGTGAATGGGAGCCGGCTGTCAGCACTTTAGAAGTACGCGCTGACCAGCGCTTACTTCTAAAACACCCGGCATATAGCGGAGCACACAGAATGCCCTGCTATACGCTGGGAAAACGCTGCGTGAATTCACCCAAATTGGCCTCAAAACCTTGTCTGAAAAGCGCATCAAAAGCTCCTTTTCAGACGAGGTTTTGATCAAGTTTTAGACGAGGTTTCCCAACACTGTTTTCTTTCTGAAACAACCATACAAATTAATAGCCAGTGCAAAAATAGCACTAAAAAACATGTCTAAAACTGTGCTGAGGCTTTGAAGCTTTACATTGATTCCTATGGGGATTTTTAACATTGAAACCGCTTCAAGAATTTACATGAAATTTTTTTTTTAGCGTCCAAAACAGTGTCCAAAGAAACTAAAATGCGCATATAAACCTCTGTGTGGAAGAGGATTCCAGTGGCTGCAACCTGTGAAGCTCTAGTGAACTCCATGCCCAAGAGAGTGAAAGGGGTTGTCTCACTACAAGGATTGCTTTTTATGTTAAAGATCTTTCAAAAACAAGTCACTTTGCAATATATGTCCATTAACAGTATCCTACCTATTCTGAGATATCCCCGCTTGTATGGGCGTGCATCAGTCCTAGGTAACTATAGCTACAGACCTGTTCAATCTCTCATGATAGGCTGCCAGCACTGGTTGCTATAGCTACAGACCTGGCTTCTAATGCAGCCTACTAGAAGCCAGTAAACATGCCCCTGAATTCAAAATGAACCAAGAAAACAGGACGAATCAATGTAGTGAGACAACCCCTTTAAGGCAGTGCTGGAAAATAATGGTAGCCACACAAAATATTAACACAATTTGTCCATTTTCACTTAGGGATGTACTCACTTTCGTTTCCAGCGGTTTAGACATTGATGACTGTGTTGAGTTATTTTGAGCACACACCAAATCTACACTGTGATACAAGCTGTACACTGACTACCTTATATTGTATCAGTGTCATATCAATATTGTCCCATGAAAAGATAGACTATGTAAGGGGTGTACTTTTGTGAGATACTGTACATGCTTTATATACTGGGCACAAAAGCTCTAAAGAACAAGCTTTTTTTGTGATCTATTTTATGGTGGTAGACAATTTATGTTGTGAACACAAAAGCGTAGCCTACTGCTTACACAGGCAAGGGACGGCCAAAACGTGACGCCATAGAACAAAGAAGCCCTTTAGCTTATTAGAAGTATGTAAAGACTGAATTCTGAGAGTAGCCATCTCCTCGTCACTGCAGCAAAGTCTTCAGTAGAAAGATGACGAGAGATACCCATTATGCTGCAGTGTTCTAGTAGAGAAGTAATATACCCCTCAGGAATCCTAATGGCGGCCTATGGGTATCCCCATTATAATGCCATTTAGGGTGTCAACAATAAATGAATGTAATGTTCTCTTCAAAAGCTTATGCAAATCTCAGCCTGGTTCTATCAATGTTTGTGCTACTCTTAATTTGGTCATAAATATAACTGCAGTGTCGATCCTGTAACTATGGAAACACAGACGTCCTTCAGGTTGTGAAGTTGAAATGAGGCCTGCGTTGTGTGGTTTTCAAAGTATATAGATGCTGAACCAAAAGCAAAGCGAGGCTCCAGCAACATCACCCGTGGATTCAGTCATGAGATTGTGATACATAGGGGCCGTTTACACGGCAGTGGACAAATACCGGCCGGTTTGCCGGCCGGTATTTGTCCTGTTTTGCGCCCGTCCCCAGAAGAGCCCTCCCCCCTCCCATTGAGCTGCACATCTTCAGTCCGGAAACCGGACAGAAGATAGTGCATGTTCAATGTTTTGTCGCCGGTCCGCCAGCGACAACACCGCCGGGCGGAAAACCCGTGCAGGGGGAACAGCTGCACGGGTTTTCCATAGAGCACAATTGTGCTCATTTTCCGCCGGTTTTTCAGGCGGTCTGAAAAACCGCAAACCGGCTGAAAAACCGGCCGAAAAACCGTGCAGTGGGGACATGCCCATAAGCTTAATTTTTTTTGTATTAATTCTGTATGTGTACATTTATATAGTGTGTGTGTGTGTATGTATGTTGTGTAGGTATTATATGATATATGTGTGTGTGTATATGTGTGTTTTTATAATATATTGTTGTGTTATATATGTGTGTGTATATATTATTTATATATAGTATATATATATATTATATAATATATATAACACACACACGCATTTTCCGCATATATCACACGTAATGTATGTATACACACATATATACATAATATACACACACATATATATTTAAAACAAATATATACATATATATATGTACACACATATATATGCACATAGCAAATATAATAACATCACACACATATATTTTTTATATATATATATATTATATATATATATATTTATATATATAATATATATATACACACAGCTCTGTAAAAAATTGAGACCACTGCTAAATTTTCAGTTTCTCAGATTTTTCTCTTCAATGGTATATTTTTGAGAACAATGTACATTGTTAATTTATTATATAAACTACTGACGTCGTCGAAATTCAAAGCAAAAAATTTTGTATTTGCAGTAAATGAGAAATCTTCAAAATAATAAAAAGCAGCGCTGTCAGAACTTAAATAATAAAAAGAAAACAAGTTCATATTTATTTAGAAACAAAAAGACTAATGTTTTAAGTCAGGAAGGGTTCAGAACCCAATATTTGGTGGAATAACCATGATTTTTTCATTCAAATTCCTTTTGGCCTATTCCTATCACTTGTTTTGCTATCCAGCGTGTCCTATTGCAAGAGGATTGTGAAGACTACAGCAATGTTTTTTATACTTTCCTTCATTAAATAAAATTTGGTTCAGGTGATCACCTAATCAGAAGCACATTAAGTAGAATGAGGTGGACTTTGGTTGGAATTTAACTGACACTGAAATGGAATGGCTGTCAGACATGTAGAGATGCTGATTTTTAGAAAACTGTGCAATGGTCTCTTAATTTTTTCCAGAGCTGTATATATAAAAACTTTAAACGGCTCTGTCAGGTGGCTTATGCCTGAGAGCAGGATGTCAAAGGGGAGAGAGGCTGAGCTCTCTGATTTATAGGGTTATAGGATTTGGAGCAGAATTTGTGAGTAAAAAGGAAAGAAAATCCTGACACGACTCCTTAGGAGACAATAGGAGTCCTGCTTACCTGCTCACATACAGTGATTAACAGTTTTCCCTGTATCAGTATGTTTTATTAAGCAAACTGTCAATCACGGAATGTGGGTAAGGTAAGTAATACCATCACTTTCTGTTTTAGCATTTTATCTGCTTTTTCTACTTAGTAATCCTGCTGCAAATCATATGCAGGCAGACCCTGGTTACGAATGAGAGAGGATCTGCAGGTTTGTTAGTACCTTCACATGTATGGTGTGACATGCTGGCCCTTGTAGTTCCATAGCAGCAGCTACAAGTGCCAACAGGTGTGGCATGCTAAACACAGGTACTGATCTGTACCCATATGATACATACATGGCTTGAACCCTAAAATAGGGTGAGGGGTAAGGTTTGTTGTACACAGGGCCAAATTCTACAATCAGGACATTCCAACAGTCTCCTAGTTAGGAGCGGGAGCTTTGATGGGGTATAACACCAACACATAAGTCATGCCCTATAAAAGTCTCCATTCCTAACTAAGAGACCATCAAAACTCGGAGCGTCGTAATTTTTGGACTAGCTGTGAATATGTATATCACAGAGCTCAGCTTCTCTTCCTGTATCACATCCTGATCCCAGATGGGGCAGCATAAACCACCTGACTGATTCCCTTTAGGCTATGTCTACACTGCACAGAAAAATGTCAGTTTTTTCATTGTTTTTCGTTTTCAAAAACGCTTGAAAAACCGGGCTGTAATCATCTCCCATAGACTCTATTGTAAAAAAAGGGCCGCTGTCTACACTGAGCTTCTTTTTTTCTGCCCTTTTCTTTACTGGTTTGTATTTTGCAACATGCTCTAAAAAACGCAGAAAGGGCAGAAAATTTTACTACAGGAGTCTATGTAAAGCGCCGGATGTTTTTTTGTCGCATTTTCGTGGTGGTTTTTGCCGCGATTTTCAATGAAAACCCACCCAGGAGACCCAAGTCCCATCTATAGTGGGTGTAACAAAGGACATCATCAAATCTGCATACAAGTGTCTGATGTGTCATTTTTTGTACCTATTGTAATAAAATGATCATGCTTTGGTTGCTAACGATTTTTGCGCAATTCATATATTTTTCGCCAAAAATACGTTTTTTTTAATGGATTTTGGTGCCAGAATCCGTTTTTTTTTACGGATTTTGGTGCTAAAATCCCTTTCTTAACATATTTTGCCGCTAATAAAGTTATATAGCTTCTGATGCAAAAATTTGTTTTTTTACGGATTTTGGCGCCAGAATCCGTTTTTTGACGGATTTTGGTGCTAAAATCCTTTTCTTAACATATTTTGCCGCTAATAAAGTTATCTCGCTTCTATCGCTAAAAATACGTTTTTTTTTTTTACGAATTTTGGCACCAGAATACGTTTTTTTTAAGGGATTTTGCCACTAAAATCCTTTACTGAACATATTTAAGGATTTTGGGGCCAAAATCTGTTTTTTGATGGATTTTGGGGCTACAAATCCATATTTTTACAGATTTTGGCGCTAATAAAGCGATCTAGCTTTTGACGCAAAAAAATAAGTTTAGGTTTTTTTACGGATTTTGGTGCTAAAATCCGTATCTTTACAGATTTTTGCTTTAATAAAGTGATCTCGCTTCCGACACTAAAAATAGTTTTTTTTTTACGGAATTTGGCGCAATAATGCGTTTTTTGGGGAATTTTGGCGCTAAAATCCTTTTCTTTACAGATTTTGACGCTAATACAGTTATCTTGCTGTATGGAAAGATAATGTGGGTTTTTGTGGATTTTGGCGCAAGAATCTGGTGCAAAATTTAATAAAGTAGTAGCACACAAAGGACAATGTGCTCACAATGGCTACAGTGATCTAAAGGAAGTGAATACTTAACATGATAACTCCACCTGTAGGGTGTAGTTTACATCCAATGGCTTGATTTGTGTATACATTAAAAAGCAGAGCAAAGACGCTCCAAAAAAACGCTTCAAAAAACGCTAAAAAAAAACGAAAAACGCGCCAAAAAACGGACGTTTTTTCAGCTGCTTTTGACAGGCAGTGGACAGAAAACTCAGTTTCATGAACGTTTTTAGTAATTCATTTTCAGGTCGTTTTTTGTCCACTGCAGTGTAGACATAGCCTTAAGTTCAGCTCTAGAGACAGACATCAGTTTATGAGAGGAAAAGAATGAGGCTGAATATTGCATCTGTCTAGCATGCAGTTAAAGGTTTCACACCCTCTAGTGCAGTGAAGCAAGAAAACTAGATTTACATAAATGTTCTTGTAATCCTATTTAAATATATTCATCATCTCTTTAGTCTGTGCTATAGTGTTACGTTTTTTCTTTTCCTGTTCACACAGTTTAAAGGGGTTGTCTCACTACATTGATTCATCTTACCTCAGTCCTGTTTTCTTGGGTTAATTTTGAATTTAGGGGCATGTTTACTGACTTTTACTAGGCTGCGGTAAAAGCCAGGTCTGTAACCATAGCAACCAGTGCTGGCAGCCGATCAGGAGTGATAGTACAGGTCTCTAGCTATAGTGACCTGAGGAGCTGATGCGGGCGGACCATACAAGAAGGGATAACTAGGAATAGGTAGGATACTGTTAATGGACATATATTGCAAAGTGGCTTGTTTTCGTAAGATCTTTAACCTAAAAGGCAATCCCTGTAGTGAGACGCCCCCTTTAACAATAACTTTTTCTCTCTCTAGTGCTCTCTCTTCCACTCATTGTCTTTGACTGTAATGGTTCAAATTTGATAATCATGTAACACAGACAATGTAAACTTAGACTAGCAGGGTAAAGATATGCCTTCCTTATAGTTCTTATGCTATCTGCAATACATGAAAAAACTTTGAGATTCTTAATTCACATGTTTTGATCAAAAAATGTTTAAGCCACCCCCGGCTTACAACGGGATCTCAAAGCGGGTGGTCCTACTCTATTTTTACCTCTCATTTGAGTCCAATTCAGACTTCTCATTTGGGTCAACAGACCTCCATAATCCAGAGAGAAAAAGAAAAAAAGCACCAACCTTATAAGCATACTGCACTGATCTAACAAACTGTGAAGGTGGGCGGGGTGTAAGAAACCAAAATGGAGGCATCCATTCCTCCCTATATGAATTAAAAACAATATATGCCAAATGCAACGTATAGTTCTGCACAAAAAAACATTTCTGAAAAACACAATGTGAACCTGGGTGCCATTCGCATGGTTGCATATATATATATATATATATATATATATATATATATATACACATACACACACACACTCCAAGACCAGTGGCACACCATAAGCTAAAAGGGCTATCAAACAAGACATGGAAACCTCTAAAGAAGCTTATAGTTCTGACTTTTAATGGAGACTATAGGTTGGCTTACTTTGAACTGTCAAAATGGTTGAAAATTAAGCCGTGCCCACTTCCTGTGAATCCACACCCTCTCATTAAGTATAGTAAAGTAAAAAATGTCTAAAACCGTATAAAATGAAAAAAATATATAATATAAATATATAAAAAAAAAAATCTAAAAATGCGAAATTTTACAACAACCTCTAGGTTCAAACACGATGGTTCTTCTGCCCCACCGTCTTGAAGAATACAATTATGGTGGTCATATAAGGCAATGAACCACCACCTGGAAGGCTGAGCGGGGCTCCATTATTCCTCCTTGCATTACTAACTGAATATCCAACCAATTGGAACAAGCCCCCTTTCTGCTAGGTTTACAGCGGTTTGATCCACTGGACCATGTCATGCTAGGTATCACATGTACCTCACCTGTGTGTGAAGACTGTCATTTAGTCTGTTCAACTGACGTTGAGTGTGTGAAAATACAACTACATTAGAAATTCCCAGCTAATTTTTATCTAGAATAGAAAAAAAAAAAGTTTTTAGATTTTTTTTTTTAAAAATTTAATTGCAAAGAAAAGTTCCTTCTCGACTTGGCTTTATCACATCCAGAACGAAGTTTACCTGGGGGTTTCCAGGTCAGATAATCTGTGAACAACCAGCCAACGCCACTGATATATGCAGGTTAGTTGTGCGTTTGATAAGCTACACAGATTTAGAAGGTAATGCCATCGGTCACAGGCTGCCTGGGTGAAGCCACATGTCTTGAGCACATGGCACTTCTGAGCAGGTTGTTGAAAGACATGAGATGTGCGCCATAGTCAGGTACAGTATACATGTGTCATCCCTTCTCACCACAATGATTAACATGTAGGAAAGGTAAATGAAGACCAAATACATTGCTTTGTTGATTTTGCTTTGATCAGGAGATAAAGAAGATTTTATCTCCTCCTAGAGTACACAGGTTGCCCTGTTGACCAACCACCTCTCCCCGTTCTCTCTTAGGGTATGTTCACATGGCTTATTTTGGGGGCGCATTTTGCCGCGTATTGAGCACTATGGATTACATCTCATCCCCCACGCTTACAATACAATTGTATTGTATGCACGGGGAGATAAGCGGTCTATGGGGCAGGCTGGCTGCCGGCCTCCCCGCGCCGCGGACGTTCACACGTATTAGGGCGAGCTCCCGAAACACACGATGTACTGCGTCTGTTTATGATGAGTCACTCTTGCAGAGTCTTATCTCTAGCACTTTGTTTACCTAACTAAATGAGAAGCTTTCACTCCTTAGAGTCTTGCATAGTCCACTTTCTAAATTTCCTGCAGTCACGTCACTGTAACAGGAATAGCTAGGAACGGCAGTGCTATAAACTCGTCCACAGCCTGAACAGGACGTGTGAGTCAAGGGCTATATCTAGACGACGAGTATTTCAAGTCGGAATCCACAAAGATACTCGTCGAAAACTGAGAGTAAACCATTCTCTGTGAATACAACGCGGATTTTCAGCAGCTGTTTTTTGTGGTAATTTTTTTTCAGAACATTCGTGCTTTGGTTTTTATTCCATGTGGAAATTTACTATTGATGTCGATGGCTAAAAATCTTGTTGAACAGATTCTAAAGACGCATCACAAAGACACATGTAAAACACACATTGGCAATCACTCATCTGAAAAAACCATGCGTGCTTTACATAGAAAGCAATGTAAATCACACTGCACATTGTTAGATTAGTGTTTGGGTCCATTTAGGGTCCAAAGCACGGATCCAGACACGCATCTAAACACAGATCCCAACACAGAGTCAACCCGCCGTGTGAACATACCCCAAGTGAATTCCTACCCAAAAGAAGGAATAAAGCGGGTGTGCCCTAGATGTGTTTCAGAAAGGCTGGGTAAAAGTACCACATCGAAGCCAAGATCACACCAAATCACTCGTGTAATGAATGCCATCAACTGGGAGAGACCCTCAACCTATAAGGGTATGTTCACACGGGGTAATTTCGGTGCGCTTTTCACAGCGGATTTGCGCTCTAATATGGGCGAGATGTGATCCATAGTTGTCATAGAGAACCAGTTGTCAAACGTCAAAATAAATGTGTAGTCGATGTGTTTTCTGGCTAGTGCAGAATCTCAAATCTTTGTTTTACCGTGTCAGCCGTATCTTAATTTAGTCCATTTTTGGGCAGATTGGCTCATGTTTAGTTAAGTTTTTGGGTATTATTTCAGACCAGTATGGAGAAATAAAGTATGAAGACTTAGGGTATGTTCACATGGCATTTTTGGATATGGTTTTGATCCAAAATCATATCCAAAAGCGCTGCGTAAAACACATCCAACACGCAGGTGCATGTTTGGATGCATTTTTGCTGCAGTAGAAACGCACCCTATAGTTTTAAAGAGGGTTCCATGCTGTATCTTTTGGATCAAGAATTGACATGACAATTCTTTGAACGGATCCGAAAGACACATCAGAAAGATGCATGTAATCACACATTTGATGATCATTCGTCTGAATGCTGATGGGTGTCTCACATTGAAAGCAATGTAAATTACACTGCACATTCTTAGATGTGGGTTTGGGTCTATTTAGGGTCCGAAACACAGATCCAAAACGCATCTAAAAACATATCCAAAAAACGCCGCGTTAACATCCCCTTAGGCTAGTTACAATTTAACATGTACACCGTGAAAGCTGTAGATGTATATGCTACTTGTAGCTATAGGATTAAATGGCCTGACGGAGGCCAAAACGGTTTGGCCTCTATGTGCCCAGCAAATGTCTATATCTCAAAACAAATAGTAAAGAATAGCGGGGAAACCTACCATATTTCATACAGCGGCATTCATTTTAGAAAAAAAAAAAGTATACATTAAACATATAGGGCCACATGTATGAAAACTGTCTACTGTAGGTCTAAAACTCACTTTCTTGCCCATAGCAACCAGTCAGAACGCCCCTTTCATTTTATATAGGGCTCTGAAAAAACTAAAGGGGTGCTCTGATTGGTTGCTATGGGCAATAAAGTGAATTTTAGACTTACACAATTTTCATACATGTGGCCCATAGTTTTATTTTTTAGAACAGGATCCTATCGGTGGCGGATGCTTCTTCTTGGCATCCGTCAGATGTATCCGTTTAGTTTATACGTCATAGTGTGTACGCAAAACGGAAGCCAAAATTGTGATGTGGTACGCATTGCAGGTATCCATCAAAAGTATAGAGACCGATGCCTCAACAGTTATTGCGAGCTGCGGTGTAAAAAACCAAAAAACTAATCCAGATATTAATCTGCAGCAGCAGAAAAATTCTCGCAGTAGAAAAATATTGTTTTTAAGGTGAGTGATTCAAATGTTAAGATGCATAAGGTAACAAACATAAGCCGCGTCCTGAAACGCAGCAAAATCCAGAAAAAGGCAAATGATGTGGGTGTCCCTTGGATTTTCACTGCATATTCCTGGATATATATATATATATATATATATATATTATATATATTATATATATATATATATATTTATATATATATATATATATATATTATATAATTATTTTCAAATCAAGGATTTATATCCTTTTTTTCTTTGTTGCATTTTTCACTGCTGATTTTGGCCCATTAGGGGCCGTTTACATTTCCTTGTCCAAAACCTCGTCCGAAATGCCCTCCGCTCATTTCATTGATTCCTATGTAAAACCTTGTTGTAGCTCGCACACGACAAGGTTTTTACACGTTTCTTTGGAAGCACTGAAAAGAAGTGTCATGTCAATTCTTCTTCTTTTTGTGTGGTTTTGGGCGCGGTTTTTGTCCTGGGTATTAATTTGTATGGGTGAAAACCTCATCCAAAACCTCGCCGAGAAACGCCTCTAAAACCTCTTCTGAAGAAGCGTGTTTCAGGCGAGGTTTTGGGAACGGAAACGCTCCAAAAACCTCATCCAAATAAGCCATGTGAAAATGGCCTTGGGGTTCTAAAAACCACACCAATTAACCCCTTAACGACCCTGGGCGTATGAGTACGTCCCAGGGCCGCTAAGGGGCTTTGCAGGGGGATCGCTCCGCAACCCCCCCGCACAGCCGGCGGGTGTTAGCGGCTAACCCATCAGACACCACTGCAAAGATGGCCGCGACGTCTGAATGAACGGCGATCGGTGCACGCCAGCTATGCTGCGCCGATCCGACGACCGGACACGGTGGTGGGGAGCCCTGTGAAGGCTCCAGTCACTTACACTGGCCGGTTTGCCCCACTTCCATCCGCAGACAGAAGTGGGGAAACCGCCATCTTTGTACACCCTATGCAATGCATTAGGTTGTATTAACACTCGCGCCCCCTAGTGGTCAAGCACCATAGGGGGACTAAATGTTACAGTTTAAAAAAAAATAAAGTTTCAAAGTACAAAAAAAAGTATTAAAAGTTCAAATCACCCCCCTTTCCCAATTTTACAAATGAAATCATTAAAATAATAAAAAAGTTACACATTTGGTATCGCCACATTCGAAAAAGTCCGATCTATAAAAATATAACATCATTTATCCCGTACGCTGAACACCGTAGAAGAAAAAAAATTCAAAACACCAAAATTGCGTTTTTTGGTCATTTTACATCACTCAAAAAATGGAATAAAAATTGGTCAAAAAAGTCGCATGCATTCCAAACTGCTAGCGATAAAAAGTGCACTTCAGCCTGCAAAAAATGCCCCCTCACTGACGTCCGTAGATGTTAGTACAAAAAAGTTATTGGTCGCACAAAATGGCGCCGTGGCGCAAATTTCCAAAATAGAAAATGTTTGAAATTTTTTTACGGTACCAAAACATAATGGAAACCCTCCAGGTTTGGTATTGCCGGATGCGTAACAACCTGTAAAATACAGATATTTACCAGAGATTGAACGCCGTAAAAGCAAAACCCCCACAAACATGGCGAAAATACTTTTTTTTTTTTTTCACAATTTGTCCCACTTGGAATTTTTTGCCGGTTTCCTAGTATATTCTATAGTATAGTGAATAACACCATTAGAAAGTACATCTTGTCCCGCAAAATTAAAGCCCTCATGTGTCTATGTAGGTGGAAAAATAAAAAAGTTATGGCTTTCAGAAGGCGAGGAGGGACAAACGAACGTGTCACCCAAAAAAATCGCCGGGTCCTTATGGGGTTAAATCTTGCAGTTGGTGCCTCTTTTTAATCCCTGTAGTTCTTCCATTGTAAAATTACACAAGTAAAACATAACTTTATGTATCTAGAATTCACAGACACATTTATTTTTAAACCTTCACATGACGTATGAATCGGCAACGTAAAAAAAAAAAAAATCACTATTTTCCCCAGTGGTGAGCATTCCCATAGAAAACAATGGGACACTTAAGATGCATTTTCTGAGAGGTTTCTCGCACCTGAAACATGCAAATGGACATGAAAAATGCATGTTAAAAGCAGTCAGGGGAACCCAGCCTTACAGGCACCTTGTGTCTGCGCCGCTGTTACAGACATCCATGGCTTTGGGATAGATCTTTTCAGTATAATTCCTGTTAGTCTTCCTCGCTGGACACCATGACTTCTCCAGGGCAATCGAATGCTGGAATGTAGTTGTATTCATGTCACTTGCAGGGTTAATGAATCATTGACGAGGTAACCTGTTGTCCCACCCCTCTGCTAGGTGTAGTATCAGCCAGCCCTTCCTTGCTGCAGTTGCTATGAAACTTGCCGGGAGCATACCATTCCCATGCAATAGGGGAGGACAGGATTATAAATCACATACTTTTTACTTTGTACCGCTTGCTGAAGCCTATCTGTTTTTGAGCAGTGTACTTTAAAATACCGCTCTATAGATGAGACTGCTTTATAGCTATATACATAGCAGTTTTCTGCATAGGGGTATAACAGGTGCTGCGGTTTGGGTGTATCCCAGTCCCTGCTGGTTACACTTATGTGTCAGTGGAGAGAGTGCTCAGGTTAATCACATAGACCTTTGCTGGACGTATGTGAGAGATCAGGGATGCTGCCCTATAAATGGGGCTCCTGCTGTCCCTCCACCGTGCCACACATGAGGCCCCTAAGGGGCCCTCAACTTGTGCCTTTCCTTATTAAGATCATTGCTGCCCCTTCTTTGCCGATTGCCCTCTAGTCCCAGGAAATTCCAGCTTCTAATGATGTCCTTTATTGAGCCATTGATTGACGAGGAAAGCTATGAGTGTGACACTGAAAATGAGCAGGAGGCGCTGTACGACGACCCTGCCGATCAGCTGGAGTTTATGGAAGAAGGTAAACGGGTTTGGTTTTGTTAGACACGATATTGGAGTATATTTTAATAGCCTGGTTTGGCGGCTGCCTAGATGTATTATTATGGTTGTAAATGTATTTAGTGTATTTTTAGTGCATGCTTTACGATAATATTTATTTTTTAGGTTTTATTTTTTTGTTGTAACAAAATAGAGCAGTTGAATTTCATCACACAGGTAGTCACATATTTTTATTTAGCCTCTGTTCACTTGTATAGTTTGAGCAGACATTTGACATCCGTTTTTTTTTTTTAACTAACTTTTTTTTATTGGCGGACACTCGTTTTTTTTTCTTGCAGTTTGATTGGATGGGTTTGTTTATATTTTTATGACTGATACAAACGTATACGTTTACAACATGGGCACATACACTGATACGTTTTCCATTGACATAGACGCTAATAAAGTATATACTGTAACGCATACGTTTTTGTTGAACTTTAAAACGTGCATCTTCTAAACTTAAACGGATATTTTATGGAAAGTGTAAAAACGGACGCTACGCCAATGGACGTTGCACACCCATCCACCTGTGTGAGTCAATGAACACATTAACGTAGGTTTTTCTGTGCGTCACATAACCAGATAACAGATCCGTCACCCGTTTAACATAACATAGTTTGCACTAAGCCTCATTGATGTGTAATGCCCTGCTAGATCCTGTAGTAATACATTATATGCCGCCTTCTACATATTGCTCAGGATATAGTGTATTTAGTCTTGCATCGGAATAGGTTTTCCACTCATCCCACATGTTTTCTTTAGTCTTGGTCACGTCTGCATATTATTGTACTGTGGAACTTGTTTCTCACCAGTATGTGACGTACTGCTTGTAGAATGACACCATACATCCTGCATGACCATGCTTTACATCCTATGCTGTATGTAATATGCTGCGGGTGTGATCACTGTGCTCTGCTAGTAATATATTAGGTTATTTCATCTTTTTGTGTCTTGTTTTAGCTCTCAGCATTGTGTTAAATAATGAGCTAAAAAAAAATACCAGGATCTCTATCCCATGATGATCGCCCTGTGGGTTGATTTTCAATGTTTTATGCAACTGTTTAAGGTTTCTTAACAAGTTATAAAAGTTTTCTGCCCGGGAATCAGTGTTCATGCAGCAACATATGGGGATAAACACAGGGCCCGGGACACCAAAATATGGAATCATGCAGGCTCCACGCATGGGGGTCGATCTAGAACTAATGCCTCCTATGCTATGCAATAGTTGGTAGCAGAGGGGTAGTCTGACATGAAAGTGCATATAAAGTAAAGGTGTGTAGTTGACTTCCTTCATATTGGAAAAATTGCATCCATCGACCACCTTCATCCAAGCTTGTTAAATGTTTAAGACAGGGGTGTCAAAATATTTTTTCCCAAGGGCCACATCAGCATTTTTGTTGCCCTCAAAGGGCCACAGTAGGGCCTTGCAGGGTGGCTAGGATGCCTGGATAGGGCTGTCAGAGCTTTGCCACCAGCTGAACACAGCAGTGAGGAGGTGTGCAAAGGAGCTCTGAATCCAAGATGACGCCTGCTCCCTTTGCTTGCAGTATCACAGCATTGGTTGGGTCCTCCAGAGAAATTTGTAAGCCCGTCCTTGTATATCTGGATCTGGTCTATACCTGATAGATCACAGAAAGTATTGGGAAAAAGGGGCCCTCAACATAAAACATAACTTTTATTTATACAGTATAAAACAACTGGGTACTAACCCTATTTCACCCTTAACTAATTAAATGCCTGCCTACAGTAGAGTAACCGCCCCGAAAAGGCCGACCCCACACCCAAACTACCTATCCACAAAATATATTAACCCTACACAGTAAAGAGTAGATAACTATATCGTGGAAAAGACCAAGAAACAATTCCTAAGTCAATATTTTCTTGAATAATTCCAAACTGACATATATAAAAATAATCAATTTAAGGGCTTGTTCACACGACGTTTTGGATCCTTTTTATGGATCCGTTTTTGACACATGAAAAGCGCATCCGAAAAGCGCATCCAAAAAACGCAAGACTTGATACTTTATTTGGATCCGTATTGTACGCTTTTTCACTTGCGTTTTACGGATGCAGTTTCCGGATACGTTTTTAGAAAGGGGAGAGTCTCTCTCTCTGTCTCTCTCTCTCCGTACCTCCATTCCTGATCAGCTGCTGCCCGCACCTCCGTTCCTGATCAGCTGCTGCCCGCACCTCCGTTCCTGATCAGCTGCTGCCCGCACCTCCGTACCTGATCAGCTGCTGCCCGCACCTCCGTTCCTGATCAGCTGCTGCCCGCACCTCCGTTCCTGATCAGCTGCTGCCCGCACCTCCATTCAGTGTCTCCTGCCCCGCTCACATGCTGCAGCCGCGCCATCCCGGTCCTGATCAGCTGCTGCCCGCACCTCCATTCAGTGTCTCCTGCCCCGCTCACATGCTGCAGCCGCGCCGTCCCGCTCCCGCGATCCACCTGCAGCCGCTCACTGCGCTTTTCGCATCCCCTTTCAGGATGCAAAGCGCAGCTGATACGTACCCACAGTGTGGAGCGTTTTGGACAGGTGCCCAAAAGCGGACTCCATTATCCTCTATGGGCTTTCACTTGCGTAATCGCCACACTTTCCGGATACGTTTTTAGAAGGGAGAGCTCTCTCCTCTCTGTTCCTCCTCTCCGTACCTCCATTCCTGATCAGCTGCTGCCCGCACCTCCATTTCCTGGCATCAGCCTGTCGCGTGCCCGCACCTCCGTTCCTGATCAGCTGCTGCCCGCACCTCCGTTCCTGATCAGCTGCTGCCCGCACCTCCGTTCCTGATCAGCTGCTGCCCGCACCTCCGTTCCTGATCAGCTGCTGCCCGCACCTCCGTTCCTGATCAGCTGCTGCCCGCACCTCCGTTCCTGATCAGCTGCTGCCGCACCTCCGTTCCTGATCAGCTGCTGCCCGCACCTCCGTTCCTGATCAGCTGCTGCCCGCACCTCCGTTTCTGATCAGCTGCTGCCCGCACCTCCGTTTCTGATCAGCTGCTGCCCGCACCTCCGTTCCTGATCAGCTGCTGCCCGCACCTCCGTTCCTGATCAGCTGCTGCCCGCACCTCCGTTCCTGATCAGCTGCTGCCCGCACCTCCGTTCCTGATCAGCTGCTGCCCGCACCTCCGTTCCTGATCAGCTGCTGCCCGCACCTCCGTTCCTGATCAGCTGCTGCCCGCACCTCCGTTCCTGATCAGCTGCTGCCCGCACCTCCGTTCCTGATCAGCTGCTGCCCGCACCTCCGTTCCTGATCAGCTGCTGCCCGCACCTCCGTTCCTGATCAGCTGCTGCCCGCACCTCTGTTCTGATCAGCTGCTGCCCGCACCTCCGTTCTGATCAGCTGCTGCCCGCACCTCGTTCTATTCAGCTCTGCCCGCACCTCATTCCTGCAGCCTGCCGCACATCCGGTCCTGATCAGCTGCTGCCCGCACCTCCATGCTGCACGTTCCTGCACCGCCACCTCCGTCTGATCAGCGCGCCCCCACTCCAGTGTCTGCCCGCTCACATGCTGCAGCCGCGCCATCCCGGTCCCGCGATCCACCTGCAGCCGCGCCGTCCCGCTCACCGCGCGGATCCACCTGCAGCCGCTCACTGCGCTTTTCGCATCCGCTTTCAGGATGCAAAGCGCAGCTGATACGTACCCACAGTGTGGAGCGCTTTTGGACAGGTGCCAAAAGCGGACTCCATTATCTCCTATGGGCTTTCACTTGCGTAAATCGCAAGAAGAATTGACATGTCAATTCTTAAAGCGGATGCGAAAAGCGCAGTGCAGGAGAGCCCTCAAAAGCGCATCGCCGATCTCCCGTGAGAACAGCGATCAAGAAATGGTCTGGACGACCATGCACATCACAAAATGAAAAGCATCTAAATCTGCTCATCCATGTAAATCGGCAGATCATGACCAGGGAACTATGTGTGAAATGTCAACTTAAAGCGGTTATCTCACCACACTGTTTCACAGAGCCAAAAGCAGCTTTCATTCATGCATCCTGTCTCTTCCTGGTCAGGCAGTGGGTGATTAGCCTATAAGCTACATAGTCAAAGGTCTGCTAAGTTCTCTGGCATGAGAGCAGGCGATGTTTATCTAAAGTCCTTGAGTCTCCAGAGCTAAAATAAACTTAATTAATTAGTCTCCTTTGTTTGTAAAATAACACTCAAGCTGCTGGCAGTTCTGTGTGCCGTCCTGGGTGATATCATCATCCCTGCTATCAGATAAGCAGCAGGACAGAGCAGGTTGGTAAACTAGAGAAACCTGAGTGCTCTCAGAGCTGAGAACATCACTTTTATCTCCTCAACAAAGAAAAATAAAGAAAGCAATCTATTTAGAAAACTTCTTCATTTACTGGTTCCTACATGTCGAAAGCTAATCTTTGTAGTGACCTTCGCGGTTTGCAGATTCAAGCCCTCCCCCTTCGCACCCACATGTTAATGTTCAGCCCAAAAAAACGGGCAGAAGAATGAACATGTTCTACGTTTTTTGGAACACGAGTGGTGTAAAAAAAAAGGTCCGGCGGAAAATCTGTGCAGTGTGGACCGCTGCACGGATTTTCCATTAAAGTCCATGTAAAAGGTTAGGAGTCTGGGTACAGACGACTTTTAAATCCGAAAACAGTCTGTAAATCCGACTGAAAACCTGTGCCTTGGGGACATGCCCTTAGGGTAAGTTTACACGGTGTATTGCGGCAAGTATGTGCTGGTTTTGTAGTACATTATCTACGAAGTACATGACAACAGTAGAGCGCGATAGGCTGAACTGGATGGCCTTACAAACTATGGAACTACTATGGAACTATGACCCAAAGAAGCTTCTATCCTCATCATAGAACGTGATTTCCAGCTTCCAGCAGCTCTTCCTGATATGTCAGGTCTTGCTGCATCTGTTTACTTATCTTTAACCTTTTATTTTGCATTATATCCTGATAACATTTTGGATCTTTGGAACAAATTACTAGTTTTCCACTTAGGGTTTTAAATACAATAGTTGTCCCAGAACCAATTGATATTGTATGTTTAGGGACCACTATATACCTGTGAAATTTGTGGTGCCATCGATGAACCCCTCCAGTGCACAGTTAAGACATTTACTGAATGTCAGTGTGGCATATAGATACAAATACAGTAGAGGCTTACTAGCTACAGGCGCGTCTATACTTCAATTAGCAGAATTAATTCTTACCTAATTGAAAACTTTATAGCATCTTCTAAAACTCTGTTTATGTTCTCTCCTGGGTTGCGTTGCTGGAGGGAAATAGGTGCAAGAGTTGGCACTTACTCCGGCACATGCACTGCTCGCGTGGGCATCTCATACTGATAAGATAATTGGCACTCTTATGCAGTTTTTGGAGCTAGCTAACCTGCCTCTGACTTGTCGAAGAAATCGGTTTGAGATCTTTGCTTTAAAATGGACACTTTCTGTAGACAAACGTTTGTGAAGTTTTTTGCCACTGCTCTGATGTCAGCCCAGCAGCATAGCTTCCATGGAGATGGTAGTGTTCTGTTACCTACAGCTTCAGTTTCGGTGGTTGTATTTCTCGACTGTGCATTTATCATACCAACAACCTTCACTACATTCATTAAGCTTGTGGGACCTTTTCAGCTGCCACCAGCCATACATTTACAACATACCTTTACGGAAATACAGGCAGTCCCCGGGTTACAAACGGGATTGGGACTGTAGGTTTGTTCTTCAGTTGAAATTGTATGTAAGTCGGAACAGGTATATTTATTAAATGTAATTCCAGCAAAAAAAATGTTTTTAGTTCTGGATAGTGCAGGGAAGGGTTTTTACATTTGTTTTGCTGTCTGTGCCCTTTTTGAGAAGATTTCACCTAACGTTCTGTATCTCGTGTAGCTGTGGCATGCTGGCACTTGGTTATCATGGGGCGTGACTCAGTGTTGAATGTCAGCCACGCCCCATAAGTCTCCGTTTGTAACTAGGGGACGTATGTAAGTCGGGGACTACCTGTATTCATGATTTTGAGAACCTCGGACTGTATATTCCTGTATAGGCATACACTGCCCATAAGATCCAATTATAAAAACTAGCATACAGCATGGTAACTTATTTTTCTGTGATGCCCCTGTATGGGGAAACTCCATCTGACTACACTACAGTATACTTAAAGGCATGGGAACTATTGAGCCCCATGGATATTTTTAGTAGGTGCCAAAAAAAACATTTTCTTTTATTGTTGAGAGGAAAAAAACATGGGACAGTTACTGATGCTGTAAAAAATTTGGCACATATTTTTTTTTTTTTTTTTTTTACTTGTCTAAAAAATAATGATGAAAACATGGTGCTTCCTGCCACGGACATAGATCTATACAATGGTCTCTCGCCCTGGCCTCTGTCTCTCGCCCTGGCCTCTGTCTCTCGCCCTGGCCTCTGTCTCTCGCCCTGGCCTCTGTCTCTCGCCCTGGCCTCTGTCTCCCGCCCTGGCCTCTGTCTCCCGCCCTGGCCTCTGTCTCCCGCCCTGGCCTCTGTCTCCCGCCCTGGCCTCGGTCTCCCGCCCTGGCCTCGGTCTCCCGCCCTGGCCTCGGTCACCCGCACATGCCTCGGTCTCCCGCCCTGGCCTCGGTCTCCCGCCCTGGCCTCGGTCTCCCGCCCTGGCCTCGGTCTCCCGCCCTGGCCTCGGTCTGCCGCCCTGGCCTCGGTCTCCCGCCCTGGCCTCTGTCTCCCGCCCTGGCCTCTGTCTCCCGCCCTGGCCTCTGTCTCCCGCCCTGGCCTCTGTCTCTCGCCCTGAATTGGACGTGCAACACTGTGTTCCAAAACCATGACATGACAGTGGCAGTATCTTCTGCATGTGGCCATATTATGGATCTGTAATGCAGTGACTGTAGGATGCTATGGGCTGGTATTGTACATCTGTGTGCCTCCTAATTTTTATAGCGAGTGGTATATATGTTTATATAGCACAATGGTTTCACATACGAATCCTAAAAAAAAGTGTCATGCTATACGGACATGTTCCTTGAAAAGCATAGTTCCTACTGAAATATATGCCGCCTCAAGGAATCAAATAGAACACATAGGTTCACATTTCTGACACATGCGGATGCCACTGCAGAAGTGATTTAAAAAAAAAAAAGAAGTCTACATCACATCGTTATATTTCATATTTGTTTTAAACACGTTCTTAGTTTTGCCTAAAGTGCAGTCGTATTTTTTTTCCAAAAATAAAACTATGTGAAAACCACTCTAAAGGGCTGTCCACACAGTGCTACTTGACTACATTCAAGGTATTAATCCGGGTATGCGCAGAAAAGGTGCCATGAGAGCGAAATAGGGCAAACTTAATCCTACATGGAGTACGTTGGTTCTAATTCTCAGTGTCATTCGCTTCCGCTGTGCGACCCAAAAGCACAGTCTACCTTTTCTGATGATTCCAAACAGACACCTCGAATGTAAGCAAATAGCGCTGTGTGAACGACCCCACGGACTTTAAAAAACAAAACAAAACATATCTACAGCGACCTGTGTTTATAAAATACTACTAGGCAAAAGAAAGCTCCCCAAAATGAGGAAAATGCTGCAAAGATAAAAAATTAAAAACTTATGTAAGATGTTTTATATTTCTTTTTAACTTCTAGCTAACATCTGACCAACACAGTTTTTGCACCTAAAAACACTGCTAAAAACCTTAGGGTAGGTCCATGCGGATCTGGATGTGTTACCTTTGAAATCGTAGCTGTGCTAGTTTGCTGTGAAAATCCACATCAGAAATGGACATGCTGTTGATTTTAGCATCTAAACCATAGGTCAGTTTCCATGTGGAAGAACTCAGTGGCATAAAGAGGGGGAGTAATGCAAAATTGTATCGGTGTCCGATACTGTAATTCACTGCTCGTTTAATCTCTATCATATAACCCTATATATCCCAGAGCTCAGCTTCTCTCCTCTATCATATAACCCTATATATCACCGAGCTCAGCTTCTCTCCCTCTGTCATATCAGCTCTTCAAATCCAGGGGAGTTTCGTCCTCTGCCAGCTGGGTGTTTCTTAACTGAAGGGGGGTGACCTCATCCTCCCCCCTTCACTGTTCATTCTCGCTCCCGAGTCAGTGTGCTCTATCCCCCACCTCTCTGTCTGAGTCCACATGTCACTGTCGTTCCTCTCCCTGTGCAGTCTTATTTTGTAAGAGCTGTTCACATAGCACAGGCCTGCATTCAGTCTAGACAGTCTTCTATGAACTCGGAGCACTGATCTCCTCTCACAGCTGGAGGTTCGTTACAGTTGAATCCAGTCTTCTATGAACTCATCAAGAGCAGCACAGATCTGTCTCCCTTCTATGTTTACATGCAGGACCATATAGGCACCGAGGCACAATTCTGCTGTTTTCTGATTGTAGAAGCAGCTGCTGTGTTATCGTGCAGCTGCTGGCTGTGCAGAGTGAAATGTTGCCGGCCCCTTACTCTGAGTGAGAGAGGCAGGAATGCACGCTCCCGTGAATATGACCAGGGGCCAGACAGAATGTAAATTAGTAGAGCCGTCAGCCAATGAAATGAAAGGAGGTGGAATCCGGCACTGGGGAACAGTGTTTACAGAAAACAAAGATAAGGCAGACTGTGAAAACTAGACAGCTTGTCTAGTTGCTTGTTTTCACTGTCCCCTTATTCTGAAGACCATTTAATGTAATGAGAAAACCCCTTTAAGTATGTTTTTGTTCCGGTATAATTTTGGGATTACATACTATACAGTAGTATACTTTTATACACATCATATTTCTGGAGGACAACTTTTAGGGTCCCATTAGTTCAGTGTTAGGGAAGCTTTGCAGTTCAGTCTTCTGGCAGTCGAAGTTAAATCCGATCTGTATGAAGCAAGTGAGTGCACTGCACGAGATCTGGATTTAGAGACAGAGCTTGTATCATTGTGACATGGACGATTCATCCGTATTACATCTATCAGCAAGTAATTTGCCTCCAGAACGTTTCCCGTACAAGCAGCAGCCTGTATTCACGGTGCCCAAGATCAGCTCTCAGAAGTGAAGGGTTTTCTAACGTCCCTCTTGGCACTTGTGCTCTTCTTTATCATTGGAGCCCAAACCACAGCACTGCTTTCTAATGGTTTTCATTGCTGATATTGTTTATCTGCGGTCAGACGGGTAGAGATTGTCTTTGGCTTATTACCAGACATCGGTCACATACTGCACGTCTTCTTAGGAAACTTATCAGTAAGCGCAGGTCTGGCTCGCTGGCTTGGTATCTATTACTCACTGGTGTATTTTCTCTGCACATGCTCCTTTCTTACAGCAGTGATATGTTTCTATAGAAACAATGATTATTACTCCTTGGAATCTCATTTGTTAAAGCCGAATTATAAAGAAATTGTTTCTATGGAAACAAATGATTAAAAAGAGGCCTGGAAAGAATAATGCTTGTCAGGCCGAGTGCTGTTAACACTGTATGTGTGCAGAGGTATGATGCAGATAGTATTACTTTACCTGAATACCATGCGTGGCTTAGTGTCTTTAAAGTCTTGTGTAATGAGTCAAATCCCGCACACAACCTGATTTTTGACTGCAGCTATTCTATAAAGGGTTGTCTGGCTTATTTTCCAATACCCTACTTGTGAGTTAATTCAAGTCCCTCTTTCATAACCACCATTAGGCTGCGTTTACACGGTAAAGACCAAATACCGGTAAGAAAAGCCGACCGGTTATTGGCCTTTTTTTTGGGGCACGTAGGGGGGCGGCTTTTGTCTGTGATTTGCGGATTCAAGCCTTAGCCCTCGCACCCACATGTTCATGTTCTGCCCGAAAACCGGGCAGAAGAATGAACATGTTCTAAGTTTTTCGGACAATCGGCAGTGTCAAAACCCGTCCAGCGGAAAATCCGTGCAGTGGGGACTGCTGCACGGATTTTCCATTGAAGTCTATGGGGGAGTGTTGCTTGTCGGTTTTCAGACAGTTTGTAAAATCGCAAACCGCCTCAAAAACCGACAAGTAACCAGTGCCGTGGGGACAAGCCCTTAGGGTGCGTTTTTGACGCGTTTTTTGGATGCTTTTTTGTGCACAAAAAACACAGCCGGAAAAAGCACCAAAAAAGTACCATGTGAAAGCACCCTTAGGCCATGTTCACACGGCTTATTCCCGACGGATTTGTGAGCCGGATTGCGCTCACACATCCGCAGTGAATAAGGGGCGGGGCCGGAGCGCGGCGGGGGCGCTGCTCCCCGGCCCCATAGACAATGCATTGTTTCGGCTGCGCCGAGCGGGGAGGAGCGATGGAATCCACTGTCCTCTATGAGAGCCGTGGATTACCGTAATGACAGGGACGGATTGGCGCCGTACTGCAGCGCAAATCCGGCGCGCAGTACGGCGCCAATCCGCGGCAAAATAAGCCGTGTGAACGAGGCCTTAGGGAATTTTCACACGGCGTGTTTACATATGCTTTTAGCTGCGTTTGGATCCGTCTGTCAGACTCCAAACGGACCAAAACATGTATCTAATAAATATCAATGTGATTTACATTGCTTTTTATTAGAAACACGCATTGGCTTTCACATGAGTGATCGCCGATGCGAGCCTCACCGCGTCTTTTTTATCCGTCTTTCAGATCTGTTCAAAGAATTGACATGTCAATTCTTGGTCCAAAAGACGGATCAGAAGCCCTATAATAAAGTATAGGGTGCGATCCTGCTGCATCCAACACGCATCCAAACATGCAGCTGCGTGTTGGATACATGTTGGATGTGTATTGGATCTGTTTGCTGTAGCATTTTTGGATCCGATTTTCGGATCCAACACGGATCCAAAATCGGATCCAAAAATGCTGTGTGAACACACCCTTTAAAGCGAACCTATCAGAGCAGCAGAAAACACCTGCGAGCAGGATATGCTAGAGGGAAAGAAACTGAGCTCTGTGTTACATAGAGTTATCTGATCTGCCACAGGATTTCTGAATAAAAAGCAGAGATAAGGGTATGTTCACTCTGTGTTTTGGGGCTGTGTAAACATACGCTTTTGAATGCGTGTTTGGGTCTGTCTAGACGGACCCAAACACGCATCTAACAATGAGCAGTGTGATTTATAATGCTCGCAATGTAAAACGCGTATCGGCGTTCACATGAGTGATTGCTGATGTGTGTCTCACTGCGTCTTTCAGATCCGTTCCAATAATTGTCATGTCAATTCTTGGTCCGACAGATGCAGCAGGAGCCCTATAATAAAGTATAGGGTGCGATCCTGCTGCATCCAACATGGATACAAACATGCAACTGCCTGTTGGATTTGATCGACGATACGTTTTTGGATGCGATTTTCGGGTCCAACACGGACCCGAAATCGGATCCAAAGACACCGTGTGAACACCGTGTGACTGGACTCTTAGAAACAGTAGGAGTCCTGCTGCCCAAATACAGTGATTGACAGCTTTCTCCGTTTGTGTGTGTATTGGGCAAACTGTCAATCACTATATGTTAAGAGGGGAAAGACTTTCTTTGTTACTTAAGGAGTCCAGTCTTTGCTTTACATTCAGAAATCCTGCTCCAAATCATATAAATCTATATATCACAGAGCTCAGCTTCTCTCCCTCTATCACATCCTGCTCTCAGATGGGACAGCATAAACCACCTGACAGGTTCCCTTAGGCTATGTTCACACGGCTTATTTCAGAACGTATTTACATCGGATTGCGGATCGTGAATACGTTCTGAAATCAGTTGAAAATCAGTTGCAAATAAGTGCCACTAAGTGTGGCACGTATTTGGAACTGATTTCCCGACGGATTCACCATCTCCAATCATTGAAGGTGGTGAATCCGTCTGGTAGATGATATATAGCAGACACGTGTTTTAGCAAAACTCTAGAAAATTTATTAAACGACCATAGACAAGTTAAAAACGTCAATTGACATACTTGCATTTGCGGGTCTAGTCCAGAAAGCACGGATTCATAGTGGTGGGCGATATTAGCCTTGATTCCAGTGTAGATGCACGCTAAAGCGTGTAGTGCAGTGGAGCGAAGCGGTCAGACAGAACGGGCGTCTCGCGCCAGTATGGAGCGACGTTTCGAGAGGCGGGCTCTCTTTCTCAAGCTTGAGAAAGAGAGCCCGCCTCTCGAAACGTCGCTCCATACTGGCGTGAGACGCCCGTTCTGTCTGACCGCTTCGCTCCATTGCACTACACGCTTCAGCGTGCATCTACACTGGAATCAAGGCTAATATCGCCCACCACTATGAATCCGTGCTTTCTGGACTAGACCCGCAAATGCAAGTATGTCAATTGACGTTTTTAACTTGTCTATGGTCGTTTAATAAATTTTCTAGAGTTTTGCTAAAACACGTGTCTGCTATATATCATCTACCAGAATTGACTCCGGCTGTGGAGAGACCGGCTTACAAGCAGACGGTTCCAGTATAGCACCGTATACAGTTTCATTGGGAAGCCTAACCCCTATATATTTACGGTGAATCCGTCTGTAAATAATTGACATGCACATTGTTTTTCCGTCCGGATTGCCGTCGTCAATCCGCGGCGGCAATCCGGCACGGAAATACGCGTCGTGTGAACGACGAGCCGTATTTTCTATTGAAATCAATAGAAAATAGGCTGTTGCTTATTTCTGACTGATTTGCCGATGGATTGACGATCGTCAATCCGTCGGCAAATCCGCGGCGAAATAAGCCGTGTGAACGAGGCCTTAAAGTGGAGAGGAACCAAGTGGTGTCATGGCCTGTAGAGGACACACCATGCGAAAAATGCAAGAGAATTGTCCTTCGAAGACGACACATTTAGGCTGGGATCACATGGTGTTTTTCATGTGTATTTTGGTGCAGGAAACGCACATTTTACACACCAAAATACACATGCAAAAAATATGAAGCATCCTATTGAGGTGCATTGGAATATGCATCAATGCGACACATTGTGTGGGGTTTTTTTGTTTTGTTTTTTAAGCATTTGATACTGTGATACATGCTATGTTGTGTGGAGTGTTGACGCATATTTATCTTGGAATGCACACTGGTAGTCATTGGACAGGTCTAAACACATCCTAAAATGAGGCGAAATCCACATGAGGAAGTGGTGAAAGTGGCAAAAATCTAGGGTTGTCCCTCAGATTTCTGCAGTGTATATACAAACTGGTAGTATGTTAAAAAACGTCATCTTTAAGCCACAAAACAGGGACAAACCTTGGAGACATAGAAGTCCAACGGCCGTTTCACTGTATAGTGCGCTTTAAGGCTTCCCAGTTCCAAATTATATTTACAGATATTCAAAAAGTTGCTCTATGGAGCAGGCAGCTGCTGATCTGCACATGCTGGTCTATGGAAAATAATTTTCCGTGACTTGGCATTTGTAAAGCATTATAGCCAGAGCCTCCAGCTCTGTAAGTACAGAGAATAACTCTTAGGGGTTGTTCACACGGAGTTTTTTGATCCGAAAATCGCATCCAAAAATGCAGCGGCGATCGGATCCTAAACGGATCCAACATGTATCCAACACACAGCTGCATGTTTGGATGCAGCAGGATCGCACCCTATAGTTTTAAATAGGGCTCCTGCTGCATCTTTTGGACCAAGAATGGACATGTCCATTCTTGGAACGGATCCGAAAGACACAATGAGACACGCAGCGGCGATCACTCGTGTGAATGCCGATGCATGTTTCATTTTAAAAGCAATGTAAATCACATTGCTATTTGTTAGATACGTGTTTGGGTCCATTTAGGGTCTGACAGACGGATCCAAAAACGTATATTCACATGGTCTCAACACGCCGTATGAACATACCCTTATGGTCAACATTAATCTCTGATCTAGTAAAAATCCTCTCTTTGTCATGATTTTAATACTTTATATTAAAAATAGAAAATTAGGGTTTCCAGGTTTAGCAGTAATGGCTTGTGAACGTTATTAAATAAGGCATCTTAAAGGGGTTGTTCAGTGATAAAAAAATAAATCTCAATGTGTCTCCCAAAGTTAGGCACTTTTCTAATGTACTTTTTTTTTTTTACAAGGATTGAAACGGAGCATGCATGAAGACTTGGGAGGGAGAAAGATAGACTATGCCCAGCAAAAGTTCCTGGGGCTTGTAGCTTAAAGGGGTTGTCTCACTACAAGGATTGCTTTTTATGATAAAGATCTTGCAAAAACAAGTCATTATGCAATATACGTCGATTAACAGTGTCCTACCTATTCCTAGATATCCCCTCTTGTATGAGCTACATTCGCTCATCAGATCACTATAGCTACATACCTGTTACATCTCTCCCGATAGGCTGCCAGTGCTGGTCGCTATAGCTACAGACCTGGCCTCTACGGAAGCCTAGTAGAAGCCAGTAAACACGCCCCTGAATTCAAAGTGAAACCAAGAAAACAGGACTGTGGTAAGATGAATCAATGTAGTGAGACAACCCCTTTAAGGCTATGTCTACACAGCAAAGTGAAAATGCTGTCCAAAATCTGACGCATTTTCACATTGCTGGACTGCACCGCACTGCCATTTTTTGTGTGCGGTTTTAAAAAAAAACAAAAAACGTTGGATTCCCGGCGGCCCAGTACATTGGGGCTATGGGAATCTGATGTTGGTCCAGCGTAATATATAATATGTTCTATATTCTGCTGAACGGTTTAGGAAAATCAATTTTCTATTGAAGCACAGGGTACGGTTGGTTTTTAAGCGGATTCAAAATACTGAACGTTGAAAAACAGACAGAAATCCAGTGCTGTGTAGACATAGCCTTAGGCCTGGTTCACACGGCTTATTGCCGGCGTAATTGCGGGGACGGACTTCGGCGGGCGCCGTAAATAATGTGCATGTCACTTTCTCCCCGCCCGGTGGAGAACTGTGGATTACCGTAATGCCTGGAACGGATTGGAGCCGTACTGAAGCGCAGTACGGCTCCAATCCATCCCAGAATAAGCCGTGTGAATGAGGCCTTAGAGGGCAGAGGGACACAACTTTCAAACAGGAATTTCTTCTCCTTGCCTGCAGAGTAGGGACGCTACATGCAGAAAAGGAAATGCAAAGCTTCAGCTTTCATTGTTTTCTGTCCTTGCGTGATTGACGGACATGCAGCAAAACAATTGGCTTTCTTTAGAATCCTTAATATGACAGCTCTGAAAGGAGTTGTCTCACTACAGGCTTTCAGCCTACTTCAATGTGTCTGGCAGCAAAGGATTTTTGAATTCAGGGGCGTGCTTCTTGTCTGCCTCTTCTCCTCCCCCTTCCCCCCTCCCCTCAGCACACAGAAAGTTCTCCTCCATAACTTCTATACAGCAGGGGGAGGGCGAGGGAGTTTGCTGCCAGAGTTAACCCTGTGTGTGCCTGCCTAGGTCTGCTGCAGACTGCTCACTGCTAGATCAGCTGCACTGTCAGCTCCACAGAGTCAGGAGACAGGAGAGGGCTGATCTATGAGTGTGGAGAGGTCTGTGAAGCTGTGATTGCTAATAGCAGAGCAGGGGGGATGTAAGTGTTCCTATACCCCCTGCTTAGCATACAAATCTCCAGCAACAACAAACAAACCCTATCAGAACAAACACAGGGCAGCTGTGAAGTGTTACTATAATCACGATGTGTCACTAATACAGCAGAGCATGAACCCTTCACATGCCCCCCTGATCTATTCTATTAGTATAGTCAGAGCTCCACCGACACATCATGATTATAGTAACACACTTCACTGCTATCACATCTACTGACTACAGATCGGCCTCACCTCTGCTCTCCTCAATATGTGTAGAGAGCAGGAGGGAGCAGGCACACACAGGGTTAATCCACACAGACACAGAAGCCAGAGACCTCCCCCTCCCTTCCCTACAGAAGCATACTGTGGGGGAGGGGCTCTGTGCTCTGACCTGTATTCAGAGGCTGATGAGTCACCAGGACTGATAGCCAGTGAGATAGAGATCAACAGGTCAGCTGCTATAGGGATTTCAGGAGCTGATGCACTACTACTAACAGGGATAACTCAAAATCGGTAGGACATTTGTAATGAACATATATTGGAAAGCTGCTTGTTTTTTAAAAGATCTTTTAATTAAAACCAAATCATTGTAGCGAGACAACCCCTTTAAAGCAGCTTGACAATATAGAACTGTATAACACTTAAAGGCGTTTTCCAAATAACCCAACCCAAATAAAGAAAAAAAAAAACCTAAAAATAACCCCCATATATTTTGAATCCTTGGCCAATCCAACGTTGCAGCTCCGGCAATAGGCATAGGGTATGTTCACACGGGGTTCATTTTGGCGTGTAATTGCGTTTCAGTACGCCTGCAATTACGCCCGTCTTACGCCCAAGCTATGAATTACGCCCGTCTTCCCTGATGATTGAAGTGAATGAGGGTGCCCTCCTTTCCCTGCGCTTTATTAGTATGCACAGTCCAGCGCGTGCTTCTAAAACACCCGGCGTATTGTGCTGCATGCAGTACACATCGCAATACGCCGTGTGAACATACCCTTAGGCTACGTTTCCACTGCACACACAAAAACATCAATTTTTTTCAGCGTTTTTCATTTTATAACAATGCTAAAGAAGCGACTGAAAAGAGGTGCCATAGACTTATTTTTGGATCTGATTTTGGATCCGAAAATCGCATCCAAAAGCACATTGGAGATCAGACCCTTAATGGATCCCACATGTATCCAACACGCAGCTGCATGTTTGGATGTGTGTTGGATGCAGCAGGATTGCACACTATACTTTATTATAGGGCTCCTGCTGCGTCTTTCGGACCAAAGATTGACATGTCGGTTCTTGGAACGGATCTGAAAGACGCAGTGAGACACGCCGATGCATGTTTCATATTAACCCCTTAACGACCCTGGGCGTATGAGTACGTCCCAGGGCCGCTAAGGGGCTTTGCAGGGGGATCACTCCGCAACCCCCCCGCACAGCCGCCGGGTGTTGGCGGCTAATCGCCGCTAACACCTGACAGTAACAGCGGCGGCGGGTGGCTCCGCCCGCTGCCGCTGTTTAACCCATCAGACACAGCGGCAAAGATGGCCGTGGCGTCTGAATGAACGCCGATCGGTGCCGCGCCGATCCGACGACTGGACACGGTGGTGGGGAGCCCTGTGAAGGCTCCCGTCACTTACACGGGCCGGTTTGCCCCACTTCCGTCCGCAGACAAGAAGTGGGGGAAACCGCCATCTATGTACACCCTACTGCATTGCCTATTCAATGCATTATGTTGTATTAACAATCGCGCCCCCTAGTGGTCAAGCACCATAGGGGGACTAAATGTTACAGTTAAAAAAAAAAAAAAAAAAGTTTTAAAGTACAAAAAAAAAGTATTAAAAGTTCAAATCACCCCCCTTTCCCCATTTTACAAATAAAATCATTAAAAAAATAAAAGTTACACATATTTGGTATCGCCGTGTCGAAAAAGTCTGATCTATTAAAAATATAACATAATTTATCCCGTACGCTGAACACCGTAGAAGAAAAAAAATTCCAAACGCCAAAATTGCGTTTTTTGGTCATTTTACGTCACTCAAAAATGGAATAAAAATGATCAAAAAAGTCGCATGCATTCAAACTGCTAGCGATAAAAAGTACACTTCAGCCCGCAAAAAATGCCCCCTCACTGACGTCCGTAGGTGTTAGTACAAAAAAGTTATTGGTCGCACAAAATGGCGCGTGGCGCTAATTTCAAAATAGAAAGTGTTTGGAATTTTTTTACGGTACCAAAACATAACGGAAACCCTACATGTTTGGTATTGCCGGATGCATAACATTCTGTAGAATACAGATAACACATTATATTTACCGAAGAGTGAACACCGTAAAAGCAAAACCCCCACAAACATGGTGAAAATACCTTTTTTTCCACAATTTGTCCCGCTTGGAATTTTTTTGCGGTTTCCCAGTATATTCTATAGTACATTAAATAACACCATTAGAAAGTACATCTTGTCCCGCAAAATAAAAGCCCTCATGTGTCTATGTAGGTGGAAAAATAAAAAGTTATGGCTCTGGGAGGCAAGGAGGGAAAAACGAACGTGTCAACAAAAAAAACGCCTGGTCCTTAAGGGGTTAAAAGCAATGTAAATCGCACTGCACATTGTTAGATGCGTGTTTGGGTCCATTTGGGGTCAGACAGACTGATCCAAACAAGCATCTAAAAGCGAATGTTCACACAGACTGAACATACCCTAAGAACATTCTGCTGTCTCTACAGAACGTCTTTTTTCTGCTTGTTTTATTTGCTGGTTGTTTTTTGAAACCTGTTGCAACAAAACGACTGAGCAGCGCAGAAAGTTTACTATTGGAGTCTATGTAAAGCATGGAACATTTTTTGGCACTTTTTTTTTTTTTTTTTGCTGAAATACACAGCAAATCTAATGCTGTGAATTTCTGACGCCAAAATGACATTTTTTCAGATTTTGACAGCATGAAAAAATCAGTTTTGACTTTTTAGGATTTGGTTTTCAGGTCATTTTTTGTCCACTGCAGTGTATACATAGCCTTAATGTTGGCTCCAGTGGTCTCAAACCAACTGGAAGTAAAAAATTTAGTCACGTGCCATTCAATTAACATCGCCGCTCATGATGTGAACTACATGTGAGCAAAGATGCCAATTTAAACAAGCACCAGAGCTTCATCTCTGGATCGACGGTGGATTTAAAGGGAATGTGTCATCAAAAATGACTTATTGTTTAACTCACGTTTTTTTGTTAAACACATTTTTAAGAATTTTTGGTTATAGTTTTTTAAATTTTCCATATCACTTTCAATATTTTTTAATAATTCTTAAGTCCTGCAGTCCTCACTTTGGCCACTAAGCCTAATAATAGTCTGACACTTCCTGTTCTGTACAGAAAGATTCTCAGCTGTCTGCTCATTATCAGCACAAAGAGGGTCAAACTGAAAGGAGACACCAATGTGAATAGATAACACAGGATCCACCAGTCACAAGAGGAGACAGTCACAGTTCACCCTTTCACCTCCCTGCACACTAACTTCTTCCCAGGTCACAGAGCATGACTAGAAAACTCTCCTATAGAAGTCAATGGGACGAAGTCATTCTTAAAGGGGTTTTGCCACTATGTAATGTTGACGTGGGATCCTCCAAAATGGGCATTTAATCACTTTTCTAAATATATGTGATTAAAAAAATTGCAGCCTGAGAGAGCTACAGGCTGCCTTACCTGCCCTTAGTTACTTAAAAGCTTGCATTAGATACGACCAGGCAGAGTGATTGCGCAGAGCACACTTCTTATCTGATGAGAGGGAGAGTGAAGAAGCTTTCAAGGGGCTGTGGAGAAATATGTTGTCTTTTGTTTACAGAATCCACTAGTTGTAGTGTGATTATTTGAGTAGATCCCTGCTTTATCTGATGATAGGGAACATGAACCAGCGTTCAAGGGGCTGTGGAGAAAGGTGTTGTCTTTTGTATACAGAATCCACTAGTTGTAGTGTGCTTATTTGAGTGAAAAGCATTGTCTAACAGATCCCGTTATGCATGGCTCTGTGCTCTGACCAGCTATCTCTCTCAGCTCAGCATGCTTTGTTTACTTTTGCTTCTCAGTAGATAATGCACTTCTTGGCAAATCCCTAAGGCTCCTATGTGCATGAAGCTGCTGTAAAGCATCTTTCTGACTGCTATTAAAACTGTAAACAAGGCCTAGTGGCCAAAGTGAAAACTGCAGAACGTAAGAATTATTAAACAAATATTGAAAGTGATATCAAAAAAAAAAAAAAAAAAAATTCCTAAAAAATGTGTTTAACATAAAAATGGGACTTAACCAATTAGTCATTTTTTGATGACACATTCCCTTTAAAAGACAAGTTCAATATTTTTTGTTCTTTTATAATGTTGGGGGCTATTTTAGCTTTTTGGGGGAGTTGGACAACCCCTTTTAACGTTATCCAGTTCATGTATCTGAATACTGTACATGAACTCTTGATCACAGACTATGCCCTGCTGTTATCTTAATAGAGCCTCATGATCTTTGACTTTTTGAACAAGTCCGTCATTGGAATCCTTATTTTCACGTACAGTAATGATTATTATCTTCTTTGTTGCTTAATGCCAGGTTCACATCTGCTTCGGAGGCTCAACGTTTTCAAAGCCGGGTGCAACCTTTTAGCTCAATAATCAAAATGAGCACTGAGGACATAAAAGATATTATGAGGTTGCTTGTTTGCAGTGGCATGAGTACATTGTGAAGTACACATAGTAACTGTGGTCTAAACACAGTGCTGCGCCTCTTTGGCTTTGCTTTTATACTCACTATTGTAGGGACATAGACATTGGCATTTGTCTGTAGCTGAATAGAGTGAAGCAAACACAGTAAATGTCAGTTACTGGTTTCTTTTCAGATCTACAAATGTAATGCTTGTGCATTTGCCCGGAAAGCAGTATTAAAGTTGTACTATTCTCTTCCAGCAGATTACCTTGGAATAGGATTATCATGTAGTGCTCATCACTGGATTTCAGCATGAGGATTTGGATGTAATACTGTAAAGCTGTTAAAGGCGATGAACACATTCACACTGATATTTATTTTTAATGTTCATTTGCTTATTACATGCAAAATCAAGCAATTTTCTTAATATTCGTCATTATAAATTCCCTACCCTTTTGTTGCTGTGACATTGGCGAATGTCCTAGACAAAAAACCACTGTAGCCTATCTGTGGTGATGGAGTGAATATACACATAACTTCACAGCTAGGCAATCTTTAACCCCTGATGTGAAAAAAAGCAAATGTTGCTACCTTTATAGGGAACAACACAAACAACCTTTGCTACCTACATGGGGAGCAACGTATGGTCATTTTTAACATTTCTGGGGCAGTATACGTTGTAATTTCTATTTTGTGTAAAATAAAGGTTAAAAGGGTTGTCTCATTATAAGGATTGCTTTTTATATTAAAGATCTTGCAAACACAAGTTACTTTGCAATTTGTGTCCATTAACAATATCCTACCTATTACTATTCCTCTTGTATGGGCTGCATAAGCTCCTTATGTCGTTATAGCTACAGACCTGTTTGAGGCTGCCAGCACTGGTTGCTATAGCTACAAACCAGGCTTCTACTGCAGTCCTCACTATAAGGATTGCTTTTTATATTAAAGATCTTGCAAACACAAATTACTTTGCAATATATGTTCATTAACAATATCCTACCTATTCCAAGATATTCCCTCTTGTATGGGCTGCATCAGCTCCTCAGGTCGCTATAGCTACAGACCTGTTAGATCTCTCCTGATAGGCTGCCAGTGTTGGTTGCTGTAGTTACAGACCTGGCTTCTACTGCAGTCCTCAGTAGTAGACCTTTAAACCCTGAATTCAAAGTGAACTAAGAAACAGGACTGAGGTAAATGAATCAATTATGATACAAGTTTTATTATCAAAGGTTTAAATTGCCTACGCAAATTGGAGATCTCTGGTAAGTCCTTCCTAGTATGGTGCTGCGAGTTTCAGCAATACCTCCTGTTTCTATAGTACTGCCCTTCTTGAGTTGGTGCAGCATGGTTGCTATGAAGGACAAACCCAGGGCTCTCACTCTAGGTCTACGAGAATCACTAGACAAGGAGGCTGTTGTAGTGATCTGCAAACACAAATTACTTTGCAATATATGTTCATTAACAATATCCTACCTATTCTAAGATATTCCCTCTTGTACGGGCTGCATCAGCTCCTCGGGTCGCTATAGCTACAGACCTGTTAGATCTCTCCTGATAGGCTGCCAGCACTGGTTGCTATAGCTACAGACCTGGCTACTACTGCAGTCTAGTAGTAGACCTTAAACACACCCCTGAATTCAAAGTGAAACTAAGAAAACAGGACTGAGGTAAGATGAATCAATGTAGTGATACAAGTTTTATTATCAAAAGGGGTTTAAGATTGCCTACGGCGAAGTGTGGAGATCTCTGTGTAAGTCCTTCACCTAGCTGCTGGTGCTGCTGAGTTTCAAATCTGTTCAAGTACTCCTCCTGTTTCTGATTGTATCTTGGCTTCCCTCTCCTCTTGGAGTTAGAGATAGTAGCAGCAAGGGGGTGAGTTTGTACCAATACATGGAATGGGAAGAAAACATCCAAGGAGGGCAGCTCACCTAGGTTGTAGCTACGGAAGAAAGTTCATGAGAACACAGGAGGCTGTTGGTAGGAGAAGAGCCATTACGGCTGGTTTCACACAATGGGCCACATGTATGAAAACTGTCTTGGTCTAAGACTTTCTTTGTTTGCCATGGGCAACAATCGGAGTTCCCCTTTTCATTTCATATAGTGCTCTGAAAAAAATGAAAGGGGCGCTCTGATTGGTCGCTACGGGATACACAGCACTGTACTTTGGTCGTTTTTCAGCAGATTCAGTATTTTGAATCCACCGAAAAATCTGACCGTACAAAGCGCTATGTAGCCCTCAATAGAAAATTCATACTGTAGCCTACACAGAACAGAATTTTACTGAGTGTTTCCTAAGCCACCGGCCATCCGGCAGAATATAGAACATGTTTCGTCAGATTCCCATGCAGCCCATTTACTGGGCCGCCAGGAATCCGAAATCCGGCCCTTTTTTTGCGTAAAAACGGGGGTGCAGCACAGCTCCTACGGCATTTTAAGATAACAGTGTAGACATATCCTAAAGAAGAAAAATGCAGAATTGTGTGTTTTTGCCTTGCAATTCCTCTTCAGTAATTTTCCTTAAAGGGGTTGTCTCACTACAAGGATTGCTTTTTATATTAAAGATCTTGCAAAAACAAGTCACTTTGCAATATAAGTCTATTAACAGTGTCCTGCCTATTCTGAGATATCCCCTCTTGTATGGGCTGCATCAGCTCCTCAGGTCGCTATAGCTACAGATCTGTTTGATCTCTCCGGATTGGCTGTCAGCACGGGTTGCTATAGCTACAGACCTGGTGTCCTCAGCAGGCCAGTAGAAACCAGTAAACACGCCGCTGAATTCAAAATGAAACCAAGAAAACAGGACTGAGGTAAGATGAATCAATGTAGTGAGACAACCCAAATTGTCTTCAGTTTTTAAAATTCGTTTTGGTCACTTAGTAAGTCACTTGGGGACTGTTAAGAGATTAGCCTGGTAAGAGACAAATGTGTTTGGTAATGATTTTTACCAAATTCTAATAGATCCTCTGCCATACACCTTGCAAATAAACATGAGAAGAAGAACATATAATTCCTAAGCATCAGTTCTTCTGAGCTGTTTTTCCACACCTATCAAATTATGGCTCATGACTTCCTCTCGTGCTTGGGGCTTAAGTGCCTCCAGAACAATAGGATTCTTGCTTGTGGTCACACCCCATGTTTAGCTCTCGCTTTGCTTTATGGTCAAAACAAGTCCATTTAGTAAAATGTAATCAGGTGTCTGTTTTACTATGGGTGGTGTCATCAAAAATGCAGCCTCCTGTATTCTGGTGCCATGCATGAGGTCAGGTACAGTGGTTTGCCTCCTACCAGCTGGTATCCTGTGTGTCTTCTTCAGGTCTCTTCTTATCCAAGATGACAAAAGGCTAGTTCACCACCTTGCTGCTAACTCGCCATATGAACTGGAACCCACAAGTGGCCACCATCCATGTTGTTGGCTCCCCTTACTGTACAGTGCCCAGAAAATTATCTTATGCAATTGGTCAACTTTTGACTTTTTGCATTGTAAGTAGATTGTTTAAATTTGACCCGATTCTAGGCTTTTTGGATATATGGTCACTAGTCTTTTAACAAACCTTAAATCAATGTAAATCAAACAAACATAGAAAACATTGTAATAAATCTTACTACTACTGCCTTTTACTACTTTTATCACCTCCTCCTCACCTCCAGGCTCATGATTTAGACTTGAAAACTCCTAAACGTCTCAGATCAGGTTACATATTGCCATGTTTTGGGAGAGGAGAGAGAGAAAAAGGGGAGAAGGCTAAAGAGAGACTGAGGCTGCTAGAATTTTTTTTATTGTAAATTCTTTGAAATGACAAGGACAAGGTCAGTCGCAGCTGAGGCGTTTCGGTTTACAGCACCCGATTGTCCTCGGCGACGACCCGCTGTGTGAGGGACAGAGCTTCCGATTTACCTTCCCTATTTATGTCCCTCCTACGGTGGGTCCTTTCACTCACCCTGCTACAGGTTACAGCTACAAATAAGGGTGCTGTAACCCGAAATACATCAGCTGTGACTGACCTTGTCCTTGTTATTTAAATGGATTTACATTTTATTGCTGCTGGCTTTTTGACCCTTTGGTCTTCATGGATATGCTATTTGCCAGTGGCCTCCTGGAGTTGCCATGCACCCTCACATCAAGTCAGTTTGTTCTATTCACGTGAGCTAGCTGACCTTTTCTATTGAATTTGTTCTAGGCTGGTAGAGACACTGTTGAAAGCTCTTGTAAGAAGTATATCTCACCCCAGTGATGATTCACTGCTTACCATGTCTTTCTTACCACTGCTTCTGTGGGTGGGCTATAGAAATCATTTGTTGGCGTGTAGTGTATGGGAGACTTCATTACAGCTAATCGACATACACTGAATATTCAAAGATATTTGGATTTAACCCACCACTCAAAATCTATCACTGACCATTAAAGGGTTAAAAAACTAATCTTTATTACATCTACTTTTAAAAAAAACAATCCAAGAAGGTTTCCAAAGTTATAGAAATACAGAAAAAAACAACGCACAAATTTAAAGTGCATAATATGTATGGGGTATATATGGTTACATGTTTGAGGAAAAAGTATACTTCAGCAGATTATATATATATATATGGGCTGCATCAGCTCCTCAGGTCGCTATAGCTACAGACCTGTTTGATCTATCCTGATAGGCTGTCAGCACTGGTTGCTATAGCTACTGACCTGGTGTCCTCAGCAGGCCAGTAGAAACCAGTAAACACGCTGCTGAATTCAAAATGAAACCAAGAAAACAGGACTGAGGTAAGATGAATCAATGTAGTGAGACAACCCAAATTGTCTTCAGTTTTTAAAATTCGGTTTGGTCACTTAGTAAGTCACTTGGGGACTGTTAAGAGATTAGCCTGGTAAGAGACAAATGTGTTTGGTAATGATTTTTACCAAATTCTAATAGATCCTCTGCCATACACCAGCAAGTGTCTTTCCAATCCAGAAATTCTCAATTCATTATTGACACCAAGGTTTGAAGTAAATGGCAGTTTTCTTGTTTGTAATTAAGCAAGCGTTTGGGGGGCCAAAGACAACTCTTTCTACTACTCCCTATTTTTACCCTGCCTATATAGTGGAGATGTCGCCCCGGAAAGGGCGTCCTCACAGTGTTAACTCATGCAGTTGCTGTCCCAACACCTTTCCCATATGCATTCACGGCTCCTCAGGAGATCTCTGCATCTCCAAAAAGGAAGATGGTGTGGCTGGTGTGTAAAAACATCACTGCGATGTGCCATCTGTGGCCACGTGTGTCTGGCAACACTGATCTCCACCTACTAGTTAAGAGACAACTGTAAATTAAAGATGAGCTTGCAGGGGAGAGGGGGGGTGTTTCCTTTTTAAATCTCCTGGACAGGTTATCTTATAGCAAGTAATAGTGCTTCCCCTCATGCAAAGTTTGTTGAAGGGTAAGTGACCCTTTAACTGAGCTCTAATGCCCATATGTTAGGGAAAGTTTATACTGCCTTTGTAATGTTCTATACATTTTCTTACTTGTATATTGGCTATGTTTCTTAGGGCAGTGGCTCTTCATTTCAGGTTCCCAGGTTAGACGTCCCATACATTCCCCATTAAAGGGGTTTTCATAGACTTTTAAAAGCCTCCCTCCCACCTCCCACTATGGTTAAGTAGAAAATTAACCCATATTTACTTCTCCCATTACCTCTGTTCCAGCTCTGCCTGAGCTCCAGTGCCCTCCCCCTCTCTTTGGTTCCTCACTGATGACTTCAAGTTCATGGATCACATGATGCTACAGCCAATCACTGACCTCTGTGATCACATGCTGTACACTGTCATGTGACTGCTGACGCCAGAGATTGGTTGTCGCCTCATGTGATCCATGAACGTTTTAGAAGTCCATGGGCTCGCCGGCCCATAGACTATCATTACTAGTGGCGCATATTCGCCGCCAGTAATTAATATGTCTCTTCTCTCCCCGCTCGGCGTATTGTCCGAGCGGGGAGAGGAGACATAATCCATAGTTCTCTGAGAAATGTGGATTACCGTAATGACTGGGACTTATTTCACCCCGTAATTTGCGCAGTACGGCACGAATTACGGGCTGAAATACGTCCTAGTATAAGGGCCGTGTAAACATTGCCTTACAGTTGAATCCAGTCTTCTATGAACTCATCTAGAGCGGCACAGATCTGTCTCCCTTCTTTGTTTACACGCAGCAGCATTAGGCACCGAGGCACAATTCTGCTGTGTTCTGATTGTAGAAGCAGCTGCAGTGTTACTGTGCAGCCCCTGGCTGTACAGAGTGAAATGTTGCCAGCCCCTTATTCTGAGTGAGAGAGGCAGAATACACGCTCCTGTGAATACGACCGGGGGCCAGACAGAATGTAAATTAGTAGAGCCGTCAGCCAATGAAATGAAAGTAGGAGGAATCCAACCGGCACTGGGGCACAGTGTTTACAGAAAACGAAGATAAGGGAGACTGTGAAAACAAGACAGCTTTACAAATGACATCCAATTGCAAAGTTGCTTGTTTTCACTGTCCCTTATTCTGAAGACCATTTAATGAAATGATACAACCCCTTTAATGCTTACAGACATGCTCTTAGTCTGTGTATGGTTTGCTTTATTAGGTGGTTTCTCCTAATAACATTTATACTGGTTTGTTCTTCACTGAATGTTCCTCGTACGTCTACCATGGAATACTGCATTATTTTAGTGTGCTGTGACAAAAGTCAGATAGGTAAGAGCATGCTGCAGCTTAAAAAGAAAATCCTACCTTGTCCTCAAAATCATTTGGTTGGCATTGGCCTCTCGTTCATCCATTTTACGAGCGTGCACTTCAGACTGTAGGTGTGAACATACCCTGAGGGTGTGAAGGAGATTATTATTATTTTTTTATTAGAATGGTGTCATGGGCAGTTCCCGTCTACTATTTATAGCTCTTTATCTCATCCCCTGTTGCTTTCTGTCTATTAATCATCTTAAATATAAATAGGCTGGGTTGCGCATACACCTTTAGAAAATCGATTTTGCTGTCGTTAATAAAGAAATCCCGTATTGCTGCGTGGTGTTGTATGCAAGTTAGTTGTTGTTATGGCAATGAAAAACTAATAGAACTGGGCTCCACAGAACTGGTTTTTTTTAACATTGTATATTATTATATATGGGAACTTTACCTTAAAATAGGGTAACGTCTTTGGGCCACAGATAGGTCTGACCACAGAGAATAAAGAAGGCTGTGCATGCTCAGCGGTCTCTGTTCTCATATATTGGCCTTGCAAATAGAACAGAGCAACTGCATTAAGCTGTATTCGGAACTCCTATAAAATTGAATGGACAGTGCCGTGCATGCGCAGTGACCTCCAGATTGTGCCACAGAGAATAGTGATGGCTGCGTGTGTGCTGCTGTATCTGTTCTCATGTTTTGAAGTTACAAACCGAACAGAGCAACCGCACTCAGCTGTGTTTAGAACTCCCATAGACTCCCATAGAACTCCTGTATAAAGCATTGGTGCGGCCTCACTTGGAATATGTTATTCAATTCTGGGCTCCAGTTTATAGAAAAGATGTAATGGAGCTAGAGAGAGAGCAAAGATGAGCAACCAAACTTATAAGGGGGATGGAGCATCTTGGTTATGAGGAGAGGTTAGAAGAATTGAACTTAGTCTTGAGAAAAGACGGCTCCGGGGGGATATGATTAATTTATATAAATGGTCCCTACAAAGAGTATGGGGAAAAATTATTTCAAGTGAAGCCCCCTCAAAAGACAAGGGGACATTCCCTTCGGCTAGAGAGAAAAGGATTCAATCTCCAGAGGAGAAGAGCGTTCTTCACTGTAAGAACTGTGAATCTGTGGAATAGCTGCCTGAGGAGCTGGTCACAGCAGGAACTGTAGAGAGTTTCAAGAAAGGCTTAGATAACTACCTGGAACTAATGAATATTAATGCGTACGTAGCGATGTAAAATTCTGGATCCTGGCTGGTGGCGGCTCTGGGGTCAGATATGGTCTCCACTGGAGCAGATTGGTTCTTACCTTGTGGGTTTCAGGGCATTAACCCGTGGGGAGGCTGGGCTTGAAATCCTTGTCTCTCTCCCTTCACCCACATTGTCCCCACCCTTAGTTGAACTTGATGGACACGTGTCTTTTTTAACCGTACTATGTAAATGGACAATGCTGCGCCTTCGTGCTGACCTCCATTCTTCATGGGCTGTTTATTGTACAGACCTCCCTTAAAGTGGTTGTCTCACCACATCGATTCATCTTATCGCAGTCCTTTTTTCTGGGTTTCATTTATGTATTCAGGGGCATGTTTACTGGCTTCTGCTGGCTACTACTGAGGACACCAGGTCTGTAGCTATAGCGACCAGTGCTGGCAGCCTATTAGGAGAGATGAAACAGGTCTGTAGCTATAGAGACCTGAGGAGCTGATGCAACCCATTCAAGAGGGGATATCTAGGAATAGGTAGGACACTGTTAATAGACATATAATGCAAAGTGACTTGTGTTTGTGAGGTCTTTATCATAAAACGCAATCCTTGTAGTGAGACAACCCCTTTAAAGGAGCAGTAAAGATCTAGCAGCATTTCCCAGACAATTGAGGAACATGTCTTTATCCCTTCAATATAAAACAGAATTTCCTAGTTTTGTGCAGAAGAGTTGCATCCTAAGGACCTGTTCACATGATGGATTTGTTCATTAGAGAAATCCATGCGTACCTGTGGCAGAAATCTGAGATGATGCACATGGATTTTGATCCGATGTGCCCCGTTCTTTCCAAGTTGTTTTTTTGTCTGGGAATGAGTGTGAAAATCCCATCAGCAAGTGACAGGTCACTTATATTAGTATAATAGTATGAACCTTGCCACCGATTTCAATTAAGATATAATGGAGTCCAGTCAGAATGCATGCACATTTCCAAGCAGAAGCCGCCTTGATTCTGTGCCGAAATTCACCTGAAATTCCACCATGTGAACAAGGACCAAATCTAAGGAAAGTAATACAATGCAACTGAAACTGGAAACATAACCCCACCATATATTGTATCTAGTTCCTCTACCACTTGCTGCATCCAGGTGTATGCTCTGGCAAGTCAGGATTAAAAATAGAACAAGGATATCACTAATTAGTGGTTAGGCTTTCACATACTGTTAAGAATGGATGTACATGTCCAGGTTTTGTGGCATGATGAAACACATAACAGCAGCAAGAATGCGCACAGAGCCCCCATATGTACATACAGCCTTAGGCCACTTGTACATGGCAGTATTTTACATCCATGTTTGTAAGCTAAAACCAGAAGTGGAACTTTAGTGCCCTGTGAAGGTGGCCTCAGGCTGGATTCACACATGCAGTTATTTTAAGCAAAAGCTAAGCTGAGTCCCAAGAGGAAGGAAATCTACATAGCAAATACTGGTGTGTCACGTCTTCCATACCTACACTAGTGTTTGGTTCAAAAACTGGAGTTAAAAGGAATGTGTCATCAAAAAATGACTTATTGCTCAATTCACATTTTTATGTTAAACACATTTTTTAGGAATTTTTGGTTATTTTTTTATTTTTTTATTTTCTATATCACTTCAAGTCCTGCAGCTTTCACTTTGGCCACTAAGCCCAATAATCGCCTGACACTTCCTGTTCTGTATAGAGAGTTTTTCAGCAGTGTGCTCATTATCAGTAAAAGCAGGGTCAAACTGAAAGGAGACACCATTGTGTACAGATAACACAGAATCCACCAGTCACAAGAGGAGATGTCCCAGCTCCCCCTCTCTCAGTGAAAACTCTCCTATAGACGTCTATGGGACAGAATCTGTCTTAAGGCTCCTATGTACATGAAGCTGCTGTAAAGTATCTCTCTGACTGCTGTTAAAGCAGTGCAAGCAAGAATGTCTTCCCCACAATCATATATAGATGACGGAATTGAGAAATCTACAATTGGGAAATAAAAACGGCTGAGAGGAAAAGAATATGGATCAGGGGCTTGATTTACTAAGTAAAAAAAAAAATTGGCGACATATTCCCTTTAAACACTGCACCACAATTACATTTATGAAACCTACTTTTGCCTTCCTTGAAAGATTAAGGGAGACATGTATGATTAGGTTTTTCACCCTTTTCTGGCGAAAAATGCGCCTAAGTGAGCAGCTACGATGTCTAATGCACCTAATGAATGTGTTAGGCGCATTGTTCGTAAGACTCGACACTTTTTAATGTGCCTAACATGAGGGGGCGTTCTGGAGGTGTATCGCACCACATTTGTAATATTAGACACATATGAATGTGGTTCGGCAAAACTAGGCGCATTACTGCTCGGACAGGCAGACCTATCTCAATGTGGTCTGCCTGAGGAGTCGAAATGGAGCTAGATTTGCCATTAAGGCAAAAAATGTCTATTAGGCCGTGTTCACACGGCTTATTCCCGACGGATTTGTGAGCTGTATTGAGCTCACAAATCCACCGTGAATAAGGGGCAGGGCCGAGGCGCGGCGGGGGCGCCGCTCCCGGCCTCATAGATAATCCATTGTTTACGGCGCGTACGCGCCGTAAATAATGTGCATGTCAGTTTCTCCCCGCCCGGCGGATTTGCCGAGCGGGGAGGAGCGACGGAATCTACTGTTCTCTATGAGAGCAGTGGATTACCGTAATGACTCCGACGGATTGGCGCCGTACTGCAGCCCAAATAAGCCGTGTGAACGAGGCCTTATTTCTCAACTTAACACCAGTGCTGGCAGCCTATCTGGAGAGATCAAACAGGTCTGTAGCTATAGCGACCTGAGGAACTGATGCAGCCATACAAGAGGGGAGATCTCAGAATAGGTAGGACACTGTTAATGGACATATATTGCAAAGTGACTTGTTTTTGCAAGATCATTAACATAAAAAGCAATCCTTGTTGTGAGACAACCCCTTTAACATAGCTTTACATCTTTCTGACATGAAAATAAATAATCTAAAGGTAACTGCTACAGGCATCTACAGTGTTGAAACCATGCAGTGACCGTGAATTCGGGAGCACTAGTCATTGTGTTCTGTATGTATCTAACAATTTGTGTGTATATATATATATATATATAGATATAGATATAGAGATAGATATAGATATAGAGATAGTATATATATATATATATATATATATATTTATAGATATATATATATATAGATATATAGATAGATATATAGATAGATTAATATATACGTTTCTTCACAGTTCCCAATCATGACCACTCATGCCTGGATGCTATGTAAAGCAGGTGGATATAGTGAATGTTGTGTGCTGATGAAGCTCTTCCCATTGTGTGGGTGTACACAAAACACATCCTGGACTGGTGCTGGCTGAACTATATGTTCTCTTCACATAGCGCACTAAGCTCTTACATATTCCGAGTTTTCCCAGCTTATGTATTTTTCTAATATCTATAGAATGGATGTGAATTTTTCTCAGTGCAGTCGAGCATTAATGTAATGGGTACGATGCATATCCGTTTATGTTGCAGAAATGTTACGGATTCTCCCCATACTCCTAAGGGTATGTTCACACGGCGCTGTTGGATCCGAAAATCACATCCAAAAATGCAACGTCGATAGGAACCAACACGCAGCTGCTTGTTTGGATGCGTGTTGGATGCAGTAGGATCGCACCCTATATTTATTATAGGGCTCCTGCTGCGTCTTTCGGACCAAGAATTGACTTGTCAATTCTTGGAACGAATCTGAAAAACACAATGAGACACGAATCGGCGATCACTCGTCTGAATGCTGATGCCTGTTTTACATTGTGAGCAGTATAAAATCACACTACACATTGTTAGATGCGCGTTTGGTCCATCCAAAACCGTATGTTCAAAAGGATCCAACATGCCATGTTAACATACCCTAAGGCTATGTTCACACGGCTTAAAATAGTACTCGGCTAAATACGGGGCGAGATACGTCCCAGTCATTACAGTAATCCGCAGCTCTCATAGAGAACTATGGATTACGTCTCCTCTCCCTGATCGCACAATACGCCGCAGGGGGAGAGAAGTGACATGTCAATTACTAGCGGCGAAAACGCGCCGCTAGTAATGAATGTCTATGGGGCCGGCAGGCTGCCAGCCCCCCTCCCCGCCTCCGCTCCCGAGCACAGGGCCTAATTGCGGGCGAAATACGTCCCGCAATTATGCCGTGTGAACATACCCTAAGGGTGAATGCATACCAGATAGATTTTCTGCAGAAAGCTTTCTGCCAAGAATAACAAGAAACAGCTAAACATTGCGAGTGTCCACCAACTGCAAAGCCACTTGGCATCTGCAGAGTGCTGCTGTTCCGTTTTATGACTTTGCAGTTGCATTGTAGCTTTGGCAGTGTGCACCAGCACCATTGATTTCACAATTTTTGGAGGTGTAACCGTTTTTGTTCTTTTTTTGAATGTTATTAATAGGGGACAAACTGTCTCCATTTTAGTTGTGGACTATTCTTATCTGTTCAGGCTGTTTTTAATCAGAACTTATTATAGATTGGACACTTATGTCCTGAAATGTATGGACCAAATGAGGCGAGATTGCTTAGAGTAGGTTCCCATCTGAAGTGAGATCACTTTGGTGTGTAGGCCCTCACAGTTTTGATAAAAAATTTGCCTTTTTGTGTGATTTATATGTATAGAAGAAATGCATTATGAATTAATTCATATATTCTATGTTTATTTGTCTCTTGATATCTGCAGAGTGCTGCTGCCTCGTTTCTGTGTGTTTGCATTGCTGCCAAAGCAGCGTGCAATTGTGCTGTTTATTTCACTTTTTTTTTGAGGTACTGATTGCTTCTTTTTTTCTTTTTTTTAAGATCTAATAGATGACAAAATTTAGCAAATTGTATGGCATGAATATTATTGTTTTACATTCCAATTAATCTAAAATTAAAGCATTGGCATAAGTTTCGTGGCAGCACATTACAGTTGTTGTACGTATGAGAAAAAGTGCCATTTCTGCCCATTGTTGTCTCTAGTGTTGCTGCTCATCCACTTGAAGGTGAAAAGGACTGTACTACAGTATCAGACTATGGACAGATATGGTGCTATTTCTAATAAATAAGCAGATCCCGTTACATATTGTTATAATACGCCAAGGTCATGTGTCATGTTTTTGACAATCCCATAATCTTTTAGTGCATTGTACTAATATATTTTTTTTTACTTTTTTTCTCTTTGCAGTTTTATGTGCTGAACGCGTGGGCCAGATGACTAAAACATACAATGATATAGATGCTGTTACACGACTTCTAGAAGAGGTAAGTGTTTGACAGTGTGAACACTGTGGTCTCAATTATGTTGAGGTTTACACACAGTTTGGCTTAATTCACCTAGTGGTTTTTACGCATCTTTTGCTGCATTAAACGTGCATTTTGCTCATCATAATATGTTTTCAGAAAGTCCTTAGAGGGGTTTTGTCATTATAGTGATTAGCTTTTAACATCTAGGGAAAGTTATATGAAGACTATTGCCAAATACATTGCTTTTTTGTTTTTGCTTCGTTTAGGAGATGAGAGAGATATTATCTACCTATAGAAGTTTCTCTGGCTACTGACCACCTCTCCCTGCTCTGTCTTATCTATCATTGCTCCAAGCTGCTGTCAGTCAGTCCTTGGTGAGTCACTCCCTGCAGAGTGTTATCTCTAGCAACAGAGTTTATGTAGCTAACTAAATGAAAAGTTTTCACTCCTCAGAGCTCTGTAACCTTGTGTATTACACTTTATAAGTCTCCAGCAGTCATGTCACTGTAACAGGAATAGCTAGGAACAGAAGAGATATTCCAATCACTGCTAAATACCCCTTCACAGCCTAACCAGGAAGTATGAGTCTAAAGCTGGCTGTGGCTCTGTTAAACTACATGGTGAGACAATTCCCTTAAAGACTATTTGTTTTCAGTAGGAAGACACCGCACATAACAAATCTGCATCACGTAAAAAGGAAAAAAAATATATATACTTAGGTGCCTGTCATTTAGTTAGACATTTTATGTGCTTATTTAGTAGGGAAACATGTCTGCCACAAAGGCGAGGATTATGCCAATTGGATGTGGCTCATTTGGATGTGGCTAAAAATTTAAAATACCCAGCAGAAATCTGAGGGACACCCCCAAAATTCGTTCTGTGTTACACAGCAGATTTTCTGTAGAAAAAGACACGTTGTGTGAATCTAGCCCTTGGGGTCGCGATGTGGTTTTTGCTTTAATTTTTTCAAAATTGTAAAAAATGGATTCAGGTGGAAGATTTGTCCCTTTTTCATTAATAATTCTATTTTATAAGTTATACACATTATTTTGGTACATTTGGAGGGTAGGATTCAATCACTTTTAGATCATGCTAGTAGAGGCTCGTTTGGATCTGTTGAAAGCCAACATGTTCAGGCCTTGTTTTCTCTAATATACACCCAAATTTGATTTTTTTTGGGCCATATTTGATCTATATTACCATTTATAATGCTTAAAGGGCTATGGCAGTATACAAAACTGGACTGAATGAAAGTATGTGGAAGAAAGTAAAATACCTAAATATACAGCAATTACATATTTTATATCCCACATAATCTGACCAATTACCAGCCCCACATGTGATGTTTATGGTTTGTTGTTTAGGATTATTACCTGTATTTGAACTTCAGCAGAGGTTCTACAGCAGTGACTGACATTTCAGCTTTGCTATCCTTAGCTTTGCCTGTCAGAGGGACATTGGTGATTTTGAGGGGTTTTAACAGCAGAGAACCAGGCTACAAAGCTCTAAAGCAGACCTGGGCAAAGTACGGCCCCCGGGCCGCATCCGGCCCTCCAGCTCGTCGGATGCGGCCGCGCTGTACGCTGCCCAGGTCTGACTAATAGTAGCGCTGGCAGCCCGCCGCGGCCGGGTATTGCTGAGAGGCCACCGCGGGCCGTCAGCGCTACTATTGCTGGTGAATTAGGCAGCGACGCGATGAACTCCGCTCACCGCGCCGCTGCCTCTCCTGGGCGCACACAGAGTAATAACTCTGTGCGGGCCCAGGAGCTGACTGAGGAGCGTCCCGGCGCTGGCGGCATGACGTCATCACGCCCACCAGCCCGGGAAGCTCCTCGGATGGAAGATGAGCGCGCTCGGCTGGGAGTCAGGTAAGCCAGGGTGAGTATCAGTGTTTGTTATTTTTAATTTTGGCCATAAAACTATATACCTGCCTGGGGACACACCTAACTATCTATATACCTGCCTGGGGACACACCTAGCTATCTATATACCTGCCTGGGGGACACATCTCACTATCTATATACCTGCCTGGGGGACACACCTCACTATCTATATACCTGCCTGGGGACACACCTAGCTATCTATATACCTGCCTGGGGACACACCTCACTATCTATATACCTGCCTGGGGACACACCTCACTATCTATATACCTGCCTGGGGACACACCTCACTATCTATATACCTGCCTGGGGACACACCTCACTATCTATATACCTGCCTGGGGACACACCTAGCTATCTATATACCTGCCTGGGGACACACCTCACTATCTATATACCTGCCTGGGGACACAACTCACTATCTATATACCTGCCTGGGGACACACCTCACTATCTATATACCTGCCTGGGGACACACCTCAACTATCTATATACCTGCCTGGGGACACACCTAGCTATCGTATAACTGCCTGGGGACACACCTAACTATCTCTATACCTGCCTGGGAACACAGCTAACTCTATACCTGCCTGGGGACACACCTAACTATCTCTATACCTGCCTGGGGACACACCTAACTATCTCTATACCTGCCTGGGGACACACCTAACTATCTCTATACCTGCCTGGGGACACACCTAGCTATCTCTATACCTGCCTGGGGACACACCTAGCTATCTCTATACCTGACTGGGAACACACCTAGCTATCTCATATACCTGCCTGGGACACACCTAGCTATCCTATACCTGCCGGGGGACACACCTAACTATCTCTATACCTGTCTGGGGACACACCTAACTATCTCTATACCTGCCTGGAGACACACCTAACTATCCATATACCTGCCTGGGGACACACCTAACTATCCATATACCTGCCTGGGGACACACCTAACTATCCATATACCTGCCTGGGGACACACCTAACTATCCATATACCTGCCTGGGGACACACCTAACTATCCATATACCTGCCTGGGGACACACCTAACTATCCATATACCTGCCTGTGGGAAGCCCTAACTATATACCTGCCTGTGTGGAGCTATAACTATATACCTGCCTGTAGGGAGCCCTAACTATCTAGATTCCTGCCTGAGGGGAGCTGTACCTATCTAGATACCTGCCTGAGGGGAGCTGTACCTATCTAGATACCTGCCTGAGGGGAGCTGTACCTATCTAGATACCTGCCTGAGGGGAGCTGTACCTATCTAGATACCTGCCTGAGGGGAGCTGTACCTATCTAGATACCTGCCTGAGGGGAGCTGTACCTATCTAGATACCTGCCTGAGGGGAGCTGTACCTATCTAGATACCTGCCTGAGGGGAGCTGTACCTATCTAGATACCTGACTGAGGGGAGCTGTATATACCTGCCAGACTGAGGGGACATACATCTACATGCCTACCTTACTGAGGAGAGCTGAATATACCTGCCTTATTGTGTACCATCAGTATATATAGAGGTATATAGATACATCCCCCAGTTAGTTTCCACAAAGATAATCCCCCAAAAACGAATTTTTTCCCGTTCATCCTATGTTTTTATTAGTCCGGCCCCCCAAAACCATCACACTTTCTCATGCGGCCCCATGGGAAAATTAATTGCCCACCCCTGCTCTAAAGGGTTACAGTTAGTCAGTAAGAAAAATAAACAAGCTCTTGTGCTTTTGATAAGACACAGCAGGGCGTGACGTCACCATTCTGGCCACTGCTGCTGGAACAGAGAGGTGGTCGGTAACCTAGGAAACCTTTTGTAAACAAGCTGGAGATGAGAACTGATCTAACTCTGAAAGGAAGCAAAATCAGAACAGCAATGTATTTGGTAAAAAATCTTTATTTACCTTTGCCTACATGTTTAAAACTAATAAATATGGCGAGAAGATCTTTTTAATGTAGGAGGTTCAGCAGTATACTGTACAGTAGGAGTAGAATATGGACACAATATGCACTTTGTCTCTTCAGCAGCCCAGTGAGTATGGGAAAAAGATAAGAGTGGATTAGATGCCTGCAATGCATGGTGGGAACCCTAGTTTGTTACACACGTGGCTCTTGGAGAAGCCAAACTCACTGAGTTGGAGTAGATAGCGAATTACAGTGTAAGATATAAAGGTGAATTATACATGTTTAGGATATAGGATTATTATTATTTATTTTGTAGTGCCATTGATTCCAGGGCGCTGTACATTCAAGAGGGTTACAAACATAACATAAGTCGAACAAGTTCAATGTGACAGTTGTGCAATAAGGGCACAGGGGAAAAGAACCCCCCCCCAAAGGGCTTAAATTTTAAAAGGAAGGGGGGAAAGAGACGAAGGGGGGGCAGAAGTTTTTGGGGGTGTAACTAATAGTTTTGGCTTCCTAAAAAAGGGGGTTTTTCAGGTTGCTTTTAAAGTGGGAAAAAAGGGGAAAAGGAGTTGATGTGTTGGGGCGTGAGTTCCAGAGTGGGGGGAAGCGGGGAAAGTCTTGGAGAGGGTTGTGTGAGGAGTGAAAGAGGGAGAGGGAGGGGCCGTAGGAGCTAGATTGGTGGGGGGGATATCTGGAGTTTAAAGGCAGGATAGTGGTGGTGTCCGGGGTGTAATTTGCCCTGCAGTTCTTTAAAAAGTTTTCCCCGGGAATACTCTTAAAAACTCATAACTATTTACTCCGGGGTTTCATCATTTTGTTTGTGTTAGCCCTATTTAAATACGTCGTGTGCAATCAGAGATTGCCCCTCTTCCAGCACCCACGGCTTTCTGCTGAGTGTCACTGGTTTTGGCCCCCCTTCCTTGCCCCATTCTTGAATGATGTTTTTCTACCCTGTATCAAAACCCTTGTGCTTGTACTAGGGGTTTTTTTCATTTTTTTATTACCCCCTTGATCTCGCGGGGTTAGCAAAGTCATTGCTACCAAAAATCTTCTCCTCCTGTTGGATTTGTATATTTTATAATAAACTGCCCTATCGGCTATGTGATGTTGGGTATTAGTGGTGAGTGAGACAATACCCCGCTGTTCAGATATACTGGAAACACATTATACACATGATTGTGCAGGCAGCCGTGGATTTGCATAGATTTCCATGTACTTCTGTATCTGCAAACCAGACTGCATCTTATACATGGTCATGTTTTTTGTTGAATGTTAATGATTTGGTTGGACAGGATGCTTTGTTTATTTCATTATAATTATGCTTTACTAACCAAATACTGTTTATTAAGTCTATTTTAACGTTACTAAACCAAAGGTCTCTTAAAGGGGTTTTCTCACTACAGAGATTAGCTTTCAACATAGAGGGACAGTTATATCGAGACTTTTTCTAATAAAAGGGTCAAAGTTTTTGCTTGAGTTATGAGATAAGAAAAGTAAAAAAAAAACCTGTTTAATCCTGGGTAAGTAATTTTTTACAGACGTATATGGTTACATAGTTAGTAAGTCCGAAAAAAGACAAGACGTCCATCCAGTTACCCTATTTTGCTAAAGTATTGTAAAGACAAAATTGTTGGTACCCTTCTGTTGAAGATAGAAAAACTGACCGGGAAAATAATTTTGAACTGACAAATGGGTAATAATTTAAATTTAAAATTCGCAAATAAATCGGAATTCGTTAAATTGTTGTTCAACCGAAAAATTTAAAAAAATAAATAAATAAAAAAGGGTCTGGAAAAAGAGGGCCCCATAAAAAGATTAAAAATAATTGGCCCAAAGGGGACAGTTAAACCTTGGGAATCCTTTTGTCAGTCTTTTTTTTTAAAGAATGAAAAGATTTACTGTGCTGTTTGGTATCTGGGTGTCCCCACAATAAACACGGGCCCAAAGGGGAAGTAAGGATTTTTGAAGGGTAAAAAAAAATTAAGACAAACCTGTTAAAGGGTAAAGGTTTAAAGACCATCTTAAAATCTTGATATTCCTGTTATGCAGTTGCAATTTTTATTCGGGAAAGTTTAAGGGTAATGCGATTGTACCCCAAGCTCTCGGTAATTTGCTAAGAGGATTTTTGACGACTAATTGAAGGAGAATGATATAATGGTAACCAAAAGGGCCCCAAAGAACAACTTGCAAAATATTAAGCTAAACCCCAAAGGGAAAGGTACATCGGGACGATTGTCCATCTTCACTGTCTTTGCCAAATGGACTTAAAGCGGTTGTCTAAAATTTTCGATTATTTTACCTCAGTCCTGTTTTCTCAGTTTCTTTTTTGAATTAGGGGCTGTTTTTCTCTCAAAGGCCCTGAATGACTACTGCGAGGACCCGGGGTCTGTGCTATGTGCCACTCTGGAGCCTATCGGGGAAGATCCAAACGGTTGTAGCCAAGTGAACTGGGAGGTGGGCACCCCCATAAAAGGGGGGTATCTGGAATGGTTTTAGGACATGTTAATGGCCCATTTTGCAAAGTGATTGTTTTTGCAAGATCTTTAAAAAAAAGCAATCCTTTGTAGTGAGACACCCCTTTTTAAGGTAGGGGAGAAAACCCTTTTAAAGGGTAAGACGTTGAGAGGTTCCACAAGATGGAATTTACAAAGTGGGGGGGCCCGAATATCTTGGCAGGTGCAAAAATCTCATTGAGAAATAGAGAATTGAGGAATCATTTGTTTGCAGTGATTTGCCTCAAAAGGTGTGCAACAAAAATTAATTTTAAAGGGGGCCCGGGGCTAAACAAGGCTTATTGATACGTCGGGGCATGATTAAAAATAGAAGATAAAACTCATACTTACACGGACGGTCTCCTTCACTCTGGTGCATCACCCTGGAAGTACAGTGAATGTCATTTTTAAAGTGACAGGTGCAGCCAAATCCGCCCAAAAACTTTCACAGCATGAAGACCTTCCCCTTTTTGCAGATATACCGGGAAAACCCGTGGGGACTGACCGGGGGTAAAAACGGGTTTTGCTTTATTTTTTTCATGCCCAGGCCCAACAAGCATTGCATCCCGGAACACCCCTTTAAGGGTACCATCATTTTTGTTCAGGCCAGCTTCATTAGTTAGTTTTTTTAAATGTTTCGGATGAGCCACAATTCAATGTACGATTTTCATTAGTTTCATGATTTTTAGTAAATTTCAATTTCTTTTTAATTTTATCAGTTTCAAGTTATTTAACCGACCGTCACAGGGTTTTCTTTCTTTAATGCAGGGGCACCAACAAAATTGTCCATGTGTAAGTACCCTAATCTAAAACAAAGCTTTTTGGAGCACTGTTTTAAATTTTTCCAAAAATTTTGCCCCCCGGGCTTGAAGTGGGGTGTTGGGGCTTTGGCTTGGACCCCCACACCCCTGGTTCCACTAAAGAGCTGCAGTGCTGAGGATTCCGTTCCACCACGATGTGAGGAGGCGGGGTCGAGCTCCCTCCCCAGCCGCTCAAAAGAGGATTCCCCCCGCGACATACCCGCCAATAAAGGCACTTTTCTGCCTCTACCCCCCGGCACCCCCCAGTGCAGGAGAGGGGAGAATCGCAGCAGCGGGGAGCCCCCCCAATATTTTAAAAGATCCCCAAAACCTGACGGGGCCCCCCCCAAGATGGCGCCCCACCCTCCCCCGGGCCCAGGTCCGGCCGCGGAGCCCGCACAGGGGAGAGGAACCTGGCAGAGCCCGTCCCCATGCGGAAACACAGGTCAGACCCATCAATAATCCCCGAGCCCGGGGCGCACTTCATCCACTCAGGCTGAAAATCAGGTGCAGATGAATCCCTGCATACAAGGGAGATTTGGGGGAAAGAAATTTTCCAGGGTTGAAAAATTTCCTGCAAACTATGGGGGTGAGGTGGCAAAGTTACTTTTTAATATTAGGCGTCCCTAAGGTACCGTGCTGCCCAGTAAAAGCGCGTAACACCGGCAGTCTCAGCCCCCAGAAGGACTTGTCAAACACCCCTCAAAATAGGGGTTATGGGGGAGCGGGTAACCTAGTAGAAGATGCCCTAGGGGGGTCAGGAGCAGGTAAAGAGATTGGCCAGAAGAACAGAGTATTACAAACCAAAGTCGGGACTAAAAAATAGGTCCCGTAAAAATTAACCGCTATAATTGGCCTCAGCGAGAAAATACCTGCTAAAAATCCCTAGCATTTGTGCCATTGAACTTCCGAAACTTCTAGGTCTGCAACCCCCCTTTAAAAAGGTGGAAAGGGCATAAAATCGGCCCAAAAAAACGCCACCAGCGACGGACCCCGACAAACCTAGACTGCCATAGTAAAGTACCTAATTACTCAGGAAGTCTCAGTACTGCAGGCCTCAGGGCCACAAATCCCCTTGGTATAAAGGAGCAAATCCTCATCTTTGGGGGACTTTCCATTGAGGTCTCGAGAAAAAAAAATTGTTCTCTTGTTTTGTACAACCCGGGTTAAACGGCAAATCCGCTTCCCTCCAATTCCTGCTTTTTGAGAATTTCCCAAGGAAAGGCCAGCGGGGTACTGTCCCATACCCCGGAAGAGGCCGGGATTTTTCTGGAAAGACTCACCCAGAAAAGGGGAGTGTCAAAAGATTTAAATCTAAAAGGGGAAAAGCCCCCCCCCAAAAAGTGAACAAGCTAGATCCCCCCGGACAGTATAATGGGCCCCCTACGGGCAGCTTCGAACCCCGAGAAACGCTGATATTTTCAAACCACGGGGCCCCACCTTTAGGAACCTGTTTGGGGATTTGGGGCGCCAGCACGGGGGTTTAGCTTTATTATGAAAGGCGACGGTTGCTTGGGTTGGGTAATAAGGGGGGGGGGGGAACACGCAAAAGGGGTCGAGGGATCAACGCTCTATCATTAGTTGGCGGGTTGAGGGGGTGGGGGTGGTTAAAAGGGGTTTCGAAAGGCGCTCCGAGGTTAGAGGTTTCCCCGGGTTAAATTGCGTGGAAAAAGAGAAGCAATACAGGTTACGGGGGAAATCGGTTTTGGTTTTAAGGGGCAAAGGTTTTAGGGTTTTGTTGTAGGGGGAGGGGGGGGGGTTGGGTCTCGGGGTGCTTGATTCCTTTAATATTCGTGGTTGATATTTGCGGGGTTTGATCATCGGTTGATAAAACCTGGAAGTCAAGGGGTTGCCTCCCACAAGAGGATGATGGTATTACACAACTCAAAAAAACAGAACCCCGAATTGCCAATTTTTCAAAAAAAAACTTGGAGGAAAGGGACTCAGGGCGTCTGAAAAAGTTGTTGGGGGGGGAGAGGGGGAAGGGGTCGGCAGCCTAAAGGGAGTGCGGGGGTGATCATGTGTTCAACAAGGGGACCCCCCTAAATCATCTCCCAGGCACAGACAAGGGGGGACGGTTTTTTAAAGGGGAAGGTGGGGGACTCCGCAGGCGTCCTTTAAAATTTAAATGTGTAGCACCCAATAAGAGATAAGGAATTTTCCATCTTGGGAGTCAATTTGCAAGCGATCTCGGTAGCAACTCATAGTAGGGGGCGATTCACTGGTGTGGACGAAGGGAAAAAAGGAAGCGCACAGGGAACAGAAGGGAGCCCGTAGTCTGGGCCAGATCAGGTTAGTAAGCTTTGGACTTACAGGTTAGGGACAAAGGAGACGTGGAACCCCAGGGTAGACAGTCACCATTTTTACACGCCCCTCGCTTGGTCCCCCTCGATTTTTTTTGGCCACCCCGCAAATTTTTAACAGGTGGAATCAGTCGGGGTTTTGGGGTTTGGATTTTTAAACCCCCGTTTCAGTCCTTTAGGGTGCACATCCAAAGGGGGACGGACTTTTTGGCGCTTCCCACGCCCCGGGGGATGGGCATTTCAGGAGCTTTTTAGACGATGGGGGAGGGAGTCCACAAGACAATGCATGGATAAAAAAAATCCAGGGCTTTTTTGGGACAGGGGAAGGGAGTCTTAAAAAGGGAGGTAGGCCCAAAGGGGGCAAAGAAAAAAATAAAGGGGGCAAAATTTGGAAAATATGACAAATTTAAGAAACATACACAAAAACCCCCACTTTCCCGAGGAAAAAAAAAGGAGGGGACAGGGGCCCAAGGGAAAACCATGACTTACAACAGAATAATAGACCTCTTTATAGTGACAAGCAGATCCCACTTTTCAAATTTGGGGAATAAATCAGGGAAAACTTCTAGCAAATTGGTGAGGAACAGGGGGGGACAACCCGTTGTGGGGGGGGTGGTGGTGGGGGGCGGTTTTAAGGGACCCCGGAAAAATTAACAAAATTTTGGAGACCAATCAAAAAACTAAATACAGGCACCTGTGACGTATCAAAGGGGAGTCTTTCTTGAGGGGCTTGGGGGTTTCGGTCTTTCAAATAAACGAATATGCGAATGGGAAAACGCGAAGGGAGATAAAGCGTCATTAAAATAATTCCCTTCCCCCAAGGCACCAGGGCCCCCGAGGGGGTGTCAGGGCGATTTTATAAACTGCATAAGGAGTGGCCCCCCCCCTTTTGTGCAAGGTACAACGAGATAATACAAGAAAATAGGGTGTGCCCTCTGGGGTACAGCTTTTTAAAAGTCCTGTTTAAAAAAGGGCAGAGACCCCAGTTGGCAGAATCATATGCCCCTATCGAATCAACCCCGACTAAGTTATATCCAAGTTGTGCAAATAATGGCAAATAAATGCAAAGCGATAGGTCCACCAAAAGGGTTTTATCAAAGGCAATCTGGGGTAAAAAAAACATCGGACGTTCTAAAAAGGTTCAAATTTTTATTGACGGAACCACCAAGGAGGGCCTCGGCCCGTCTATTTTAGAGCAGAGAAAAACCTTTGACAATGTAATTGAATTTGGCTAAAAAAGGTGCTGGAAAAATTGGTTTTTTCAGGGCAATTTTAGGAATTTCCTTACAGCAAAGACAATACTCCCAAGCAAGGGGGCATAACCAGGGTTTATCTCTTCTCCCCTTAACCCCCAGAAAGGGGAATAGACGGGGGCCCCCTGTTCCCATCTTTTTGGGGCATTTCCCTCGAAAACCCTTGGCCTTACATTTTTAAACGCCGGATCTTTTTGGGCATAACGGGAGGATTAAATGAAATCAAAAATTTTTGCTTCGCAGACTTCCTGCTTTTCATGAAGATCCAATAGGCAACTGAAAGACGTGCTGGGGACCTTACCCAAATTTGGGAGTTTCTGGCTTCAAAAATTAAATAAAGTAAACCCGTATTACCCTGGGTCAAAAAAACTACATTCCCAATACATATGGGGTCGAAGTGGGGCGCTCTCATTTGACGTATTTAGGAATCAAAAAAACGGGTTGAAAGGGCACCCTGTTCACGAAAAACCCCAAAACCCTTATTCACAAAATTACTTGGGGGAAATAGAAAGATGGAAAATCCCCCTTTTTTAAATTTTGGGGAGGGCCCGATCAAGATTTATTTTGCAGGGTTTTTATATCCAAAAGAACATCCCTCTGTTACTCAAACATAGAAAAATTTAACGCGAAGGGCCTTTTTTAAAATTTATCTGCGAGGGAAAGGGGCGCGCAACTAGAGAATTATGATGAGCAGATTACGGGAGGGGCCAATACCCCCAAAATAAGATTGTACAATTTTGGCCCTTTTGTGGAGACATGTAAGAGCTGGATGGGGAAAATAGTTTTTGTTTTCCCAACACAAAGGGTTGAAATTTACTTACTCATGCTGCAGTTTATCGCTCTTCATTTACCGCTAAGAATCACCCCCGAGAGGCCAAATGTTAGATATTCTTGAGACACCCTGGCCACCTGGGGGCTTTTTGGGAAAATGTTTTAACCCTCCCATGTAAAATCTCCAATATCCCCCCCGGGGGACTTACCACCTTTCGCCAGGAAGGGGGAATAAAATTGTTCCCCAAACCTGGGGACAGAAAGGGGAAACAAGGGGTTTTGGGAGATATTTATCAGAATCTTAGGGGGCGTTCTCAATTGGGGATGAAATCACCGAAAATTTACATTGAAAACAAATCAGGTTTTCCCAGTACCAAAGAAAACCTTCCGTAGGTCCCGTGTCACACCTTTTAGCCCTTTGGGGGGAGACGGGGAATTTTCCCCACTCACAAAAAAGTTTTGGGGAAAGGGCTACTGCCGGGAAAATTTTCCCTCCTCCAGACCCCGAATAGTGAGAAGGGAGGCACACTAAAAAACTGGGAGACAAAATTGGTCGACAAAGAGTAACATCTAAATTCTAAAAGGTTTCAACTGGGGGAGGCGATAGCAGTAACAATGGAGAGAGATACTTTTTAGAATGGTACATAGGTATATATGCCCTTTACTATTCCCCAGGCCCAGGTCGACCTAAACCCTCTAACAGCGTGTCCAAAAAAGTATATGGAAAAGGCCCGACCTTTTTTTTTGTATGTGGTCGTGCCCCGAATTAGAAATTTGGCGAAGTTAAAAATTTCATTGTAGAAAAACCTGGGGTGCCGTAAAAGCTCAACCCCAAGGTATGTTATTCATTATGTACAAAGACCCTCCCCGGGGGGAAAACCCGAAAAGGTTTTATCACATCAAGGGGGCCATTCCTTTTCGCAGCAAAAAAAATGCATTCTTAGACACGGGGAATTGACAAGGTTGTTCCAAAAGGTGTCTGAGCTCTGAGTGCTTGCGGCAGGTTTTTTTACCCAGAAAAGCCCCGGCGATCACAACAAGACACGAGGAAAGGGGGGTTTTTAAAGGGTTTGGAGTTCTTTTATTTTTCCAAAACAATACAACGCAAGGGAAAACAAATCCCAAAAAACCATTTCATATCACGGGAAAATTACCTTTCAGGCGATTAAGGGGTACTTTGGGGAGTTTAGATATAGGGGTCTAATTGGGGGAGGATCGATGCACATCCTGTGGGGGTGGTTGGGGGGGGGGAGGGATTGAGTTTTTCTAATGTTGAGGTTAAGCTTTAAGACACACTCTCTTTACAAGACTGCTAGGGGAGAAAATTGGGAAAAACAAGGAGATACTAGAACACGTCAATATTGTCATGTCTGACTAGGCTAGGTTGGGCCTTCAGGTTCATCTTAGAAGGCATTGCTGATCTGTTCAAATGCATACATACTTGTATCTGATAACCTTGTGACATGTACATCTGTTTGCTTTGATATTCTCCTTCAATAAAATTTGTTGAAAAAAAAAAAAGAGCTGCAGTGCTCATTGGTGCGTGAGTCAGCTGATCAGTGGAGACCTCTGGTGTTGGACCTCCATGCTCTGAACTTGATGCCGTATCTTGAGGATTCGAGATCAGTTGTGCCCAATAAGTACTGCACAATCTGTGTCCATCAGGAAGCCAGATGAAAGGGCATCTCTCAATGGACTTTTTAGATACAATTGTGGTGAGAAACGGTTTAATATGACCCCTTAGTTTTCTATATGAGTTGCATGTATGGTCGTATGAGGCAAGCTGAGTCCTGTCCTATTGCTTTTCACTTTGGGACCCAATATTGTGATTGCAACCACGAATAACCCCGCTTCAGATAACAGGTGTTCCATTATAAGTATCCCGTCAGCATGGTTGACATTTTTCCAATAGTGACTCTTCCAGTTTAGTGGCCACTAAAGTAAAGATCAGTGGACCGCTGCTTGATGTCAATTGTTACCTTGTGTTTTGTTGCCAAGTTGCCTGACCATTGATTAGGACAACCTTTTTGGATATTGTTGGTATATTTCCAGATAGATTGCTTTGGGTAAGGGCCAACATTGAATAATCCCATTGTGTAATCATGGTTATTTGATGGGTCGAGATATTTACAGACCTTTTACAGTGTTTTTCATGTTCTAGCATGAGCCACCCTTTCCCATTAACATTGAGACCGTGGTGTTTCGTCTTGATAGGTGCCCTTTATTACGGTGCTTTTTGATTTCGTGCTTCCAATCTTAGGTTTCTTTAACTTCGGCAGGTTGGTCATTGAGATCTGCAGTACAACGTGTACTGGCACAAACCTATGCCCTTGTGACATAGAGGACATTGATAAGGGTGTGCCTGGTTATTTTCTATCAAGTGGATAGCAACAGAGTACACATTGCTTTTGTCTAGACCAGGAATTAAAAGCACAATGCACATAGATACTATAATGTCAAGAATCTGGAACATTGTTTTCTACCAGATAGTGCTGTAACAGCTGGTAAAATCTCTATAAACTACTCCGCACATAGCGTGGTGGGAAAAAAGAGCTGCCCATGGCAACCAATTAAATTACAATTTATCTTTTCGGACGGCAAAGTTAAATGGTACATCTTGCTGCTATAATTTTCGGAACAGCATACCACAATTTGCTCCTAGGGTTTCAACAAATGCTCAAAAGGTTAAAGAGGTTTTTTTTCTTCTTTTTTTAAAATTCTTTGCTAAAAGTGAAATCTGTCGTTGCCGAATCTTGCCTAGATCTTTACAGGTTCATAAACTGACAGCAGTCCCTATAGACCTCATGGTCCACATGTATGAAAGCTGTCTAGGTCTACAACTCTTTGTTGCCCATAGCAACCAATCAGCGCTCTGATTGGTTGCGATGAGCAACAAAGAGTTTTAGACATAGACACTTTTAATACGTGGCCCCATGTGTACATATTGTGAGGTTGGTCACTCACGTTTGGCCACCAAATATGGAATGGCCCGGGGGTCCTTCAGATCACGAATCATCCTTCTTTGGTAGAACGGTTGTCACACCAACATGAGGCACTGACACCAGGCTTCTGTTTTAAAACTGGCCTCAGCCAGCTTTATTCAGGCACAGGATAAACGTACAGGGGAAAATGGAAACAGACATATAAAATAAACCCTCGGCCATCTAGCCACTAATTTGTCACATAGATTATGCCCCACCTTGCTGAGGGCAGCACAAGCTAGTGTCAGACATGTTGTGTCTCTTATGCTGTAAGATGCAGTAGTTTTAGAGCATTTAATGCTCAAATCTTATTCATGAACAGGTGTTAACCCCGCCCACCAAAGGCTAGCCCCACCCACCTGGCAGTTATTCACATGTTTCTACCCATTCAAAGTGATAGGTTAATCAGTTGAGGTGGGCGGGGCTAGCCTCAGATGGGCGGGGTATGAAAAAAACTGACTCTTCATGACTCTTTTCTGGCTGAAAACTGCAGATTTGAGCACTAAATACTCTAAAACTCCAGCATCTTACAGAATAAGGGAGCTGGAAACAGCATGTCTGTCACTGGCTTGTGCTGCCCTCAGCAAGGGGGGCATAAACTAGGTGACAGGTTCTCTTTAACATCATTATAGACCCTGTCTTACAGAGGTTTAGACCTCTCGTCCAGACCCACAAAATTATTTCTCACTTTACTCAGTCTCCCACTTGGTTCTGGCTTCTTCCAAGCCTCTGTGGGCCAGAGCCTCTCTCCAGCTCCTCTGCTGCTCCACTGCCAGGTAGCAGACCATGTTCCCAGATAACCTGTAGCACCAGGCTTTTTATAGGCCTCCAGGGACCTGCCAAAAGCCTACCCTGGATCACGGGGAGTAGACACCCACACAACACGTTGCCTACTCCCGATAAAAGCTGACCTTTGGATGGCTGAAGCAACCACACTACTATACACAGCTGCCAACCGCTTACTGTTACTGACAACATACATGACTGGCTCCTATTCCACCAGTGCTAGGTAACTTTTGTGGCATGTTGCTTGCAGGTATCCTGCTTTGCGCCACCCAGTGGCAGAAACATGCGACTGCCTGAGGCCGCTCTGCCACAATATATATGTCCATAAGAGCACTGTATGGAAGTATATTTAGAAAGAAAACGAGTAGGTCCCATCTGAACTGGGGTCACCTTGTGTTGGTGGATCGGCTTTCACAGTTTTGATGAAAAATGTGCCTCAGATTTTCATTTTTATTACATATAGCAGAAGCATCCTTTGAAATAATGAGATTTTTTTTATATATAAATAAGCGACGCAAGCCCCTGGGCCTAAGATCTAAGCTCTTGGCCACATTGGTTATGAAGCAAGCTTTATGTTTTTAGGATTTTGACTGAAGAGGTCAACTGTGTCATATTAGTGAGTTAAGTTTAGATATATCAAAGGCACACTTCAATTATGAATTCTTAATCTTTTATTCTTCACAGTAACCATTTACATTACATGTTCATCATAAAATTAGATCCAGCGTAATTAAATAGGGTTAAACATGTTTCCGGCAATAGGAATATGATGTATGCCAGAAGGGTGTAGGAGAATATAAACCAAAGATTGAATATGAAATGGAACACGGAAGAAAGGTCCTTTTATGGTTCGAAATGTCCGGTTCTATTGATTTTCTATCCGCTAATAACAAGGATTTATAATCCATGTCATGCTTAACCCTATTTCATTACGGCTGATCTCATTTTACGATGGACATATAATGTAAATTGTTACCGTGAAGAATAAAGGATTAAGAATTTATAAATGGAGAGTGTCCTCGATAGTTCTCAGCCATTGAATGGGCTTTGGTCATTCAACGGGCACTAGCAAAAGGATAGATACTAATTACGCTACATATTACTAACTTTAGTGATAAGGGTATGCTCACATGGCTTATTTGTGGGGCGTACTTCTGGGGGTTAATTGTGCTGCAATGCAGCCAAAGCAGGCCCGCAAATACGGTAAAATCGTAGCACTCATTGACTGATTGGGGGCTGGAGTGCTTTAGAAGTATCTGCTGTCCAGCGAGTCCTTCTAAAACAGCAGGCGTATAGCGGCGCTCACTGTGTGAACCCAGCCTTATTGTAATGGACTTTTGGATATTTGTATAATGTTTTTTTTCTGTTGTGTGTGTGTGTGTGTGTGTGTGTGTGTGTGTGTGTGTGTGGCGGTGTGTGTGTGTGTGTACTATGCTCCATATATAGTATATATATATATATATATATATGTATGTATGTTAGTATATATATATATATTTAGTGTATATATATATATAAAATATATAATATGTATGTGTATATATATATATATTGTGGCAGAGCGTCATTATGTGGTTGCATTGGTGCTGCCACCAGGTGGCGTAGGTCAGGATTCCTCCTAGAAACGTGCCTGGTCTTTTTGGGGGAAGCCACTGGTCATCTGTCAGCAACACTAGGTTGCTGACAGCTGTATGTAGTACGGCTGATATCCAGCCATTATGGGCTGGCTGTCCCGGAACAGCTGCAGTTGGGTGGGTGGCTGTTCCCACGTTCCAGGACAGGTTTTGTGCAGACCTCTGGAGGCCTATAAAAGGCCTGTATTTACAGGTGATCAGTGGGTGTGGTCTGCTACCTGTGTGTGGAGCAGCAGAGGAGCTGAAGACAGAGGCTCTGGCCCCCAGAGGCTTAGAAGAAGCCGGAACCTAGCAGGAGACTGGATAAAAGAACCTTGTGGTGCTCGGTGATAGGCCGTGGTCACAGATAGACATGGACGACCTTTATGTGTAGTTATTGGACAGATGGCCGAGGTTTATTTTTGATGCTATTTTGAATGCTGTGAAGCTGTGGCAGAATAAAACAAGCTGAAGCCATAAAGAAGCCTTTGTCAGTGTGCCATTTGCTTACCTGAGCGGCGATCCCGTGAGTAAAGGACCCTGGGCCTGTCCAAGATGGCGGCCAGACGAAAGTGAGTCCTTACAATATATATTATTGTATTCATTCCTTATTTTTTATATATTTAATCATGACATTACAATATTGTACAAGGTAGCATTATACCTGCTTTTCGTTGCTTTAAAATAGAAAGTCCATGACTTGTATAGAGGCGACACGCCAAAGTTTAGAGTTCAGTCCATCCTGCACTCTTTAGAGGAGTAAGCAACCAATTGAGTGAGTGATCCCGCACCAGAGAGCGCGACGTATTGAAGCTCTTCGCCTTCTTTCTCTTTACCTGTAAGTTAAATGATCTATGTGTACAGTGATTACAATCCTGTTTTCCTTCCGTTCAGGATTTTCCAAGACTTTTAAAAACCTATACTGAACCCATACTTCTCTTTCCCATCACCTCTGTTGCTGTGCTGTCAGAGCTCCAGTGTCCCCACTGGATCAATGATGTCACGTTCGTGGATCACATGATGGGACAACTAATCTGTGGCTCTTATTTACCTGCCTGCATGTACAACATGTGACTACAAAGGCCAATGATTGGCTGTAGCATCATGTGAACGTGACTGTATCAGTGAGGGATCATGGAGCAGGGGACGATGACATTGGCGCTCTAGCAGCACTGGAATGGTGGTGTCAGAAGAGGTAAGTATGGGTTAATTTTCTATTTTAGTTTTTAACAGTCTTGGAAATCCCTTTTAACTAGGGCATCATGGTTTCCTTTTTATCTGAACATACTACATGTATTTGCAGATTTTTCTTATATTGGGCTTTCTCTCTATTTTGCAGAAAGAACGGGATCTAGAATTAGCCGCTCGTATTGGCCAGTCATGGTTGAAGAAGAATAAAACACTTACAGAAAGGAACGAGTACTTAGAAGAACAAGTAGAACATATCAGAGAAGAGGTAAAATAAATCTATGTAACTTTATAGATCCTATAAAATCAATCCGTGTTTATAACATAGTATATTTTGTATACTGTATTTCTATTTTATGTGTGCAAACAGTTCTGGGGAATTGGCTCCTAGTTACGTAGGTTAATATGTCACAAATGATTGTGTAATGAAAATTATGACCCTTTCTAATAAACATTTGTTAGATAACTCAAAATTGTTGTTTGCTGTCAGTGACTGGGATGAATTTTGCTTTACTTTCAGAGTCTAAAAATTTTACTGACTGTGTTTAAATGCTTTGCAGGATATTAGCAAGAATATTCCCATTCTTTGACAGCAAGCAGATAAAATGAGGAGGAATTCAAATATATATTAGGAAGCTATAGAACTTTTACATTTTAAAGGGGTTTTACCATGAAGTAAAATTGATCTAAAAATGCAAATTCAATAGTAAACATTTTCACCATTCATCATTATTAAAATTTCTGTACCATTTTGGTTTTAGGTGCTACTTTAGTGATTCATAGTGCACAGCTCGTCTCCAGGTGATACGACCAGGGAGAAGAGTTCCTCAGTCTTGCCGCACATGCTCAGACATCACCTCTTCTCTCGTGTAGCTACTGTCAGTCTCTTCCCTGCTTAGTAATCACACACACTCGCTGCTGAGCATTCCAGTTGAGCATGCTGTTCAACTCCAGGTGCTGTCATTCTATTCCTTAGTACTCCTTAGTAATTAGTCAAAGAGTGCAAATAAAAAGAAAAAAGAAACCTCAATTCACATGTTTGATTCATGCAGGGATTTAAATCTAGGAAAGTGTGGGACACGCACCCATCTCAGGAACAGGGCCCGTAAGTGTCGCACTTGGATCTATCACAATTTGATGGCATATCCTATCCATACATCCTCAAAGTGCAACATGGGAATACTCCTTTAATTTACATCAAAGTAAACCCACTGAAGAGTAATAAAAAAAAAAAAAACATTAAGCAAACACCCTGCAACCTGGGAAGTCGTTGCCACCATTTCACCTGAATTTTTGCCTCTATAGACGTCAGATTAGAGCTTCCATTAAATGGTTGTTCCACCATAGACTTAGATCGCATATTGATAGGATGTGTCATCAAAGTATGATAGGTGTGGGTCCCAGAGGTGGAGTCTGAGCCTCTCAGGAACGGACCCCCAGAAGTGTTGGCTCAGAATGGGGAGCTGGTTGAGCTTGCACACAACTCTCCATTCTGTTCTGTGGGATTTCCTGTACTCAGAACACCCATTCAACAGAATGGAGAGTCATGTGTAAGCAGGACTGGCTGTCCATTGTAAACCAAAACTTTTGCAGGTGTGGAGATAGGTGTGGGTTATTGAGGTGGGACCTGCACCTATCAGACTTTCATGGCATATCCTAGCAATATGCCATCAAAGTCTATGGTGGGAACATCCCTTTGATGTTAGTCACAGCAGGTTCCTATTCGTCCCCCTCGGTAAGAAAATTGTGCCACCAGTTCCCTAGCAGTCACAGCAGGGCAGAGCCTCCTACTTCCACCCCTCTCCAAGTTGTCATAGGATATCTTTACATTGTATTTCCTTACTGCCTGCTTCAGTTTTGTGCCCTCTGCTTTCAGGAACTTACATATGATCAGCCTATGGCCAACTGCTTTATGTGACTATATACCTGGGTTTCTGCTGACTGAGACCAATACATGAGGGGCACCTAAGATTGCTCAGTCTATTCTTGGAATTATCTGTCTGTGGCCATTTCTGTCAGGAGAGCTGGTGTGTGATATTGGTAGTGACATCATTCAGCTGGCCACAGTTTTCCTGCCAGGCTGGCATTCACTGTACCAGCAGTCCTTCAGGGACTGCAAACACGGTCAATTACAACCTTTTTTTTTATTTTCAAGAGATTATAAGGGATATCTGCTTTTTTGCAATCCCTATTTGTGAATAAGCAGATCACAGGGTTCCCTCTGCCGTTTCCTAGCTTTCAGCAGTGGTCTGGGAGCAGCTAGTGTTCAATTCCCCTGCAGTGCCACTATTAGGATAATGAGGCATTACATGGTGCTCGCTGAAATCACTGGTCGATCTGTATAATGATAACACTTGCTCGGTCCTCCAGAGATAGAGGCGCTCTTTGTACTCTAACTAATGAACTACTCCATTAGCACAGATTCCCCTAATAGGAGTTTTGGAAGGGAGTGTTATAAATCAGGCCTCTTTAACAATTACAGCGATTGTTGTTGTTTTTTTGTCAGTTTGTAGCCTACTTAGATATCCAAATTTCTTAAATTTGTTTCCTAAAATAAAAACAGTGACCATGTACAGTGCACATTCATTTATAGCTGAAGTCACTCCTCACAGCTTCATATATTATCGTGTTTGGAGCAGTGTACATAGTGATCATGCAGGTTCTCTCTAGATCTCACAATCATCGTTTAATTTCAGCCTTTTTGTTTTTTCCATTGCCGTCGTATTGATGTGCACGTCATTCTTTTACCACAGTTACAGAATTTTCCTCTATATCTTTATCTGCTTTACTGATATAGCTGAGGAGCAACAGTCACTGAGCGCACTTGTTATCAGATGGGTGTGAACCCATTATTAGGGATGAATGTTAGAATTATACCACGGTACAATAGTACAATATCAGTATTTTATAACACTGCACCTTTGCCATCACTGACAAAGGTCCAGCATGTTCTATTTGTAGGTGTTTTATGATGCCCATACACCAACAACATGTACAACATGGCACCAACACATAATATGGGGTGGCAGTCATTGCTAGTTCTCATCATTTGCTTGTATATAGATGCATGGGTGGTATGTAAAGAGCAGTACAGTACTTAGAATTTTGCACATAAATGTTTTTTTTATTTTTTTTTTTATTAAAAGATGTCACATAGTTTTAACTCCTTAACGACCGCCCACCATCTTTTGACGTCGGCATTTCAGGTCGTTCATCTGCAGCGATGTCTTGTGACGTTGCTGCAGATTTCGGAGTTTGCGGCTCCGGGTGCCACAGCAGTGTTGAACACAGGGCTGTACTATACAGCCCTGATCCCAGCACAGCTCCTGCAAGCATCGGGGAATGGGGGGAAACCTCCGCTCCCCGGTGCTTTAACCCTTTGATTGCCGCGGATCATCACTTCAGCGCAATCAAAGGGTTTCCCTGCTCTGTCGGGTGATCGGGACTCCGGTGACAGGACAGAACCTGGGGAACAGATGCACAGTCATTCCTGTGGACGTAGAGTGGCCCCAGGGCTGTCTGTGTAAGAAGCCATGGATCAGGACAGACTGTTGGCTGCCCTGATCACTGCCTGTGTCAGACTGACACAGATTATAATGTATAAGCATATATGAATATGCTTATACATTACGAAGTGTAAAAAAAAAAAAAAAAAAAGTAAGTTCTCCCTTCATTGAATTTAAAAAAAAAGTAAAAAACATAAAAAGTGAAAAAAATAAATAATAAAATAAAAATAAATATTTAATAAAAAATAATTGTGCATACATTACACACAAAAAAAAACCTACACATATTAGTTATCCACACGACCGTTATAACCTGTAGCATTAATCCAACAAATTATTAAGTGTGAAATGTGAATGGTGTAAAAAAAAAAAAAGTGGAAAAAAATATTTTAAAAAAAATCTGCAATTATTTGTAAGTATACTTAAACTATTCCCCCATAAAGTACAACTTGTCTCGAATAAAACGAGGCCTCATCCAACTGCATCATTGAAAAAATAAAAAAGTTACAACTGTTGAAACGCAAAGAGGCAAAAACTCAAAAACTGTTCTGGTTATTAACTAATTTTCAGGTGTTCGGCTTAAGGGGTTAAAGAGGAACTGTGTCCTATACTGATATGTCTGTTTAGCAAATACTTGTGTTCCGTATGAAATAACAGTTTTGGAGCATCTTTTCTTATAACTCTGCAGTGCTATTTCTGTATTCTTCTTTCTAGAAAAAAATTGTTAACTAAATCGTTGACTGGTTGTTACCACTACATTTGTCAGAGGATGTGTCCTTGCAGATACGGACTGCCAGACTGTGCAGGGACCTGCCATTAATTGTTAACACCCAGTTGACAATTTATTAATATATAGTATCTCACAAAAATGAGTACACCCCTCACATTTTTGTAAATATTGCTTTATATCTTTTCATGGGACAGCACTGAAGATATGATGTATTTATACAATGTAAAGTAGTCAGTGTACAGCTTGTATAATAGTGAAAATTTGGTGTGCCCTCAAAATAACTCGACACACAGCCATGAATGTCTAAATCTCTGGCAACAAAGATGAGTACACCTCTAAGTTGAAATAGTCAAATTATGCCCAAATGTGTCAATATTTTGTGTGGCCACCATTATTTTACCAGCACTGCCTTAACTCTCTTGGGCATGAAGTCCTCTAGAGCTTCACTGCTTGCTACTGGAATCCTCTTCCACTCCTACGTGACGACATCACGGAACTTGTGGATGGTAGAGATATTGTGCTCCTCCACCTTCTGTTTGAGGATGCCCCACAGATGCTTAATAGAGTTTTGGTCTGGAGACTTGCTTGGCCAGTCCAGCACTTTTATCCTCATTTTCATTGGAGGTGTGTTTGGGGTTGTTATCGTGTTGGAATACTGCCCTATGGCCCTGTTCCCAAAGGAAGGGGCTCATGCTCTGCTTAACTATGTCACTTTTCATGTTGGTATTCATGGTTCCCTCAATGAACTATAGCTCTTCACAGCCGGCAGCACTCATGCAGCCCCAAACCATGACACTCCCAACACCATGCTTGACTGTAGGTAAGACACACTTGTCTTTATACTCCTCACCTGGTTGCCGCCAGTAAATTTTATCTTGTTATTATTAAACCACAGCACATGGTTTCAGTAATCCTTGTCCTTGGTTTGCTTGTCTTCAGCAAACTGTTTGTGGACTTTCTTGTGCGCTATCTTTAGAATAGACTTTCTTCTAGGATGACAGCCATGCAGACCAATTTGATGCAGTGTGTGGCATATGGTCAGAGCAATGACAGGCTGACCTCCCACCCCTTTAACTTCTTCAGCAATACTGGAAACACTTGTCACTTGGCCATCGTGCTGCAGTGCTCAGTTTCAGGGTGTTGGCAATCTTCTTACAGCCTACGCTGTCATTATGTAAAGGAACAAATCTTTTTTTCTGATCCTCAGACATTTCTTTGCCATGAGGTGCCATGTTGAACTCCCAGTGACTAGTGTGAGAGAATGTGAGAACAATAACACCAAATTTAACACACCTGCTCCCCATTCACACATGAGACCTTGCGAGTCACATGACACAGTGGAGGGAAAATGGAATATTGGGCACAGTTTGTGCATTTTTACTTAGGGGTGTACTCACTTTCGTTGCCAGCGGTTTAAACATTGATGGCTGTGTGTTGAGTTATATTGAGGGCACGTCAAGTTTACATGGTTATACAAGTTGTAGAATGACTACTTTACATTTTATCAAACTGTCATATTTTCAGTGTTGTCCCATGAAAAGATATAATACAATATTTACAAAAAAATTAGGTGTCTTTGGTGAGATACTGTATTTCTACAAGGAATAACAAAGGATCAGCGCAACAAAGTTAGAAGAGAAGATGCTCCACAATAGTTATTTTGCAGGGAAGTCCGTTATTTACAAAAATACACATACTTTTTTTTAATTACATGGCATATTTTGCATAAAAAATAGGAGTGCAGGGAAGTTGTATTCTTGTACATATTCAATGTGCAAATACACATCACATAGGATGGACAGAGGATGGGGGTGAACCCTATTGTATGGGGTGAATCCACGTTATTAAAATGCTGTAAAATCGACGCCAACAATGAAAGGCAAATGCAGCAGAAATCCGAGGTTGCGTGAACCCAGCCTAAACAGTAAGGCTATGTTTACACGATGTATTGCGGCACGTACAGTATGTGGCGCAATACAGTGTCTTTCGGGAGATCGCGCTAATACCCGCGTACTCTTGTGGTGCGGGGGGAGTGGAGGGGGGGCCCCATTGACATCCAGTGCTCGCGGCGCGGATTCGCCGCCAGTAATTGACATGTCACTTATCTCCCCACGCGAACAATAGGATCATATTGTACGAGCGGGGAGAGGAGGCGTAATCCATAGTTCTCTATGGATATGTTGGGGCGCATTTCGCTGCGTATTCCGTGCCATACTACGCTTAATACGCGGGGAAACGTGCTTCATAATTACGGTAATCCATAGCTCTCACAGAGAACTATGGATTACGCCTCATCTCCCCGCACGTACAATACGATCATATTGTACGAGCGGGGAGATCAGTGACATGTCAATTACCTGCCGCGGATACGTGCTGTTAATAATGAATGTCAATGGGGCTAGCAGGCTGCCGACTGACACACCCCCCTCCGCGCGCCGCGGGGGTACGTGCATATTAGCGCGAGCTCCCGAAAGACACGATGCACTATGTACTGTAAGCGCCGCAGTACATCGTGTGAACATACCCTCTTGCTCATGTGCTGGACACACAGGTGTTAGAAGACATCACTCTGATAACTGTAGTATACCTGTAAGGAACTTATCACATCCATGGACACACAAGTGTACGACTTACTTGAGGACACAGCTCTGATAACTCTACTGTACCTGTATTGAACCGTACACCTGCCTGTCCATCACATGGCAGGACAGATTTTTGGTTCCTAGTGAATGACTGCAAACGGATCTTGAAAATAATTTATAACCGCATACTCCAGCTTTTCAGTATTCTTTCTATTAAACAACGTTCTTTAAAGGGGTTGTGTGAGAAACCCAAAAAAAATAAGAACATATAGGGCAGTAATACTAAAGATAAGCAGTAACTATCTGTAACAATCCAGTGTATGAACTACTTCAAGATGTTGTTATATCACATATTATCGCCATGTTGGATCTTTCTCTTTACTGGGCTAGTGGGTGGAGTTACAGTTGCTAGGCGCACTGTATGAAAACTACAACAGCCTAATTCCCCCAGCTGAGCTGTAGATTCTATATACTATATACACATCAAATTTATATATGTTTGTGTACAGCCCTCAGTCTCAGCCCTTTCTACTCTGCAGAGCCATCCCTTATACCACAAGTCTGTCAGACTGACTGAGCACAGCACATGCCCAGTGATACTTCCTGGTTATGCTGACTGGTAACTCAGTCTGTCCTACTTCCTGTAGGACAGGTTTCTGCTGAGGAAGGAGCCCGGCGGCCATTTTGTGCTTCTATAATGATTATCCCCTAGACAAACTGAGCAGACTTTTCTAATTAAAGATATTTAGGATTTTTTTCATAATGACATGTAGTTTATGTATTCAGTTTTCTTCTTTTCCCGGAGAACCCCTTTAAGCGCCATGTTCTGACTTCTGCAATAATGTTAACAGTTGTTCAATTCAAATTTCTCGTCCAGGCCTGAAGACATTTACCTCTTCTTTTTCAGTTCATTGTGTCCAGGCATATTTAGCACTTTCAACTTTATGCCTGGTTCACATCTGCATGAGGCTTTTTATTATTCCATTTTATTTTGTAATCTGAAAAGCGGAAAGGCTACATTCACACAATGTATTGCGGCACATACAGTACATCCTGACTTTCGGGAGCTCGCTCTGATCAGCGCGTACTACCGCAGCACGGGGGGGCCCCCATTGACATTCATTACTAATAATTGACATGTTACTTATGGAGGAGGTGTAATCCATAGTTCTTTGTGAGAACTATGGATTACCGTAATGTCGGCGCACATCTTGCTCGTATTAGAGTGCAAATACGCGGCGAAATGCGTGCAGAAATTACACGTGTGAACATACCTTTACCCTTGGATTTTATTGATGTTTTTAGGCGTTCAGTGTGCTTCAGTTTGACTCCATTCCGTGAGATTCCAGGGTTTTTTATTTGTAGGGAAAATATAGGTTAGCATGTGGATTGATGTTTCTGAGGAAATCTGATGGAGAGTACATGTTAAAAAAAAAAAATATATATATTATATATTATATATATATATATATATTATATATATATATATATATATAAATTATTTATATATATTAATGTACATGTGGTGTATATGTATGTGTGTATATATATATATATATATATTATATATATATATATATAATTTTTTTTTTTTTACATGAAAGTCAATGGAAAATGAATACAAATGGATGAGTATCCATCTGTATCCATTAATTATTGGCAGACAAGTTTGAGATATTTAAAAAAATAAATAAAAATCAGTTTTTAATAGAAAAAAACAGATGCCAGCAGAATCAAAAATATCTGGAATTTTTGTAAATCTGTACAAAAAAACAGAAGATTGCACTTCCATCTGCATGAGGTAAAGTCTGTTTTAGGTTGTAGATTTTTTCCACCCGTTTTAAACGAAAAACCAAATGCAGATGTGGGCCACTTCCTTGCTGATTAGAGATGTCTGAAGTGTTTAAAGGGGTGTTCCCACCGTAGACTTTATCAAAGTCTGATAGGTGCAGGTCATACCTCTGGAACCCACACCTATCTCGGGAAGGGGCCCCCGTAAGCTACTTAGCAGACTCAAGAGGCGCTTGCGCTTGCGCACAGTCCTCCATTCTGTTCTATGAGAGTTTCAAGCAGAGCTGAATACGGCACTTGGCTCTGCTCTGAACTTCCACAGAACAGAATGCAAGCGCAGCCAGCTCTCCAGTCTGCTGTGTAACCTTCAGGAGCCCCTTCCCCAGAGGTGGGACCCGCACTTATCAGACCTCGATAGCATATGCTAGTGATATGCCATTAGCGTTTATGGTAGAAACATCCCTTTAAGGCAGGGGTTCCCAAACTCCAGTCCTCACTCCCCACCAACAGGTCATGTTTTCTGGCTTTCCTTACCATTGCACAGGTGACTTAATTATTGTCAGTGCATTCCGTGGGATATCCTGAAAATATGACCTGTTGGTGGGGCGTGAGGACTGGAGTTTGGGAACCCCTGCTTTAAGGTTTTAAGTGATGTATAAAGTAGGTTGTATAAAGGTTGTATGTTAAATTGTTTGCTTTAGGCTTTCTTCACATCTGCATTGAGGGCTTCTTTGTAGCATCCGTCTAATAAAACCGACACATCGGCACATCTACCACTGCATCATACCGCACTTTCCATTTTGGAGCAGTAACTACAATGTACATGTGAACAGAGCCTAAGCCAAAGGAATGCTTAGCTGTCAATTATCAATCAACGAGTTATGAATATGTATGAATGTATTTCCTCTGAGATACAAAAATAACTTATTTTACTATTGTCGATGTTTTTTACCTAAGGTATCTCAGTTGCGCCATGAATTATCTATGAAAGATGAGTTACTTCAGTTTTACACCAGTGCAGCTGACGAGAGCGAGCCTGAGTCGATCTGCTCCACTCCGTAAGTCCTTGACTCCACCGAATCAGTGCTGTGAGTTCATCTGAGCAAAGGGCAGGACACCTCCCCGGAGTTCCACCTTTCTTCAGAACACATTCCTCTGTGATAAATGGTTATTTGTGTAAGGTAGTGGCAGACGAAAAAATCTAATAAGTGAAGGAGCTGCCAAATTGGGAGAGGTAATGATTACACGCGATCATCTGCTTCCGTTACTGGAGCTTATTACTTTACTGCTGCTGTTGTCTATGGCATCTAAGCAGTAGATCGATTGGGATCAGAGATGACTCTTATCCTGGACTTTGTAGCTGAACGTTGACTATTTATTACAGCCAACCCCTTAAACCAAGGGTCCTCAACTCCAGTCCTCAAGGCCCACCAACAGGTCATGTTTTCTGGCTTTCCTTAGCATTGCACAGGTGATTTAATTATTGTCAGTGCATTCCGCACAGGTGATATAATTGTCAGTGGATTCTGTGGGAGATCCTGAAAACATGACCTGTTGGTGGGTCTTGAGGACTGGAGTTGGGGGAACACTGCCTTAAACCATGCTTGGAAGTCTACCGGGTTTTTGTGTCCAGTGCAGAAACCATATACATAAACGGTGCAAACATGGTGCAATTTGGACTGTGTGTGCCCTAATGAACTGGATGGCACCATCATGGCCCCACTGAGGTTAATTTCTCACAGGCATCCTCAAACTGCGGCCCTCCAGCTGTTGTGAAACTACAACTCCCATCATGCATTTATATAACCTATAACAGTGGGAATGATGGGAGTTGTAGTCTCCCAACAGCTGGAGGGCCGCAGTTTCACGATGCCTGTTCTAAGGAATACCTTGGACAAAGAGCCCATAAGTAATGTGAATGGGGCCTATGATTGATTAGTATTATGGTACTTCTATTTCTGGGAAGAGACAGAAAAATAAGTGTAAGCAGCATCTTTTAGTAGTAGCTCTTCTAATTCTATTCTAGAAGACCAAAACCTCATCAGTACTGCTTACAGGTTGCTTACTAACACATTCTGTCATCTATTTCTATGGCTCTTTGCTTAGAATGTGATGTCAGACTTCCCCTAACAGAAGTCTCGGGAGTTGTGCCAAAGGGATTTGAGTCATCTCTGGGTCGTTCCCTTTTGTTCTGGGAATCAGTCAAGGTCTACCATAATGATCTCACATCTATCTACTTCATATTGAATCCAAATGGATTTCCCTTTCATTACGTTTATGAATTCATGTTCTCCACCATGTTTGTCAGCCACGATTTAGGATAGGTCCACACATGACTGGTTCAGACGCAAACTGATGTTTAACCCAGAGCAAAACAGCATTTGTTACCTGTGGATTTTCCTGCAGAATGTTCTGTGGAAAAAAATAGCTGCAGAAACGGAGATGCCGTGGGTTTTGAAAGAATAAGGAAGCTTGAGTAATTTTGACATAATGACTTCATATTGAATCCTAGTGGATTTCCCCTTCATTACCTTTATGAATTCATGTTCTCCACCATATTTGTCAGCCATGATTTAGGGTAGGTCCACACATGACTGGTTCAGATGCAAACTGGTGCTTAATCCACCGTGGGTTTTGAAAGAATAAGGAAGCATGAGTAATTTTGACATAATGACTTTAGGTATCAGTGTATTGAGGAACTACTGGCAAGAACAGTTGACTAATACATTTAATAATATGTTCACATTTGATTACAGAATTCGGTTTGATCTCTTGTTTCACCCCAGTGAACGCTCTTCTTGTAGAAAGTGTCGCAGTGAAGTCCTTTCTGTAAAAGCATAGAAACAAGAGCAGAGATCTTGCCAGCATTAAAGATGTACCTGGATCACAGAGTTGCTCCATACCCTTTTTACCCTCCCAGGCACCTTGTTACCTGGTTGCTTTCAGATGATACACGTATTTTTTAATAATTATATAATCGGCTACTCTAATCTCAAAGTGGATCTGTCGGCTGACCTACCTGTCTAAGTAGATACAGGCAGTCCCCAGGTTACGAACGGAACAGGGACTATAGGCTTGTTCTTAAGTTGAATTATTATGTAAGTCGGAACAGGTATATTTATTAAATGTAACAACAGCACAAAAGGTTTTTCTTTAGTTTTGGATGGTGCAGGGGAGGGTTTTTTGATATTTGTTTTGCTGTCTGTGCCGCTGTTAAGAAGATTTCACCTTATGTGCTGCTGTGGCATGCTGGAACTTGTCATTCCACAGCTACTATTTGCTGTAGAACATGGAACTACAAGTGCCAGCATGGCCCATAAGTCTCCGTTTGTAACTAGGGGACAGATGTAAGTCGGGGACTGCCTGTACTGATATTCTCCATTAAATAACAGTGCGTAAAGGGGGTTTCCTTCTTTTAAAAAAAGCCCGTCTGCTAGTCAGAAAGGTTGTAAAATAGAAAGTAACAATAAAAAAAAAGTTCACACAGCTGACTTGGATGCTGAAGCTTCCGCAGCCAAATCGGCATCAAAACCTCGTGTGAAAAGCTCCACAATGAAGCACTTGTCAGACAAGGTTTTGATCAGATTTTCAACAAGGTTTTCCAATGCTGTTTTCTTTCTGAAACACCTATACAAATGAATAGTCGGGGCAAAAACAGCGCCAAAAAACACAGCAAAAACCACCCCAAGTTTTGAAGCTTTCCATCATTTCCTATAGGGATTTTCAACATTGAAGATGCTTCAAGAATTGACATGACACTTCGTTTTTAGAGCCCAAAACAGCATAAAAAAGCACTGAAAACGCATTTTAAAACCTCATCGTATGTGAACTACTACACTGTTTTACATAGGAATCAATGAAAATGAACTGAGGGCGTTTTGGAGGCTTTTTTACGCTGTTTTGGGTGAGAAAACGCTCCGTAAAAAGCGTGAAAATCAGCCGTATGAACATACTTTTAAACCTGCTCTATTCTACTGCCAACACTGCTCCTCAACGATGACGTCCCATTCATTGTTCACAAGACCCAGGAGCCATAGGCCTCAGCAGTCTCTTACTGGATACACGTCATGTGATTGGCTGCAGCATCACGTGAGCACCGATTGTGGCGTTATTGGAAGGCGCATCAGGAACGGTGACGGCGATGGAACAGAGCTTGTTTGAAACGTTGTATTTGGAACTCCCGTTGATTTTAATGGGAGAGTCACAACCACCTCACCCACCACTTCTGGGATCCACACCTGTCGGGCATTGATGACCTATCCTAGCGATATACCATTAATGTCTATAGTGAGACAACCTCTTCAAACCTTTGCATTGTCTGCCTCCTAGGTTATTCCTCCTGGAAATGTATTAATTGACACATTGGGTGTTACCAATCCTCTTACCTGGTTAGGTGACAGGAACCACATAAAGCAGAGTTCCAAGAGACGACGCTTCAGGCGGAGATTTGTATGTGGGAAAACGAGTCTTTCCGACACCCTACCCACTGCTGGAGAGGTGTCTGGTCTTGAAAACAGTTCCTAATGTAATCAGTGGCTTGTAATGCTGTGCTTTATTTCCCACTTCTCTGAATGTAACTTGCAATGTTAACAGTAGATGTTTTCACTGTGGCTCCCAGGTCTGTGAGAGTTGTATTCAGATCCTAGATATTATGTTTACACAAATCTTCATTCTATTCTAGGTTTTCTGTAAGGGTTCGATTCCACAGCCAAGACCAAATACTGGTCGGATTTTCCAACCGGTCTTTAGTCTTTTTTTAGCCTGTAGGAAGCCGGCTTTTGTTTGCGGATTCATTCCGTTCTCCTTCACATCCGAAAACTGGGGAGAGGAATGAACATGTTCTAAGTTTTTAGCAACACCTGCGGTGTAAAAAATCATCCAGCGGAAAGTCTGTGCAGTGTGGACTGTTGCACGGATTGTGCTAAATTTTGGATATGGTGCTGCATCATAATTTTACCACACATCAAAGACAAGCGAGCCAAAACGTCATGAAATCAAATTTTTATTCAATATAAAATTATAAAAACATAGGTGAGATTACCCAGAATAATAAGCAGACAGACGCTCAAATAATCCATGAAATGGGCCACCAGGCTCCAACAATATTACAAATAGGTGGTATATATCGTCATTACATCGGAGGGTATGTTTAAGAGTACAGAGGTATAACCAGTAGAAAGTACACCCCTCCATATGTGATATGGCATGACTGAAGGACTTATAGCATCGTAGTGCAAAACCACCGACCCATAGCAGAGAGACCAGCCTGACTCCGTGATGTGCATTTCTCATGTTTCTCTTCCTCAGGGGATCAAATTTTGGATGTGTTACCGCATCATAATAATTTTATCCATGTAATCCCATTTGGACACATTGTGAGGATCTTTGTAATCCACACTTTAAACAGAACTGTTACATGGAGCCCCTATACTTCAAGGCGACCCGAGACATCTCATATACAACTTGTGTTCTTCATGAAATAATAGTTCTGGAGCATCTTCACTCAGGCTATGTCTACACAGCTTATGTTAAAATGCCATCCAAAATCCGACAGCATTTTAACATTGCTGTACTGCGTTTATTTTCACCAGCTCAGTACATTGACTGTACGGGAATTAAGCGGAAGAGACAGAGTGTTTTAAAATCTGCCAGAGTCTGTCGGATTTCAAAACCGACCGGAAAGAATTCGTGCTGTGTAGACTAGAGCACGGATTTTATATTGCCGTCTATGGGGCACTGGTTAATAGTCGGATTTTCAGCAGATTCTTAATACTGAATCCACTGAAAATCTGACCAGAGACCAGTGTTGTGTGGATATGGCCTTATATCTCTGTGTTGTGCCGTGCCTCTGTTACTCCTTCTAGAAATGTATTCCTGAATCAGTCAGCTGGGTGCTGCCATTCCAGTTTGCAAACTGGCGTGTCCCTGAACACACTGGCTGAGCTCTAATGGATAATGTCAGACTGTACAGGGACTGACTCCCAACTGGTAACACCCAACTGACAGTCAGTTAAACATTTCTCGAAGGAATAACATGGGAACACACAGCATAGAGTTATATGAGAAGGGGCTTCAGAAATGATATTTACTAAAACTGAATGGCTACAGGTCCTCTATGAGGGTAATCTCTCTGCAGACTGATCCCTTTCATAAACAATCTTTGCTTGCAGCTACACTTTTTATAGTCACATAAACATTTCAATCAATTAATTTGGTCAATAATTTTTATTTTTTTTTAAGGTTTAACGATAATTTTTTTTTTTACTTTTCCTGAAGCCTGAAGAGGAATGAATCTTCATCATCCGTCCAAAACTATTTCCACTTTGACTCACTACAGAAGAAACTGAAAGACCTTGAAGATGAGAATATTGTTCTGCGGTCTGAGGTGAGATGTCGAAGTCCATATTTCTTGTTATAGTTGGTTATTCAAGTAAGGACAAAAAAATACTGAAAATGTATATTTAGTACATTAAATCTATGGTAAATAAGATGTACCTAAAGTTTATCGCTGCACATTCTCAGTGCAAAGTTTGGCCAGTTACTGACACCTTGTGACTGATTTTATGCACTACACCCTCGTGTTGACATTGGAATATATTTATTCATGGGGAAGACTTTAGAATCCTTTATAACCCAGATTTTTGTTTTCACTGTGGTGGTGATATAAATGTTGCTCACATCCAGTAAACAAACTGAAAGAATGCTTCTATCACCAGCACATCTGCCCCATTGTAGCTGGCATATGCCTGGGTTCTTCTGTGATGGAAAAGAGAGAACTGCTTCAATTGTTGCAAATTCTTTTGATCTAAGGTTCACACGGTGTATTTGCAGGTGCTGCAGTACACCAGAAGTATGCCCCGCAAATACGGCAAAATCATAGCACTTGCTGAGTACATAGCGCAAATACAGCAAACAAATCTACTAGCACACTTGCTGAGTTACATAGCACAAATACGGCAAAATCATAGCACTTGCTGAGTACATAGCGCAAATACGGCAAAATCATAGCACTTGCTAAGTACATAGCGCAAATACAGCAAAATCATAGCACTTGCTGAGTACATAGCGCAACTACGGCAAAATCATAGCACTTGCTGAGTACATAGCGCAAATACGGCAAAATCATAGCACTTGCTGACTACATAGCACAGTACTGTATGTGCCACTGTACGCCGTGTGACCATATCCCAAGAGTATTTTCCTGAATCAAAAGGAATTTTATTTTGTTGATCAGGCTATCGGTGTTTATATAGTCCCTGACAGAAGTTCTGTCGCTTATCCATGTTATGGAAACCAACGCTTATATCCTGACTTAAAATTCATCCATTGGTTTTAGAAATGACTCATATGAAAGCTGAAACCCTCCCAAATGAGTTTTTTTTAACGAAAATAAATTTGCTTTACTGCTGAAATATTGATCATTTAAGGAACACAGGTCAGATTTTGGCAAGACAAAAGCTTTGTCGCCCACAGAAAGTAATGTGAAAATCAAACAAATAATTCACTTCAAATACTAAGATATGTTTCATAACATTGGTGAATAAAGTTGTGGTGTGACTTCCATGAGCTCGAAGGACTGCATCCATGCGTTTTGACAATGATTCATACAATTTTATACAATTTATTGATGAAGACATCAGGAATAGCAAAGAATGCAGTCTTACATGCCTCCCCGAGTTCGTCAAGATTCTTTGGTTTTGTCTTACAAGCGTCCTTTTTTATCCTACCCCAAACATGCCCAATGATGTTCATGACTGGTGACTGGGCTGGCCTGTCGTGGATCTTCTTTGCCTTGAGGATCTTTGATGTAGAGATGGATGTATGAGATGGAGCACCATCCTGCTGCAACATTTGACCCCTTTTATGATAGGGAATGTAAGAGGTAGCTAATACTTCTTGATATTTTAGGCTATTGATATTGCCTTCCACCTTGCAAATGTTTTGCACACCCCCATACTGAATGTAACCCCAGACCATGATCTTTCCACCACCAAACTTAACTGTTTTCTGGGTGTATCTTGGATCCATACGGGCTCCAGTAGGTCTCCTGCAGTATTTGCGGCGGCTGTGGTGTAATTCAACTGAAGATTCATCTGAGAAATCCACCTTCTGCCACTTTTCCAGCGTCCATCCGTTTAGCAGGCTGTGGGCCTTGGCAAATGCCACACTTTTTTAATTGCCTTTTGTTAAGTGCTGGTTTCTGGGCACTGATGAGGCCATTTCGAGACAGAATCCTACAAACTGTTCTAGTTGACACAGGGGCTTGAGGTGACCAGGCCTGTTGGAGCTGTGCTGACGTGGATGAGGGGCTGACTTTTGATTTTTGAACCAACAAATGTTCCTCCTGAGCAGTTTTCTTGCGGGGTCTGCCGGACCTGGGCTTGTCAAAAACATCTCCAGTCTCTTGAAATCTTTTTTTTTAATTCTTTGTACATGATGCTGAGACACATTAAAGGTGCCAGCCACCTCTGCAGTGGATCTGGTCTTCAGCCTCTTGATAATCAAGGCTTTGGTCGCAGGGTGGATTTTTGGCATGTTGTCAGAGGTCAAGTTGCAGTTCAAGTGAAGGTCTGGGGTGCTGGAGTTCTTTTTATACACACCCACTAATTAACTGATCAATTAGTGAGCACAGGTGAGGCTGTAAACTAGGATTGGGTGCATTATATGACAAGGCGACAAAACTTTTGTCTTGCCAAAATCTGACCTTTCTGTGTTCCTTACATGATCAATATTTCAGCAGTGAAGCAAATTTATTTTCGTTAAAAAAACCTCATTTGGGAGGGTTTCAGCTTTCATATGAGTCATTTCTAAAACCAATGGATGAATTTTAAGTCAGGTTATAAGCTTTGGTTTCCACAACATGGATAAGCGACAGAACTTCTGTCAGGGACTGTACACACTACCGTTCAAAAGTTTGGGGTCACCCAGACAATTTTGTGTTTTCCCTGAAAACTCATACTTTTATTTATCAAATGAGTTGTAAAATGAATAGAAATATCGTCCAGACATTGACAGAAATAATGATTTTTATTTGAAATAATAATTTTCTACTTCAAATTTTCGTCAAAGAATACTCCCTTTGCAGCAATTCCAGCATTGCAGACCTTTGGCATTCTAGCTGTTAATTTGCTGAGGTAATCTGGAGAAATTTCACCCAATGCTTCCAGAAGCCCCTCCCACAAGTTGGATTGGCGTGATGGCCACTTTTTGCGTACCATACGGTCAAGCTGCTCCCATAACAGCTCAATGGGGTTTAGATCTGGTGACTGCGCTGGCCACTCCATTACAGATAGAATACCAGCTGCCTGCTTCTTCCCTAAATAGTTCTTGCATAATTTGGAGGTGTGCTTTGGGTCATTGTCCTGTTGCAGGATGAAATTGGCTCCAGTCAATCACTGTCCACATATGGTATGGCATGGCGTTACAAAATGGAGTGATAGCCTTCCTTATTCAAAATCTCTTTTACCTTGTACTAAACTCCCACTTTACCAGCACCAAAGCAACCCCAGACCATCACATTAGCTCCACCATGCTTGACAGGTGGCGTCAGGCACTCTTCCAGCATCTTTTCAGTTGTTCTGCGTCTCACAAATGTTCTTCTTTGTGATCCAAACACCTCAAACTTCGATTCGTCTGTCCATAACACTTTTCTATAATCTTCCTCTGTCCAATGTCTGTGTGCTTAAGCCCATATTAATCTTTTCCTTTTATTAGCCAGTCACAGACATGGCTTTTTCTTTGCCACTCTGCCCTGAATGCCAGCATCCCAGAGTCGCCTCTTCACTGTAGTCGTTGACATTGGTGTTTTGCGGCTACTATTTAATGAAGCTGCCAGTTGAGGACCTGTGAGGCGTCGATTTCTCAAACTAGAGACTCTAATGTACGTGTCTTGTTGCTCAGTTGTGCAGCGGGCCCTCCCACTTCTCTTTCTACTCTGTTTAGAGCCTGTTTGTGCTCTCCTCTGAAGAGAGTAGTACACACCGTTGTCGGAAATCTTCAGTGTCTTGGCAATTTCTCACATGGAATAGCCTTCATCTCTCAGCAGAAGAATAGACTGTCGAGTTTCACATGAAAGTTCTCTTTTTCTGGCCATTTTACGAGTTTAATTGAACCAACAAATGTAATGCTCCAGATTCTCAACTAGCTCAAAGGAAGGTCAGTTTTATAGCTTCTCTAATCAGCAAAACAGTTTTCAGCTGTGCTAACATACTTGCACAAGGGTTTTTAAGGGTGTTCAAAATATCCAATAGCTTTCTTACACAGTTAGCAAACACAATGTACCATTAGAACACTGGAGTGATGGTTGTTGAAAATGGGCCTTTGTACAGCTATGTAGATATTGCATTAAAAACCAGATGTTTGCAGCTAGAATAGTCATTTACCACATTAACAATGTATAGAGTGGATTTCTGATTCATTTAATATTAGCTTCATTGAAAAAAAACTGTGCTTTCCTTTTCAAAAATAATGAAATCTCTAAGTGACCCCAAACTTTTGACTGGTAGTGTGTGTGTGTGTGTGTATATATACACACACACACTATACACACACACACACATATATATATATATATATATATATATATAATGTATATATATAAATATATATATATATATATATAATATATGGTGAATGTGTGTGTGTATATATATAATATATGGTGAATGTGTGTGTATATATATATATATATATGTACACACACATTATATAATATATATATATATACTATATATATAATGTGTTGTGTGTTTTATATATATTATATATATATATAATGTGTGTGTATATAAATATATATATACACACACTATACACCTTTATATATATAAATAATAATATATATATATATATTATATATAAAATATGTGTTATGTGTATATATATAATATATAAAACACACACGGATACACACAAAATATTATTTATATATAATTAAATATGTGTGTGTATATAAATAATATATATATGTATTATACTACCCCTACTATACACACATATTATATATATATATATATATATATATATATATAAATTTACTTAGATAACATATAAGTAAAATAGTGTGAGTGTGTGTTTTAATAATATATTAACACCACACACTATCACACCCATTAATATTAAAAATAAAAAAGTAAGATATAAATATATATATATATATATATAGTAATATATATAGCGTGATATATAAATAATACCACACACACCGTTTAACCTAATATAAATATTTTAAAATAAATTTACAATAAAAGGTTATGTAAAGTAATAAAAAAAAAAAAACAACACAATAACAAACAAAAAATGACAAAAAAATAGAAAATTCTTTGGTAGCCTACGTCCTTAAACCACAACCGGCACGAACGTTGCACCGCTATACCCCGTGTGTTTTAGAAGTACGCACTGGCCAGTGTGTACTTCTAAGCGCTCTGGCCCGAACCACATGCACTTTCACGTTACCCTTCCAGCGAGTACTGTTCACCAGGGAAAACAGCAGGGAGTCATAGCTCCCAGTAATTGCTATGATTTGACCATATTTGCTGACCATACTTCTGGCATATTGCAGCGCAATAACACACCGAAGTGCAGGCGGCAAATACACCGTGTGAACATACTCTGTTGGTCTGACTCTTTGGATATTTTTTTTTTTTCACCATCCTATAGGGTCAAAAAAGGGGCATTTTCCAGTACATTTTTATTTTTAGCTATATCTCATGTAACTGGGGTTAAGGGGCATAGCTACAGCGGGGGCAGAGGTAGCAGCAGCTACCGGCCCTGAAACCTGAGGGGCCCAGAGTCCCCTCTATCACAGAAGAAGACACCAGTGTTCTAAATGGCACATGGTAGGTGGGGGCCATTTTATAGATTTTGCACTGGGGCCTAGGAGATTTAAGTTAGGCCTCTGCTGGGGCTAATATATTAGTCCTAGTTTCAGAAAGAATACAGCCTCCTAAAAAAGCACGGTTTACAAGGTGCTTACTGAGAGCCATGTGCACAGCCATGGACAAAGCAATGAAGGTAATAAACCATCTCTGCCTCCTCTGTCAGCTGGCTCTGTGCAGCTGAATGATCTCCGGGGAGCTGAGGACTTTGTTAGACAGTCTGCAAGGGGTTAAAGTTATTCTCACACTTGCAGTTTTCACACTTCCTTGGCTATATTCGGAACTCCTGTAGAAATGAACGGGGACAACAGCGGCAAGAACTGCTTTCCCCATTCTCTGAGATGGTCGTCTTCTAGCTTACAACAACCTGACCTGCAGCACTGAAAAACGCAAGTGGGGAGATACCCTTTAAGGAAATGGTTTAACAAGAAAAAAAACACTATACTATCATATATCAGAATAATCCTCACTTCCTAAACCCACCACTATTGGAAGCAATAGTAGTGGGTTTGGAAGCCGCCCTCCTCTGCCTCCCCCAAAACTATTGGGCAGAGGAGGGTGACAGCTTCTTCATAAATATTAGTATGGTTTTTCTTTTTATATAGGAAAAATAAAAGTTGTCTTTTCTATAAAACCCACTTTTCTGTGCTTACAGGCATTTCACTTCTGTGTTTAATTCTACTTTGAACATATTGTTGTTGTTTTTAAAATCTCTTTATTGAAATTACTGAACAAATCCGTATTGATTTTAATAAGACTGATTCCTGATATTAATAATTCACCTTGGTGCTATGCTTCTTGTTTCAGGCCTGTCACTTACAAACCGAGACCATCACCTACGAGGAGAAGGAACAGCAGCTTGTCAATGATTGTGTGAAAGAACTAAGTAGGTCATCTCTTAACATTGCAAATTCTGTGCATTCATTATAATCTATAATGTCCATGGAGACTCTAGAAATATCCTCTTTTCAGGCAGCACAGATAAATCAAAAGTTCTATCCCTAAAACAGTCTCCTTATAACTCTCCCTTCTTTATAAGTATTTTTTTAAATCTGACAGACTATTTCCTATTTCACTTCTAATATCTAGGGGATGCTAACATTCAAATTGCCGGTATAGCAGAGGAATTGGCAAAGAAAACTGAAGATGCAGCTCGGCAGCAAGAAGAGATCACTCACCTGCTATCTCAAATTGTTGATATTCAGAAAAAGGCTAAAGCAGTAAGCATTGTGCTATAGGCACCCAGTTTTATCAGTTTGTGAATAGAATAATTTGACCAACTTTAGATCTCTGTAATTCTTAGGGCGACATGTCAGAAAAGTGGTGTTTCCACACCAGTTTTAGGCGCATTAAATCAGTATAAAATGCGCCAGAAAGTCCGATCATTTCCAAAAACTGGCGTCAGGTATACCTTGCTTAGAAAACTTGATGCGGCAAAAAAGGCGCATTGTACAACTCGCGGCACATAGCATATCATTGGTGGTATATGTAATGCGCCAGTAGAGGTGCATTGCCCAACGGAGGAGCATAACATATGTTATGCGCCTCAATAGGCGCATTGCGCGACGGGAGCGTGCAGCCCTCCATATTTAGGCGCATTACAAAGTGTCGTGCCCGGTGTATAATGCGCCTTGTTTTGGTGTACGACAGTTCATTTACAACAAGAATATGGCGTCAAAAGTGGTTTTGGCGCAAAAAAGACCAAAATAACTGGCGTTGGTGTGTTGGGACATGTCGCCCTTAGGCCATGTTCACACGGCTTAATCCTGGATGTATTTCAGTCCTTAATAACGTGCCAGAGTGCGCGAATTACGGCTGAAAACGTCCCAGTCATTACGGTAATCCACAGTTCTTATAGAGAACTATGGATTACGTCTCCTCTCCCTGCTCGGCGAATCCGCCGTGGGTGGAGATAAGTGACATGGGCCGGCGAGGTGCTGGCCCCCCGCTCCCGCCCCGCCCCCGGCCACACGACGTAATTGCGGGGCGTAATTACGTCCCGCAGTTAAGCCGTGTGAACATAGCCTTAGTGTTTTTTCCATTTTGTCTGTTTATTCAGATTATCTATTAAAATATATGCATTAATTGCAAAAATATGCAACAATTATATAAGCATTTGTAGTTGATTTTATTAGTTTGCTTGTGGTGCATTAATTTGGGGAGGCTTAACCCATAACTCTGCTTTCTCGGAAATGTATAAATAACTGCATTTTAAAAGAAAACCTACAGATGTAGCAGAGTTTAGCTTGAGCCTGATATTACCTGCTCTCGTCTCTAAACCAAGGCCATTGAAAAAGGTGAGATAATAACATTCTGTGCGGTGATACCATTGTGCGTTATCTGTCAAGTTAACCTTTGCTACATTGGTATCATTTTTACAAACGTTTGACATGTCATAGTACTCTATCAGAAGTTTCAATCTTGGGGTTCCAGGTACTGAGAGCTCCACCAAATGTTAAAATTAAAGGGCAGATTCACTCAATAGAGCACCGCTCCCCTTAGCTTTTTACTGCTTCTTGGAGAGAATCTGTAAACTGCAAGCTTGACTTGTGGTAGACTGCTCAGAAATAAAGGAATGCAGCATTCTGCTTAGCGCTTCTGCCTCTTTCTTTTAGCAATTGATGGGAGTGTTTGCACCCGGACTTCTGATGACGAAAACTTTTCACATGTTGCTATAAAATGTTTAAAGAGAACCTGTCACATAGGTTAAGCCCCCCTTGCTGAGGACAGCACAAGCTAGTATCAGACCTGCTGTTTCCAGCGCTGTGTCCCTTATTCTGTAAGATGCTGTAGTTTTAGAGTATTTAATGCTCACATCTGCAATTTTCAGCCACAAAAGTGTCATGAAAAGAGTCAGTTTACTTCTTGACCCGTCCATCTGTGGCTAGCCCCGCCCACCTCAAAACTGAGTAAGTAGAAACATGTGAATAACTGTCAGGTGGGCGGGGGGAGCCGTGGGGGGTCGGGGGTGACACAATATCATGAATAAGCAGGACTCTCATTTTGGGTAAAAACTGCCAGATTTCAGCATTAAAGAGAACCTGTCACATAGATTTTACCCCCCTGGCTGAGGACAGAACAAGCTAGTGTCAGACATGCTGTTTCCAGTGCTGTGTTCCTTATTCTGGAAGATGCTGTAGTTTTCGAGTATTTAGTGCTCAAACTTGCAGTTTTCAGCCAGAAAAGAGTCAGTCATTTAAAACCCCGCCCACCTGAGGCTAGCCCCACCCACCTCAACTGATAAACCTATTACTTTGAATAGGTAGAAACGTGAATAACTGTCAGCTAGCCCCACCCACTGGCAGTTATTCACGTTTCTACATATTAAAAGTAATAGGTTTATCAGTTGAGGTGGGCGGGTTTTAAATGACTCTTTGACTCTTTTCTGGCTGAAAACTGCAGGTTTCAGCACTAAATACTTGAAAACTACAGCATCTTACAGAATAAGGGACACAGCGCTTTAAACAGCATGTCTGTCACTAGCTTGTGCTGCCTTCAGCAAGGGGAGCATAATCTATGTGACAGATCCCCTTTAAATTTTGTCTAAGACCATGTCCATACAGCTTATGTTAAAATACCATCCAAAATCCGACAGCATTTTAACATTGCGGTGCCGCGGTCGGTTTTGGGATTTCCCACCAGCCCAGTACATTGACTGTATGGGAATCCGACGGAAGATAGAACATGTTCTAAAGTCCGGCGGATTTCAAAATCGACTGGGAAAAATCTGTACTGTGTAAACTACAACACGGATTTTTTATTGCTGTCTATGGGGCATTGGTTACAGTCATATTTTCGGAATACTGAATCTGCCGAAAATCCGATGAAAAACCAGTGCTGTGTAGAAATAGCTTTACGTTGTGGCGATGTAGCAGCATTTTAAATGTGAGACAAAATCTGCTTTCCAATTAAGATCTGCATAGAGTTTTGTTAAATCTTGCAGAAAACCCTTCCCCTCTTTTTGTTTACTACTACTATTCAGTATTAAACTTTAGGGTATGTTCATATTGGGGCGCGTACCTGTGAGCACCGCAATACACCTGCTGTTGAAAGTACGCACTGGCCAGTGTATACTTTCAACAGCACTACAGCCTGGCCTGTGCTCCCGTATTAAGAAGCAAGATGTCATTTCTTTTGGGCGAGTACACACTGGGTTATACACCAGGTTAGAGTGCTATGATTTTACCGTATTTGTGCGGCGTACTTCGGGCGCATTGCAGCACAATTATGTAGCGACGTATTCCCCACAAATATGTTGTGTGAACATACCCTTAGTGGCATTGTGTTTTTGTCACATTTGTCATTTAAGTACAAAGTCAGAACTCTTGTGGTTTTCTATAGCTAGAGTACACTGGATTGTGGGGATTTAGTGTAATATACAAAGCTGTTGTGTCATGTATCTGACAATGATGTGAAGTTGAACAACTGTCAGTAATACAGAAGTGAAGTAATTGGAAGAATGTTACCCATTTTAGGGAAGACGGTAGAGGTGTGTTTAGCTGTTTGTGCTTTTCTTAAGCTTTTTTGTAGCATTAAGGTTTAATATAATATATTATGATTTTTTTGTAGTATGCAGTAGAAAATGAGGAACTTGTGCAACATCTGGGGGCTGCAAAAGATGCCCAGCGCCAACTTACAGCAGAGGTAAGAGTAATGAAGTGGTCCAGGTGTCATCACTTTAGCAGAAGCAGTGTAGTTTGGTTTTTTTCACAAATGCCTGACCATACAAGTTGATTAACTCCTTAACTCACCTGGACATATGGGTATGTCCTGGTGGTGTAAGGAGTTGTGTAGAAGGATCGCAGCGCGATCCTGTTACACAGCCGCCGGGTGTTAGCGGCTAATTGTAGCTAAAACCCGGCGGTTACAGCGCGGGGGGGCAGCGTCGCCCGCGGTGTTTAAACCTTTAGACGCCGCGACGTCTAAATAGGCTTTATATTATTATTTCACTTAATGGGGTTGTCTCACCACGTTGTTTCACTGAGCCAACGCAGCTTTCATTCATGCATCTCTTTCTGGTCAGCCTGTGGGTGATTAGTGTTTCCATTCCCTCCGTATTCAAAAGTCTGCTAATTACTCTGACAGGAGACGTTCAACTAAAGTCCAGAGAAGCTTCAGAGCTAAAGTAAATAAAAGCCATTAGTCTCCTTTGTTGGTGAGATCAGATAACACTCAAGCCCTCAAGCTGCCAGCAGTTCTGTGTGCCAATCTATGTGATGATATCACTGCAAATTATAATCCCTGTTAAAACGTAACTTTTACTGAGATATCTAAAATTATACAATCTAAACCCCTATAAATTACCACTACATACCTAAATGATACAGCATACTGTGCACCATCCGTCAGTGGAGTAGTCGCCCTGATAAAGGACGGCTCCGCTTTATTGACAGATAATAACACTATATACGTGTATAAACACCTTAAATCCCAGCTATCCCGACGCGTTTCCCCCGTACAATTCTAGGGTTCATCAGGGGATTCAAAAAACTCTCGCTGTGGAAAAAGAGTACGCTATATACAACGCATATACAATCAGTCTTGAATACATATACCTCCTATTTAGATTCAATAGGGAGACTGATACTTGACGCGTTTCCCCCGTACAATTCTAGGGTTCATCAGGGGATTCAAAAAACTCTCGCTGTGGAAAAAGAGTACGCTATATACAACGCATATACAATCAGTCTTGAATACATATACCTCCTATTTAGATTCAATAGGGAGACTGATACTTAGCTTGGGTGCTGTCAGGTATAGGAAAGATACTCCCCGCAGCTCCTTTGGTATGCTGGCACCCAGGATAAGAGGGATACAGAGCAAATCGTCTCTGTTTCCCTTAAATGCCTCAAATGGCCCCTCAAATGTATAACAAATAAGCCCCTAACATCTCCAAATTGGTATATTCTACTTTATACCTATTGCCGGGTTCCTTTAGAGGTTGATTTACCCGGCGTTCCGGATATTGGACTGCGCATGTCCGGAAGAGAGAAATATGTCATTTCCGGTTGGCGGCGCCGGGAATGACATTGCGCATGTCCGAGTAGCGGCCCAGACCATGCGGCGCCCGGCGTTCTAAAAACTTCACTGCGCATGTCTGAAAAGAGAATGCATGTCACTTAAGGGTAGCGCTGCCGGGGTCGTCACTGTACATGTTAAAAGCTCAGCTCGACCTCTGCGCTGGAATTCAAAATAAGTGCCTGACCAGATACACGCTAACACGGCAGCACAGATAAGCCATGGCGAGTGCACTTGTTCCCGACGTCACCCCATATACTCGCATATGTATTGATAGCTATAGCAAGCTATTGTAACGGGACTTCTCGCCTTAATCTCGAAATTTACCGGAGTAATTACCATACAACCGACATGAATAGGTTAATAAGGGCTTAATCCAGGGCCAAAAATTTCGGGGTACAGCGTTCACTGTCCTCAGCTGACTTGAATTATCAGACTGTAGGTAATCAGTGAATATAATGAAAAAATTATAATGTGGTGCTGATACATATCCAATGGTCAGATCTGAACAATTAATAGTGGTCCTCTATGGAGAGTGTGAACAAGGCAGAGCAGAGTAAGCAGGCCTAAAGCAGAGTCTATTCAATAAAACAACCAAATTGTAAAGTCTCATTGAGGCCCCTTGGATGAACAGAATCCATACGGTAAATCCATTGGGCCTCTTTGCATAGAATTCGTCTATCCCATTCCCCTCCTCTGGGGGATGGTCTCACGACCTCTAAGATTAGAAAACGCAGAGATTCCCATTCACCATTATGATGTTCCCACACATGTCGGGCTATTGGCGTGTCTCTCCTATTTCGTATATCCCCCAGATGTTCTCCCACCCTTCTTTTAAATGTTCTCCTTGTTTTTCCAATATAATTAAGTGGGCAGGGGCATATACACATGTAAACTACTCCTTCTGTCCTACAGTTGGCAAAATCACGAATGAAAAATTGTTTTCCATTAGAGGCACTTGTGAAGGATTTAGTTTGTAATATATATGGGCAGGCTACACATCTCTGCCCACATTTAAACATGCCAATCGGTCTCCTTTCCAGCCACGTGCCTTGAGAGGGTGTTGATGTATAGTGACTATGGATCAGTCTATCTTTGATAGATCTACCCCTCCGATAGGTTATCAAAGGGGTTGAAGGAAGATATCCCTTTAGATCCTGATCCAGCATTAAAATTCCCCAGTATTTTTTAAGGATATTACACACTTCTAAATTTCTGTCATCAAAAGTTGCAACTATACGCGCCTTATTCGTGTCTTTATTTTCTTGGGTTTTTACCTTGTAGCAAAGTGTCCTATTCTGTTTTTGTGCATGCCTGAAAGCTGATTCAAGGACTTTTGAGGGATATCCTCGATTACGAAATCTCTCTCTTAAAATACCTGACTGTCTCCTAAAATCCTCTTCTCTGGAGCAATTCCTCTTAACTCTCAGAAATTGACCCTTCGGTATTCCTCTCCTACATGGTAATGGATGGTAACTTTCCCAATGTAACAGGCTGTTAGTTGCTGTAGGTTTCCTGTACATATCTGTATGGATATTACCATTTAGATCTTTAATGATAAGGACATCCAAGAAGGGTAAGCATCTTTCCTGCATTTCAAATGTGAAATGCATACCGATTTTGTTTTTGTTGAGTTGTGTAACAAACTCCTCAAAGTGACACCTCGTGCCTTCCCATAGGATGATGATGTCATCGATGTACCTCCCCCAGAATAAAATCTGGGGGGGCCATTGATCATCCCCTGGTTGAGATACCAAGGTGGCCTCCCACCAGCCCAGGAACAGATTTGCATATGTGGGAGCACAAGGGCTCCCCATTGCGGTGCCCCTGAGCTGGTGGAAGGTCTTATTGCAAAAGACAAAATAATTATGTCTTAGCACAAAGTCAAGTAATTTGATGACAAAAGCATTATGAGCCTGGAATTCTATACTTCTTGTAGACAAAAAATATTCTACTGCCCGGATACCGTTTTCATGTGGGATATTACTATATAAGCTTTCTACGTCTATAGAGCCCAATAGTACTTCTTTGTTAACTGTAATTCCGTCCAATCTACGCAAAAGATCAGAAGTGTCCCTTATGTAAGATGGCAGTGTGGTTACAAAATCCTGCAAGATGTTATCTATATAGATCCCCACATTTTGCGTTATTGATCCTACACCCGAGACTATTGGTCTGCCTTTTAGCGGGGTATAGCCCTTATGGATCTTAGGAATCGAGTAGAATGTAGGTATTTGGGGATTAGAGGGCATCATGAATTTAAATTCTGTGTTTGATATCAGACCTGTTTCTAAGCCCTCCACAAGTATCCTTTCTAGTTCCATAATAAAAGTTGTTGTTGGATCTGAAGGTAAAATATCATAATGTCTTTTGTCCTTGAGAAGATCGTTACACATTTGTTTATACATATCATGATTTAGTATAACTATATTTCCCCCCTTATCGGAGGGTTTGATGACTATAGACTTATCCCGTTCCAGTGCTGACAATGCTTCTAATTCCTCTCTACTGAGATTATTATGAAATGGTAACCTCTGTTCACCCAAATCACGGAGTTCTTTTGAGACTATTTGCAAAAATAAATCAATTTCACGTGTATCCAACTGACTCGGGGGCATTCTCCTACTTTTGAGTTTCAGTTTAGTTTGTCCCTCTCTCATTTCTTCCTCCTCCATAAGGGACACCAAAGTACGTATTCCCTCTAGATCCTGTGTCGTAACACCCAATTGCTGATATTGAATGCGGTATGCATTTCACATTTGAAATGCAGGAAAGATGCTTACCCTTCTTGGATGTCCTTATCATTAAAGATCTAAATGGTAATATCCATACAGATATGTACAGGAAACCTACAGCAACTAACAGCCTGTTACATTGGGAAAGTTACCATCCATTACCATGTAGGAGAGGAATACCGAAGGGTCAATTTCTGAGAGTTAAGAGGAATTGCTCCAGAGAAGAGGATTTTAGGAGACAGTCAGGTATTTTAAGAGAGAGATTTCGTAATCGAGGATATCCCTCAAAAGTCCTTGAATCAGCTTTCAGGCATGCACAAAAACAGAATAGGACAACTTTGCTACAAGGTAAAACCCAAGAAAATAAAGACACCAATAAGGCGCGTATAGTTGCAACTTTTGATGACAGAAATTTAGAAGTGTGTAATATCCTTAAAAAATACTGGGGAATTTTAATGTTGGATCAGGATCTAAAGGGATATCTTCCTTCAACCCCTTTGATAACCTATCGGAGGGGTAGATCTATCAAAGATAGACTGATCCATAGTCGCTATACATCAACACCCTCTCAAGGCACGTGGCTGGAAAGAGGCCGATTGGGAATGTTTAAATGTGGGCAGAGATGTGTAGCCTGCCCATATATATTACAAACTAAATCCTTCACAAGTGCCTCAATGGAAACACTTTTTCATTCGTGATTGTGCCAACTGTAGGACAGAAGGAGTAGTTTACATGTGTATATGCCCCTGCCCACTTAACTATATTGGAAAAACAAAGAGAACATTCAAAAGAAGGGTGGGAGAACATCTGGGGGATATACGAAATAGGAGAGACACGCCAATAGCCCGACATGTGTGGTAACATCATAATGGTGAATGTGAATCTCTGCGTTTTCTAATCTTAGAGGTCGTGAGACCATCCCCCAGAGGAGGGGAATGGGATAGACGAATTCTATGCAAAGAGGCCCAATGGATTTACCGTATGGATTCTGTTCATCCAAGGGGCCTCAATGAGACTTTACAATTTGGTTGTTTTATTGAATAGACTCTGCTTTAGGCCTGCTTACTCTGCTCTGCCTTGTTCACACTCTCCATAGAGGACCACTATTAATTGTTCAGATCTGACCATTGGATATGTATCAGTACCACATTATAATTTTTTCATTATATTCACTGATTACCTACAGTCTGATAATTCAAGTCAGCTGAGGACAGTGAACGTTGTACCCCGAAATCTTTGGCCCTGGATTAAGCCCTTATTAACTTATTCATGTCGGTTGTATGGTAATTACTCCGGTAAATTTTGAGAACTAAGGCGAGAAGTCCCGTTACAATAGCTTGCTATAGCTATCAATACATATGCGAGTATATGGGGTGACGTCGGGAACGAGTGCACTCGCCATGGCTTATCTGTGCTGCCGTGTAGCGTGTAATCTGGTCAGGCACTTATTTTGAAATTTCCCGCGCAGAGGTCGAGCTGAGCTTTTAACATGTACAATGACGATCCCAGCAGCGCTACCCGTAAGTGACATGCATTCTCTTTTCAGACATGCGCAGTGAAGTTTTTAGAACGCCGGGCGCCGCATGGTCTGGGCCGCTACTCGGACATGCGCAATGTCATTCCCGGCGCCGCCAACCGGAAATGACATATTTCTCTCTTCCGGACATGCGCAGTCCAATATCCGGAACGCCGGGTAAATCAAAACCCCTAAAGGAACCGGCAATAGGTATAAAGTAGAATATACCAATTTGGAGATGTTAGGGGCTTATTTGTTATACATTTGAGGGGCCATTTAAGGCATTTAAGGGAAACAGAGACGATTTGCTCTGTATCCCTCTTATCCTGGGTGCCAGCATACCAAAGGAGCTGCGGGGAGTATCTTTCCTATACCTGACAGCACCCAAGCTAAGTATCAGTCTCCCTATTGAATCTAAATAGGAGGTATATGTATTCAAGACTGAGTGTATATGCGTTGTATATAGCGTACTCTTTTTCCACAGCGAGAGTTTTTTGAATACAATTATGAACAATAGAATTGTACGTGGGAAACGTGTCGGGATAGCTGGGATTTAAGGTGTTTATACACGTATATAGTGTTATTATCTGTCAATAAAGCGGAGCCGTCCTTTATCAGGGCGACTACTCCACTGACGTATGGTTTCACAGTATGCTGTATCATTTAGGTATGTAGTGGTAATTTATAGGGGTTTAGATTGTATAATTTTAGATATCACAGTAAAAGTTACGTTTTAACAGGGATTATAATTTGCAGTGATATGATGATTTAAATCCTCTGTTCATATAGAATTTGCAGAATTTCCAATCTATGTGATGACATCATCCCAGATAAGACGAACAGCAGACAGAGCAGGTTGGGAACCTAGAGAAACCCGAGTTCACTCAAAGCTGATAACATCGCTTTTATCTCCTCAACAGAGAAAAATAAACAAAGCTATATATTTGGAAACCGTCTTCATTTACTGTTCCCAAATGTTGAAAGCTAAACTTTGTAGTGAGACAACCCCTTTAATTTTCTGGTGTGTTGTATTTCTTTATCCCGCTACTCTTGGAAGTCACTGTACAGCACGAAGCTGACACACTGAATTTGCAGTTTGTTTTTGGGGGTATAAGTTATTGCACTTGTTTTTCAGGGAACTAATAATGGTTGTTTCTGTTTGATATAGTTGCGGGAGCTGGAGGACAAGTACGCAGAGTGCATGGAAATGCTTCATGAGGCACAGGAAGAGCTAAAAAACCTTAGAAACAAAACGATGCCAAATGTCATTTCACGACGTTACCACACTCTGGGTGTTTTTCCCATGGTAGGTAGTAAATAGGTCAACGCAATTAAAAAAAAATGCAGTTTTTATTGGGTGAAAAATAATATCACGTTAGTCGTGTATGTTTTTAACGTGCATAATTAAACTGTACATGTGTAATGATCGGATTACTCTCACAGTATATGGAGAGATAATATTCTAAGCGTTTAGTACTTGAAATCCACATTTCAGAATTTGTCTACAGTGCCACTTTATCATCAGATTCTGAGCTCTTTGTAGCAAAGATCCGCAAAAGTGTGACGGTCTGAAAGAGTTAAGTTATAGCAGCAAAGAGGGGACTAACCGCGTTAAATGCATTATCCTATAATTCTATTTAGGGAAAAGTGGGACACCCCAAAAAAAACACTCCTGTGTTTCCACACTCTTTGCACCTTTAATTGATCAGTTATCTCACGAGCATTTTAATCTTGTGATTTTGTATTTCCTTCAGTTCTGCATTATTTATTGTTTTCCATATCATATATTTTATGAGATAAATAGATAGTAATATTGTTTTTAATTTTTGACAAATTGCTTTAACCTCTTCACACAGATTTTTAACCTCTACGTCCAAACTGTTAAATACAGCTGGCAACCGCCAATAAGTGATCAGGATTTGAGTCCGTCTCTGCTCCCGGCTCCAAACCATTTAGACGGCACGGGGAAGCTGACTATGTCCTTTAGACTGTCTCCACTGCACAGGAAAACGATCGTATCTTCGGTGCTTTTCGTTTTTTAAAAAGCGCCGAAGATACGATTGTTCGCCCCATAGACGGCGATAGGAAAGACGAGCTGCAGTCTACACAGCTCATCTTTTCTCTGCCCGTCTTTCGGCAGCGGTGTATTATACAACATGTTGTATAATGCGCCGGCGCTTCTCGTTTTCTTGCCATCTTCCCATACAATACAATTGTAGAGGCGACGTCAGGAAAACAAGAAGCGACCGCGGTTTTTGCACAAAGCGTGACAAAAGCCGCGGTCCTGCATCGGAGAAAAAACGGCCGCTTTCAGGCTGTTTTTTGTCCAATGCAGTGTAGACATAGCCTTAAAGGGGTTTTGCCATGAAGTGAGTTCCTTACCTCTCATCTGCTCAGGAGAGAAGATAAACAAAGCATGCTGAGTTAGAGGGAGTGGGGGAGATGGAAGGGGGGTGAGCAGAGAGCGAGGAAGTAGGGAGCGTCTGCAAAGTTTAGTCAAATAATTACATTACAACCAGTGGATTCTCTATACAGCAGACAGCCTCATACACTGCACTTTTCTCCCCAGCCCCTTGCAAGCTCCTTCATGTTCCCTGTCATCAGATAAGAAGTGCAAACACACAAGTGCGGCCAGACCAGCTCCTGTCAGTGTCCTGATCGTGTCTAATGTAAACTGTCAGGAAACTGAGCAATGCCGTAGCTCTCAGAGGCTTCACTTTTTGTAATCTCATATATTTAGTAATGTGATTAAATACCCATTTGGGTGGATCCCTCGGTAACATTACGTCGTGGCAAAACCGCTTTAAATTATTAGAATGAAGGGTTTTGGTCCATAGTGGCCACCGATCAGCCCCTACTTAATGCGATCGCAGGGTGCCGTACATTTTCCATGGTAGCCAGAGGTCTCTGTAGCTGCCATGTTAGTACACCATAGGCAGAGTGTGATGGTGCTTGAAATGCCTGTATATGACTCTATATCGCTAAATGTAATACTAAGGGTGACATGTATGAAAACTGTCTAGGTCTAAGACCTTCTTTGTTGACCATAGAAACCAGCCCTTAAAAAAAAAAATGAAAGGGGAGCTCTGATTGGTTGCTATGGGCAACAATGAAAGTCCCACACCTTGACCATTTCCATACACGAGGCCCTAAATGTTAAAGTGAAAAAAAGTTTTCCAAAAAATGAAAAAAAAATTACAAGTTCAAAACACCCTCCTTTTGCAATTTACAAATAAAAACGTTACACAACATTGATATCACTGCGACCATAAAAGTCTCATCTCTTAATAATATAACATCATTCATCCTGTATAGTAAACACCATAAAGGGAGAAAAAAAATCCCAGTGCCAAAATTGCCTTTATTGATCATTTAGCATTCCCAAAAAATTGGAATAAAAAGTGTTAACATTTTCACTTGTATCCCAAAATGGTACCAATAAAAACTACACTTCAACTACAATAAATGAGCGTTCTTTTGGGTCCAAAGAATGAAAAACCAAAACTGTTATCAGTCACACAAAAATCGCAATACAGTGCAAATTTGAAAAATAGAAGTTTTTTTTTTTCTTAAAAGTACTAAAGCATAACAAAAACCTGACAAATTTGGTATCACTTGAATTGCACCGACCTACAGAATACAGGCAACATGTCATTTATACTGAACTGAACTCCATAGAAATGAAACCAAAGCACCAGTGGCACAATTGCTGCTTAATTATTTTTTTTTTTCACGTTCCGAGTATTATATTGTACCATTAAAGAGTACATCTTGTTCTGTAAAAAACTAGCCCTGGAAGGTGAGAGGGAATAGATGAACGCAACAGGAAGGGATTAAAAAGTTTACATTTTTAATATCCCTGTGACCGCTGCTATGTCAGAAATTACTTCTTTTTTTTCTTCTGCACATTAAAGGGGTTTTGCCACGATCTCATTTCATACCTCCTGCATCCAGCTCTTCAGCTCTGTGTGTTCAGTAGGGGCGTGTGTGATTTGTTTGAATTGCATATCATGTGACCCAGCAGGATGACATCACCATGCCTTTCCTCTCTATAGTCAAAGAATAGGCCATTTATGTGTAAAACTGTAAGTAGATACAATTGTAGCTCAGAGTTAACCTGTGGATTTTTTTTTTCTCTTTATCAATACACAGACCTCATTGTGGTTTATTTTTTATTTATTTGCACTGTTGGACTAATTACTAAGGAGTACAGAGGACAGGAGTAGAGTGACAGTTTGAACACTCAGTAGCTGCCTGAGAAGAGAGGTGATGTCTGAGCATGTGCGACAAGGAGTGAGGAGCTCTCAGCCCTGGTCGTATCCCCTGGAGACGAGCTGTAAACAATAGATCACTAAAGGAGCAGCTAAAACAAAAACGGTGCAGAACTTTTAATAACAATGAATGGTGAAAATGTTTATTATTTAATTTGCAATCTTCCCACGTCAATTTAACTTCGTGGCAAAACCCCTTTAAGCGCACACTATTTTGTCGGAGGCTATAACATATTTTTCATGTAATATGCATGTATTTGCCCTACCATATTGCTTAGTCTATGACACTGCTCCTGTGACTGGTTTACTGTTGGTAAGGTATTTATTCTGTCTTTATAGGATTCCTTAGCAGCCGAAATAGAGGGATCTATGAGGAAAGAGCTGCAAATTGATGAGCCAGACTCTCCCGAAATGAAGTAAGATGGCTGTACATGACTTTTTATAATGTTATAAATTGTTATGGTGACATGGTAGTACTCTACTTCGACCCATACCTAGTTATCTCATTATATTTTTGTCTACCACTTTTTTTTTAATTTTTTTTTTTTATAAAGGGTAAAAAATTTTACAAAAGCAAACATTTAGCCCTAAAAACAGTGTTTTCACAACATTACATTATCCAACATTTACCCTTTTTTTTTTTTTTTTTTTTTGTTCAAAATGATCATGAACCGTCTTATAGGGGTTAAAATCTCTCATGCTGGAAATGAGCGGTAGTCCATGGTTGCAGACTCCACTAAACAGATTGCTGCTTTGGAAAGTGAAAGCAGTTACCTTTTTTTTTTTCTCACTAGTTTTGATTGATCTACTGAAATCTGCTCTTTAAAACGTATGCTGTTTTTCAGTATTACAATATGGAATCCTAGTTGATAAATTCTAACGTGGTGCAGGACAAAACTGGATAACCGAAATGTACTGAAAAAAATGTTTTAATGTCTTATATCGTTCCAGTCCATCCTGTTTCTGTATATAGTGTCTATCTAACTATACAACCAATACCTTGGTACCTAACTGATATATAACCACACTATATATATATATATATATATATATATATATATATATATATTTTCTTTCTACTCCAAACAGTGGAGAGAGGATGATGATGATAGTTTGTACTGTGTTAGATCAAATTGGTATTATAGGACAAACTCTATTGTATTACCGTAATTGATTTATATATAATATTATTTTTCTACCTTGTACCCTGTTCATTATTGATCATTATGTTTTACAAACTGTGAAACCCTAGTTGGTTGTCTGACCTGAATCTTCGTTTTCCTTGCAATGTTCTCTGCCAATTTGTGCCGTTTCTGTAAAAGGTGTGTGGTTCAAAGGCTGGCCTGGAAAAGCCAAACCCTTTTGGTCACCTGAACTCGTGGTCTCAACACTCCTGTGTATCCAGACACACAAATCTACTGAGCTTTTTGCCATCAAAACAGCTGATGTAGAACTGCAGGGAGCAAACAAAAAAATGAATGAATGTATATAATAAAAGTGTTTAACTTTGGGAGACAGAATATTAAGAAAATACTTTTTTAACAACTATACAATCCCTTTAATGTGTTTGCTTGGCTTACACACCATTTCCTTATTAATATTTTAATAGCTTTATGACTTTTTTTTTCTCCTAGTGGCAATCACCAAAAACGTGTATTTGAAACTGTGCGGAATGTCAACCAAGTAGTGAAGCAAAGGTCATTGGCGCCATCTCCAATGAACATCCCAGGTTCTAACCAGTCCTCAGCAATGAACTCTTTAATGTCTAGCTGTGTCAGTACGCCACGCTCCAGTCTTTATGGAGGAGATATTTCTAATATTGTCATAGATAATAAAACCAATAGCATTATACTGGAAACCGAGACACCTGATAACAGGTTAGTGTCTGTGCCTGAGCCTGACTCTTAATCAAATACTGGCCTTACAAATTGTGAAGTCTTCAGTGTAGCTTTACTTTTAGTTGGTATATATCCAGTATTCTAAGGATACGTTCACACGGCTGATTTGGATGTTGAAAATCAGCATCAAATATATGTGATGAAAATTCAGGATTAGGGCCCGTTTACACGGCACAGGACAAACACCGGTCGGTTTATCCGACCGGTATTTGTCCGGTTTTTGTGCCGTGCACAAGGCCGTGGGAGGAAGGCTTTTCGACACGACTAGTGGAGAAAAGCCCTCCTCCTTCACATTCACTTGTTCATATTCCGCCAAAAACCGGACAGAAAAATGAACAAGTAGAATATTTTTCGGGCGGCCGGCGGTCTCAAAAACCGTCTCAAAAGTTGGGACTGCTGCATGTATTTTCCATAGAGCCCCATGTAAAAGTTTGCAGCCGGTTTTTCAGACGGTTTGCAAAACCGCAAACCGTCTGAAAAACTGGCCGCAAACTGGTGCCGTGGGGACAAGGCCTTACTGGCAGCCATTAGGCGTAGGTTCCACACGGATTCAGCACTGAAAATTTCAATGCTGCAAATCAGCCATGTGAATGTACCCTAAATATGCCTAGCATAGCTTTATGAAACTGCACTCCACTCCATGACATGTTTTTTTGACATGACGTGTTTTATTTGCTTTGTATATTTGGTATCTTAATTTATTCACAACTGATAACTATTTAATTTTTTTAAGATATTGTCTCTATTTACTTGTAGGAATTTCTAAGTTTAAAAAAATTGCATTTCAGTAATGGTCTTAATTTCTCTAAATTAGATTTTATAGTAGGGTTGAATATAATACTGTTAGGCCATGTTCACATGGCTTAAAATGGGACGTATTTCAGTCCATAATTACGCGCCGGAGTGCGCACATTACGGGCTGAAAACGGCCCATTCATTACGGTAATCCACAGTTCTCATAGAGAACTATGGATTACGTCTCCTCTCCCTGCTCAGAGAATAGGCCGCGGGGGGAGATAATCGACATGTGAATTACTAGCAGCGTATACGCGCCGCTGGTAATGAATGTCTATGGACCGGCAAGGTCCCGGCCCCCGCTCCCTCCCCCGGCCACACGGCGTAATTGCGGGGCGTAATTTCGCCCTGCATTTAAGCCATGTGAACCCAGCCTAAGATGACTTGTCTTTCATGATTTTTTAGCTTTCACCACCATTTTCATGAACAGTATAATGTTTCATACCTACTTGCAGGTTAAGTTGATTATTTGTGTAGAAGGTCCTACACTGATGTCTGTGTATTTAGCTACTTCAATTTGCTTTATGTGAGCATGTATCAAACATATGATGTCAATATAGAGGTTTTTTTTTACTACTTATGAAGTCATGAGTTATGAAGTCACTTCTCATTTAGGACAACATGTCAGAAAAGTGGCATTTCCACGCCAGTTTTAGGCGCATTAAATTAGTGTAAAGTGTGCCTGAAAGTCCGATACTTTAAAAAAAACTGGCGTCTGGTATACCTTGCATAACTTAATGCTCCTAAAAAGGCGAATCACATAAAAAAAAGGCACATTGCACAACTCAAAGCGCATAGCATATCATTGGTAGTATATGTAATGCGCCTATTGAGGCGCATTGCCCGCCGGAGGCGCATAACATATGTAATGCGCCTCAATAGGCGCATTGCGCGACAGGGGCGCACAGTGCACCATATTTAGGTGCATTACAAAGTGTCGTGCCCGGTGTATAATGCGCCTAGTTTTGGTGTACGACAGTTCATTTACAACAAGAATATGGCGTAAAAAGTGGGTTTGCCGCAAAATAGACCAAAAAACTGGCGTTGGCGTGTTGGGACATGTTGCCCTTAGTGTTTATAGCAATAAACATAAAATATTGAACATTTTCAAAGTTAGGAGCGATAATCTTTTACCCTCCATTGAAAAACAATTATGCACCTCATCAAAATGGCTCCGTATTTCATATCCTCATCCGTTTTTGTTGCTGTCCTCATTGTGTTTAGTGATGACGAAAAGAACAAGAAGCCTGGCACACCAGGAACCCCAGGTTCTAATGACCTTGAGACAGCCCTACGGCGACTGTCCCTTCGACGTGAGAACTACCTTCTGGAACGCAAGTTCTTTGAGGATGATCAGGAACGGAAGTTACGCAGCTTAGCTGAGAAGGGAGAACTCCGCAGTGGATCTGTAACGCCAGCAGAAAGCATCATGTCCTTGGGTACACACTCCTCCAGGCTATCCGAGTTCACCGGCCTCTCAGGAATGTCCTTCAGCAGCCGATCTTACCTGCCAGAGAAACTTCAGATTGTGAAGCCCCTAGAAGGTGACAAGGGGCCCCGGCCCTTCTATGTTTTGCTTAGTGACTCGTTGTGGTCTTTAATACATCACCAGAAAGCAGGCACTTTACATAATACACGCTCTTTCTACTTTAAAGATAGCCATCCTCGTTGTTGGTTTGAGATATTTTAGTTTTAATATGGTATAGAGATAATATAATAGTCATGTATCTAGTAATATGAAATTAACCCTAAATACTTTTATGCTTTTATTTCCTGTTTCTGAGTAAAGCACAGTGTAATACAGTATAACTTTTATAGATTTGTTAAAGTGCCATCAGCAGTCATGTTTGATAAGACCTATCTATATACCTGACATGTTTTTAAATAAAGAAAAAAAAATATTGTTACCGATATAGCGTTAACCCTTTAACCTTCACAATTAGAAACACTCCTCTTAAAGTAGTTCAAGTGGAGTGTAGGGCTGCAAGGAGACAAGAAAGCGCAGTCGGGTCCTATGTAACGGATAATATGGGAAGGAAGAGGTGGTACAGTATTCACCTATTCCGGCTGTACTACAGACGGTACAGCTCGTATCAGCGTTTGTGAGATAAGCGGCTCCCGGTCCTGCTTCCCGCCGTATGGGTCCACATGGGACGCCGAAGGATACGATAAGGAGATGTCCTGGTAGTAGATATGACCAATTACGGTCTATCTACTCTCCTGGAGATGGGAAAACTTATCGGACTAGAGCGCTGGAAATAAAACTAAGCGCAACGGCTTACATAGAAAATAATAACGGGTTTATTTTGAGCAGCATATAACGCGTTTCACGGGTGCAACCTGCTTCCTCAGATAAGCCGTGAAACGTGTTATATGCTACTCAAAATAAACCCTTTATTATTTTCTATGTAAGCCTATGCGCTTAGTTTTATTCTCAGCGCTCTAGTCTGATAAGTTTTCCCATCTCCAGGAGAGCAGATAGACCGTAATTGGTCATATCTACTACCAGGACATCTCCTTATCGTACCCTTTAACCTTCACTGTACATGTACCGGAGAACTTTTAAGAGTTGCATGGAGTGGGTTCAGGAGCTAAGAGCACTCTCTATGCACCGGGTGTTAGCTGTATATCACAGCTGGTACATTGCTGCCGTGTGCCCAGGATCAGGGTTAACTAGAATCCTGGCCATTTAAACATTTTGGTGCTGTGGTTAATAGCTACTTAGATGGAGTGGAGTAGATCCTTATATCACTCATTGACACAGGTATTCCAGTTTATTAATGTTTGGTAAGTGTAAAAAAAAAAAAAAAAAAAAAAGTAACAAAAAATGACAAAAGCAGCAGTTTTAAAACCGTAAACAAAAAAATAATATAATAAAAAAAAAAAAAAAAATATATATATATATATATATATATATATATATATTGATTATAATCATCATAGTAATCACCATGTCTGTGAAAGTCCAAACAATTAAGATATCCTGTTATTTAATTTCCACAGTGTAAAGGAGAACAAAGCTAAAATCTGTCTTTTGTTCACATCGCTTGGCGAAAATAAAAGTACTACAAAAAAAAGTTTAAACTCCCCTCCCCCAGTTAGTACTAATGCAAACTACAGCTTGTCCTGCAAAAAACAAGCTCTTACACAGGTCCACCAACAAATAACTTTTTTTTTTAAATGTATTTATCGATCACATCAAGTCCAACCTATAACCCTACAGTGTTGATCCAGAGGAAAGCGGAAACCACTATGAGGTGAATGACAGTTGTCCTATACAAGAAGAAAAATTCCTTCCAGACGCCAACTATGGCAATCGGAATAATCCCTGGATCAGTGTCCTGTCTCCAGAATCTAGTCCCCATAATCTGTTCTACTACATTTTCAGCTATAGGCATCTAAAACCTTCTTGAACTTGGTCAATATTTCACCAAACAACTTCTTCATAGTCTTATGCCCTTACAGTAAAGAACCATATCTTGAGATGGTGAATACCTTTTGCCTAGACGTAGAGATGCCCCATGGTCATTGTAAGCCCTAGGTGTAAAAAGATCATGCAATAGGTCCATACAGTCCTTCACTATTTTGTAATTCACTCACACCAAATAATCTTTTTCCAGGCTAAATAACCCAAGTTAGCTATTTGTCACTGCAAACCCCCCATTCCCTTAACTAACTTGAACTAAAACCTTCTTGAACTTGGTCAATGATTTCACCACAACAACTTCTTTCATAGTCTTACTGCTCTTACAGTAAAGAATCCTTATCTGTGATGATGGTGAAACCTTCTTTGCTCTAGACGTAGAGGATGCCCCCTGGTCATTGTTACAGCCCTAGGTGTAAAAAGATCATGCAATAGGTCTGCATACTGTCCTTTCACATATTTTGTAATTCACTCACCCCTAAATAATCTTTTTTCCAGGCTAAATAACCCCAAGTTTAATGGCCTATCTTGTCACTGCAAACCCCCCCATTCCCTTAACTAACTTGGTTGCCCTACTCTGCACCCACTTTCCGCTATGTCTTTCTTGTACACTGGTGCCCAAAACTGTATACAATATTCCATGTCTCCTCACCAGTTATTTGTATAGAGGCAAAATGTCCCTGTCTTGTGCAATTATGCCTCTTTTAATGCAACCCGTGATATTTGCTTTTTTTAAAATTACTTTGTAAAAGTAGGAATAAATAAATGTGATTACAGTAAAGTTAGAGTAAATTTAATATTGTTTTTGCTGCTCCGTGAACACGATAAAACAAAACCTTAATAAAATATGAATACATTATAGCGCCGTTGTAAAATTATCTAATATGCCCCGCAAAAAGCAAGACCTCATACAGCTTTTTTTTTCTTCTTTTTTTTTATTAAGTAAAAAGAATTTAAATAAACTAAACTTTTCCCTTGGAAAGTGAGGATAAGAAAACAAAAACACACAGTTGCAAAATTTGCTGGCCTGCCAGCCTTAAAGAGCCCTTATAACCTCCACACAAACACACAAAAATTGATAGTGGATGAAATTATAACACTTTTCTCAAATACATGTCATTAGCAATCCAGAGGATGTACCTCCGTATTACAGGGGAAAACGTTTTACTTTCTCTTTGTAACTCAGGAGATCTTTATCTAGAAGGAATCATTCTGTGGGGTACCAACTGTGCAGGGGGATATGAAGGCATAGCTGCTTGTACAGGCTGATCGGAGTCTCTTACTACATACCGTACAGCAAATATCAAGGAAGGACCAATTCTGAAAAAACAGAATTCCACAGTGGAACATAAAGCATAAATAGCAACAAGGAAAATCTTCCACTAAAACTTAGCTTTTAATAATAACTATTAAAAATACGTCAAAAATAATATATTAGAAATCACACAATATCAAGGGACCCCAAGGAGAACAAATTCTGAACAAGAAAAGTTCCTATTGGTCACCACAGGAATATGGACCTATAATGTCCCTAGTCTGCCTGTAGCCCTAGGGATAGTACTCGCAGGAGCAGCGTCCCAAAAGGGACGGTCCCACACTGGAACTCCTAAACTAAATGTCCCTACAATCAAGGGAATATACACATAAGGAGACAATCCAAGAAACAATCCAGGAGTACAAATACCAACCTCTGTAGATAGATCATAGTCAATGCAAACAATAAACAAGAAAGATCCCACCTACTGTACCCAAACGCGTTTCCCTCTGTAGACGCAGAGTTCATCGTGGGTATAGCAAAAATACACGAGGCCAGAGGTTAGTGTATCCTCCATGAGAGAGGTGCCTCTCATTAGTGACCCACCTGTTCAGTGTAAAAGGTCCACCTTAACTACACACAAGTCCCACCTCCAGACAAGTTAACCAGTTGGAGGAAGGAACTATTCTAAATAGCTATAGCAGAGCATCTGTCAGTATGCAAAACCAGTATGCTAATAAAAACAGTTACCATATGAAGCACACACGCCGTCTCCCGCGAACGCGAGCGTCCGCTTCCCGAAATAACACTGCGCAAACGCGGCAACACTAGAATCCAACACATGACACGCAGAGCAAGACGTCACAGCAAAGAAGTTGCACATGCGCCAAGCTTTAGCGTCGCTGTCTCCTGAGCAGCTACCGCCGGCTACATTAAATGTCATAACAATGAATCCAGCATGGTCTGTATAGAATAAATTATGGAACACTGTTCATACGTCAAAAAAATAATTAATCCTATATTCAATCACAGCGCCCTAACTCGGCCCTGGGAGTGTAATTAGCTCAAAAGAATTAGGGTAGTGGTTCCCTAAGGTAGTACTTAAGAATAAAATACATACTGTGCAAAATTTATATTGTTGTACATAAAGACAAGACACGCTGTACTAGTGAATGTCGCTATCTAAAAGAATAGTGTAGTAGCAAGAAAAACACTAAGCCAATACTGTACTTTACAAACTAACTGAAACAGAGATTCTGCCAGAATAAAACCAGAAGGAGAGGAAAAAAACAAACAAAAAAAAAAACCTGACGAGGAAGCCAGAAAAAAAGTGATTAGAGGAAACACGCAAAGGAAATATTTTCATTGAGGCCATGAGGGAACACACAATCCATTTTATAGATCTAGCGACATTCCCGCTGTAAGATCAATCTATCCCAATTACCTCCACGTACAGGAGGAGGGATGAGGTCAATACCAATAAATTTGATCAATCCTTCTGCGCCTTGATGTTTATCATTCATGTGGCGTGCTATAGGAGTATCGACTTTCCTCCTTATGTCGCTGAGATGTTCCCCAATGCGTCTCCTTAGTTCCCTACGTGTTTTCCCCACATAGTTTAAAGGGCAGGGACATGTAGCGAGGTACACTACTCCACTAGTGGTGCAGTTGATAAACTGCTTGATCTGAAATTTCTCCTGTGTCCTCGCACTCTCAAATTCTTTAGCTTGTACCAAATTTTTGCAGAACTTATAAGCGCCACATTTGAAACAGCCTAGGGGTCTTCTTCGTAGCCAACAGTCTTCTCTTAATACCCCCGAAAAGTGACTTTTAACCAGCCTATCCCTCAGACTCCGCCCCTTTCTGTATGTAATAAGGGGAAAACTTGGTAGACAATCTTTAACATCAGGATCTTGTCGGAGCAATCCCCAGTACTTCGTGAGGATCTCTCTTATGGATTTTGACTTACAGTCAAACGTCCCAATAATTCTTAACTCCCTGGTTTTCTCGTCCTCACTATTCCTTTTTGGTATCAAGAGATCTTGACGTTCTTGTCCCACGGCATAATTATATGCCTCTCTGAGAACTTTTTTGGGGTATCCCCTTCTCGAAAACCGAGCATGTAGATCACTAGATTGTTCAACAAATGTCTCAAAATCAGAACAGTTTCTTCGAACCCGAAGAAACTGCCCCCTGGGGATCCCCCTCACTAATGGTCTAGGGTGGCAGCTATCCCATTTTAAAAGACTGTTTGTGGCTGTTTTTTTCCGAAAAATCTTAGTTCCCAATGTGTTGTCATCATTTTTAAAAATGAGAACATCCAAAAATGGTAGAGTATACTTATTTATTTCAGACATAAATCGCAATCCCAATGAGTTAATATTTAGTGCCTCAAGGAATAAAATAAAGTCACTCTCACTACCTTGCCACAGAATAAAAATATCGTCTATGAATCTAACCCACATCAAAATATGATTATGGTAGCATTCATAGACATCAGCGAAGACCACTTCCCTCTCCCACCAGCCCAGGTACACATTTGCATATGTGGGAGCACAAGGGCTCCCCATAGCTGTGCCCCTGAGCTGGTGGTAGGTCCTCCCATCGAAGGAAAACATGTTATTGTTCAGTATGAACGACAATAGCTCCACAATAAACTCATTATGTCGTTCAAAAATCATACCCTTCGAGTCAAGGAAGTGTCTCACAGCTGTAAGGCCTTTGTCATGTGGGATGGATGAATATAGGGCCTCGACGTCTATACTAGCCAGGAATGTGTCATCATCAACAGTAATGCCTTCAATCTTAGACAATAAGTCAGATGTATCTCTCAGATACGAAGGCAATGCTGTCACAAACTCCCTCAGGACACGGTCTAAATAGATACCAACATTCTGAGTCAAACCATCGACCCCTGATACAATTGGTCTCCCTTTGAGGGGGGATACCCCTTGTGTATCTTGGGGAGACAGTAGAAAGTCGCCTTACTGGATGCATAGTAAAGAAACTCATATTCATTCTTATTGATAAGACGATTAGAAAACTGAAATGGAAATTTTTTTTGCAAATATTGATCGACTGAGAGTGTCAGGACCTGGGTATCAAACTGGAAGATCTTGAAGGGGTTCGTACCCTGGTTGACTTGGCATCTTCTGACGATATGGTTAGAGGAGAAGGGCCTTTTACTGATTTAAGATGCAGCAGTACTAGATTTCCCCCTCCACAACCCTATAATTCAATAGATGCATTCCTTGAGGTGGTTACAAATGAAATCAGGTCCCTTGAAACAATTTCTAGGGGAGTATGCTAATTTCAGAAAGGATGAAATTCAGGCCTTGCGTAATTTGGAATTAAACAACAGGATTGTAGTGAAACCAGCAGATAAGGGGGAAATGTAGTTGTTTTGGATTTGGGGGACTATAGAAAGATGGGGCCTAAACATACGGGAATAGGGAGAATAACTCTGTTTTAAGATTCAGACCCCATCTTGACATTGAGAGAGACTCTTAAAGGAAAATTCTGATAAAGCTAAGGACGATCGTCTTATCATTAAGAATGAATATGAGTTTTTTACCTATGCATCACGTAAGGCGACTTTACTACGGTCTCCCCAAGATACACAAGGGGTACCCCCCCCTCAAAGGGAGACCAATTGTATCGGGGGTCGAGGTTTGACTCAGAATGTTGGTATCTTTTAAACCGTGTCCTGAGGGTGTTTGTACGCATATGCCTTCGATCTGAGAGATACATCTGACTTTTGTCTAAATTGAAGGCATTACTGTTGTGGATGACACATTCCTGGCTAGTATAGACGTCGAGGCCTATATTCATCCATCCCACATGACAAAGCCTTACAGCGGGTGAGACACTTCCTTGACTCGAAGGGTATGATTTTTGAAGACAAAAAGAGTTTATTGTGGAGCTATTGACGTTCATACTGAAAAATTTAACATGTTTTCCTTCGATGGGAGGACCTACCCCCAGCACAGGGGCACAGCTATGGGGAGCCCTTGTGCCCCCACATATGCAAATGTGTACCTGGGCTGATGGAGAGGGAAGTGGCTTCGCTGATGTCAAATGAATGCTACCTAATCATATTTTGATGTGGGTTGATTCATAGACGATAATTTAATTCTGTGGCAAGGTAGTGGATAAGACTTTATTTAAATTCCTTGAGGGCACTAAATATTAACTCATTGGTTTTGCGATTTACTGTCTGAAATAAAATAAGTATACTCTACCTTTTTTTGGATGTTCTCAATTTTAAAAAATGATGACAACACATTGGGAACTAAGATTTTCGGAAAAAAACAGCCACAAACAGTCTTTTAAAATGGATAGCTCCCCACCTAGACCATTAGTGAGGGGGATCCCAGGGGGCATTTTCCCTCGGGTTCAAAGAAACTGTTCTGATTTTGAGACATTTGTTGAAAATCTAGTGATCTACATGCTGGGTTTCGAGAAGGGGGATACCCCAAAAAGTTCTCAGAGGGGCATATAATTATGCCGTGGGACAAGAACGTCAGATCTTTTTGATACCAAAAAGGAATAGTAGGGCGAGAAAAACCCGGGAGTTAAGAATTATTGGGACGTTTGACTGTAAGTCAAAATCCATAAGAGAGATCCTCACGGAAGTACCCGGGGATTGCTCCGCAAGATCCGAATGTTAAAGATTGTCTACCAAGTTTTCCCCTTATTACATACAGAAAGGGGTGGATCTGAGGGATAGCTGGTTAAAAATCACTTTTCGGGGGGTATTTAAAAGAAGACTGTTGCTACGAAGAAGACCCCTAGGCTGTTTCAAATGTGGCGCTTGTAAGTTCTGCAAAAATTTGGTACAAGCTAAAAGAATTTGAGAGTGCGAGGACACAGGAGAAATTTAGATCAAGGGGAGTTTATCACTGCACCATAGTGGAGTAGTTACCTCGCTACATGTCCCTGCCCTTTAAACTATGTGGGGAAAACACGTAGGGAACTAAGGAGACCATTGGGGAACATCTCAGCGACTAAGGGGGAAAGTCGATACTCCTATAGCAAGCCACATGAAAGATAAACATCAGGGCAGAAAAAGGACCCCCCTTGATCAAAAAATTTTTATTGCCTTGCGGGGTGTCATTGTTTTTTGGATTTTTCCTAGTTTTTGGCCCCGGGGCGCTTTGGCGGGAGTTTGTTATTTTTCGGCGGGGAAGACGGCGCATCGGAAAAAAAGGCCGTTTTTTTTGCCCGGGAACGGCGTGTGTTGATTAATTATTATTTTTGGTAACTGTTTTTATTTAAGCATACCCCGGTTTTATTTTGCCGCATACTTGATCAATATGCAAATTGCTTATAGCTATTTGAATTTTGTTTCCTTTTCCTTTCCAACCTTTTGGTTTTAACTTGTTTCCTGGACGGTGGGAAACCCCTTGGTGTTGGGGGGATTTTTTTTAAAGGGGGACCTTTTACACTGAACAGGTGGGTCACTAATGAGAGGCACCTCTCTCATGGAGGATACACTAACCTCTGGCCTCGTGTATTTTTGCTATACCACTGATGAACTCTGCGTCTACAGAGGAAACGCGTTTGGGGACAGTAGGTGGGATCTTTCTTGTTTATTGTTTGCATTGAATAATGAACCCATCACAGAGGTTGGTATTTTTACTCCTGGATTGTTTCTGATTGGTCTCCTTATGTGTATATTCCCCCTTTATTGTAGGGACATTTAGTTTAGGAAATTCCAGTGTGGGACCGTCCCTTTTGGACGCTGCTCCTGCGGGGGTACTATCCCTAGGGCTACAGGCAGACTAGGACATTATAGGTTCCATATTCCTGTGGTGACCAATAGGAACTTTTCCTGTTCAGAATTTGTTCTCCTTGGGGTCCCTTGATATTGTGTGATTTCTAATATATTATTTTTGGCGTATTTCCTTGTTGCTACATACTGTACAGCAGGCACAGCACACTGAGGACATAGTGTGACAGAGTTTGCCTCCTCCTCCATAGTACTCAGGCATCTATATTACACTGCTGCTGGTGTAAAAATTTATGTAGACTTACAGGCTCCCTCCTGCACAGGGGACTCTCCCAGCTCAGAAACGGTTACTTTCACACAAATGACAACATAGCGATCCATCAACTGGTGCCGATTTGGCCCAACTTCAGAGCTGTCTTAAAGGGCCAGCGCTTTTTAAAAAACTGCATTACAGGTAAAATGCTTTGATTTTCCTAATGGAGCATATTTGAGAAAGTGTTTGTATTTTAGGGATTTTGGATTTTTTTCTACATACACACTATAACTTTTCGAGACTTGTTCTGTAAATTGAATATACAGATAGACATTTAGAACTATGGTATACACCGAGGGGTGACCAGCATTATGGGAATTCTGAAAGTGACCTTTCACTTATGCTGGATTTATCGCCTTATTTCATTTTTCTTGTTGTCTATGACTGTTATGGATAATTATTATTTAGTCGCCATGATGACAATAGGATATTAACCCAGCAGTTGTTGAATTGTATTTGCAGACAAGCCCTTCAGTGATTCTGTGACTTCTACTATATGTGTTTTGTTATGTTTCCTTTTCACTCCTCGTTTAGAGTTGGTCATCCTGTAATGCTGTTGTATCTATTCTGATCTTTCAATAAAATCTCCATTATATTTCATCTTTTCTATTTGTTTCTTTTTTCTATTTTTTCTTTTTTCAGTGATCATCCTTCATTATCCATATACAATTATTTTTTTTTACTTCCCATAAAATGGTTTCTATATTTTTAATGTTTGCCAAACAAATATGGCTATAAGCGAAAGAGGCCACATTACCCTGGATTTACTTGAGACTTTACTGACCACGGACCCCTAAGAAACTGTCTAACGGTAAGGCTGGGTCAACACAGCAATGTCAAAATGGCGTCCAAAATCCGACGTCATTTTGACATTTGCTGGACTGTGGTTTTTGGCGTGGTTTTGCGCAAAAGTCGGACAGTTTTCGGATTTGCCATCAACCCCGTACAATTGAATTTAATATTGCGTATTTCACCGGATTTTAAACACGAAGGTAAAAAATCCGTGCTGTGTAGACTACAGCATAGATGTTTTATTACTGTCTACTATGAGCGTTTTACCGTTAGCCAGTTTTGATAAATGAGGCCCTATATTCCACTTCTTAAATTTTTAGAATAGGACAAACAATGCATGGTCTATTTGTCTCATCTGTATCACATTATCACAAGGCATTATGGGAAAGGGGCTGAGAAGCCCACAGTGCCCTCTGTTGGATGTAACAAATCCTCAATTTGCTTTTGACCCACCGAGTCTTGAGAAAGCAAAAAGGATTTTAGCCAAGCCAGTATCTCTCATCTACAGACAACACTGTTTCGGATTTTTGTCCCTCTTCAGTACAGACTGAAGAGGGACAAAAATCCTGAAACAGCGTTGTCTGCAGATGAGAGATACTGGCTTGGCTAAAATCCTTTTTGCTTTCTCAAGACTCGGGTCAAAAGCAAATTGAGGATTTGTTACATCCAACAGAGGGCACTGTGGGCTTCTCATCCCCTTTCCCATAATGCCTTGTGATATGCAGATGCTAAGTAGAGGGCGAAAAGGCAAAACAAACTCTACAAGCCGTTCGTTCGGTGCTCTCCTTAAGGAGAGATCTTCCCTTCCTGTATCACATTAGCAGATTTGTTCATCCAAATTGAAATTTCATTAACTATTACCTGCTAATTTAAGATTTTTTTTAAATTATTATTGATAATGTAATCTGGCTAATCTGCAACATGTGCCCCTTTCATTTAAGTACATATATTTATCTTTTTTACAGACTGCATGTGCTTTAATATTTCATTACGTTACACTTTTCAAGTGCAGTATATTGATTCCTCCTTTCTTTTTGTTGCCCTGGACTGATTTTTCATTCCTTTTCATTTATTTCATGTGTTTTTTTTTTCTTTTTTTATTGCTTTCAATTTGACCATGCTCATAGGTCAGACAAAAATATGAAGGGTTTGTGATGTAACCCATGGGTATGTATACTATCAAATATTTATAGTAGCGTACAAATTTAAGCTTTGCTTTGTCCTCCCATCCTTCAGCCCTTTGTTGCTTTGGGTAGTTTACTGTATATAGATGCAAGATTTCCCTGGATTAATGAATGTGCTCTGTAATCTGTCACACTGTTAACACATGGCATGTAGATTTGTATTAGGTCGATATATGTAGCTTGTTATCCTAGTTCTCCTAGAATAACTAATCCGTAAGTCCGTCACAAACTATTAAACCTGTTACGTACACTGGCTGGTAGAAAAGCATGTTCAGTCATTAAAAATGTTTCTTTTCTCTGCTGATTGGACCATTAAGCTATGGACATCTATATATCTCATCCATGTAGGCCAGGGGTGTCAAACTGTGGCCCTCCAGCTGTTGGGAAACTACAACTCCCATCATGCCCACTGTTATTGATTATACAAATGCATGATGGGAGTTGTGGTTTTCCAACAGCTGGAGGGCCGCAGTTTGACACCCGTGATGTAGGCTGTTACAATGGCTGTACTTTGTATACCAACACTGATCCAACCTACAGCTGTGTAGAGGCACATAATGTAACACTTTTCCCACAGGGG
>JAODAL010001300.1:0-238645 GCA_025379985.1 Phyllomedusa bahiana | reverse complement strand
AATGAGGGGAGGTGATAGAGGAGAGAAGCTGAGCTCTGTGATATATAAGAGCAGAATGTGAAAAATTCGAAAGTTTTGCCATTTTCAAATTTCAACAATTTCCGTGTGTAAGACAGATAATTATTCTACTCAAAATAGTTTATAACTAGCATCTACCATATGACTACTGTAGTTTGGCATCATTTTTTAAATGTCTATTTAGTTTTTTACGACATTAGGGGTCTTAGAAATTTAGTAGTCATTTTTCAGTTTTTCAAAACAATTTGCAATATACATTTTTCCAGTTCTGATGTGGCTTTGATTGGCCTGTATGTTAGGCACCCCCATAAATGACTTCATCTAAGAAACTACAACCCTTAAAGTATTTAAAACAGTGGTTAGGAAGTTTGTTAACCTTTTATGTATTTCACAGAAATTCAAGCAAAGTGGTGGTGAAATTTGAAAATCTGCAAAAAAAAAGTGAAATTTTGAGTTTTTATCCATTATTCACAGGAACAGGGAAGATGTGACCGGAGAAATGCAACTTAATATCGACTCCCCACATTCTGCCATTTTTAGAGATATCCCATATGTGGCCCTAGTGCGCTATTTGGCTCAACCATAAGCCCCAGAATAGGAGGAGGAGCACCTACTGGACTCTGGGGTCTCATTTTCAATACAACTTTATTTAGGCGCCATTACAGGTTTGCGGACATCCTAAGGTGCTAGAACTTAATAAACACCCCTAAAAAGACCCCATATTGGAAACTATATGCCTTAAGGAATATATCCTGGGGTGAAGTGAGTATATAGACCCCACAGGTATTTCACAAATTCTTTTAAATTAAAAAAAAAAAAAAAAAATTCTAACAATCTGCAATTTTAGCTGAAAACGTTTAATTTTTACAAGGAATCCTGGAAAAAAGCATCCCAAAATTTGTTACACAGTTTCTTCCAAGTTCAGCAATACCCTACATGTGGGTGTAACCTGCTGTTTGGGCTTATAGCAGGGTGTACAAGGGAGGGAGCACTATTTGGCATTTGGAAGGCAGGTTTTGGTGGGGCCATGTCGCATTTGCAAAGCCCCCAAAGTACCAGAATAGGTGAAACCTTCCAGAAGTCGCCCCATTTTGGATTCAACATCAAATTCATTCATTTTATATATATTGTAAAGTGCTGCGGAATATGTTGGCGCTATATAAATAAAGATTATTATTATTATTATTATTATTATTATCTTATCTAGGGGTGTATTGTGCATTTTGGGTGCACAGGTGTTCCATAGTTTTTTCTAGCATTGGGCCATGAAAATGGGGGGAACGCAGTTCTGTCATTGTATTTTTGGGCTGCAATTTTACAGCGTTCGCCGTGCGGCATAAATGACAGGATAGCTGTACTATGGGGGTCGATACAATTACAATAATGTAAATTTTATATAGTTTTTTATGTTTTATTATTTTTACACAATAGAAATGTATTTATAAAAAATGTAGTTTTTATGTCGTCTTATTCTGGTAATAGCTTTTTTATTCTTCTGTGTACGGAGCTGAATATAGGCTTGTTTTTTGCGGGATGAGTTGAGGTTTTTATTAGTACCATTATGGGGTTCATATGACGTTTTGATTACTTTTTATTAAGGTTTTTGTGCAGCATTTTGCACAAAATACAGCAATCCTGATTTTTATTTTTAACACGGTCACCGTGCGGTATAAATAACATGCTATCTTTACTCAGCAGGTTGATACGATTACAGTGATACCCAATTTGTATATTTTTTATGTTTTTACTGCCTTTGCACAATAAAAACACTTTTATTCAAAAAGGAAAACATGTTTTTGCATCGCCATAGTCTGAGAGACATAACTTTTTTATTTTTCTGTGTACGGAACTGTGCAGGGGCTTGTTTTTTTCGGAAAGAGTTGACGTTTTAATTGGCACCACTTTGGCATTTATATGACTTTTTGATTACTTTTTATTTCATTGTATGTGCTGCGGGATGAAGAAAAATCGCAACTCTGTAATTTTTTTATTTATTTTTTTACAGTGTTCACCGTATAGGTTAAGTAACATGACAAATTTATCAGACAGGTTGTTTCCCATGTGGCGATACCAAATTTGATTATTTTTTATCTTTTTTGGGGCGATTGACATTTGTAAAGGGGAAAAAGGGCGGCGTACGTGCTTTTATTTTATTTTTTGTGTTTGTGCTTCACTTTTTTAAACTTTTTTACACTTTTCCTCATGGGGGATTTGTATCAGTGATCCTCAGATCACTCATACAACAGGAGATCAGTACACAGCATTGCTGCTGTATACTGGCCTCCATGGCGACTGTAGCTCCCCATTCCCAGCAATGCCCACAATGCATTGCGGGATGGTGATGTCACAGAGAGCCTGGAAGTGTTTATTACAACACTCCCGGGCTGTCAGGTACTGACAAAGACAGAGGAACTCACTCCTCCTGTCTTTACCTTAGCTGTGGCGATCATGATAGATTGCAACAGCTAAGGGTTAATCACCCACGGCCGGAGTGAGCTCCAGTCGTGGGTGACGCGGCATGAGGCAGTGGTAATATACCACTGGTCCCATTTCGCGGTTGTGCGGTGCTTGCTTGTGAGCCCACATGATCTGCAGGTTGTACCTATACGGCCATTTATGGGAACTAACTTCCTACTAGGACGTATGAGTCCATCCAATGTCAGGAAGGGGTTAAAAGCTGTCTGTGCCTTTGGATATCTAATTTTGCCACACTCTAAAATTCTTGGACAGCCTACAAGACTCTGTCTGTGGCAGAGTCTAATATGCTCTTGTACATGGCAGACCCAGAAGCCTTTATTTTGCCTCCAGATGCTATGACAAGCATGGACACTTTGCTATCACATTGTAGGGGTGCTCATGTGTGACAGAGGGAGCCACCTCTCTCTGTTAACCACCTAGATGCTGTGGATGCTACTGACTGTGGCATCTAGGAGGTTAAATGGACAGAATCAGAGCTAGCTCCATTCCCAGCCACTGCATCGAAAGCCCAGCTGTACATTACAGCCGGCTTCCACTATTAATGGTGCAAGTACAGCTTCTAGGATGGTCTGCCAGAGTTTGCAATTGTGCCGCCTTGGCGGACTGCTTCCACCGCCCCCACTAGCTATGCCACTGATTATATGGATGCCTCTGATGGATGTCAAATAGTGACCTCCATCACCCATTGGCTCCCATTGTAAAAACATATTTTCTTTACTGGATGTCATTGTGTAGAATATCATATAAAGCTATTCTCCACCTTTCTGTTGGTCCAGTATACATCTGTATAAGGCAAACAGAGGCCAAAAGGACAAAATTGTGACCTTCTTCATGCTTTATAGCCCTATGGACTTGTTTAGCATGTTTCAGGTACCTTTTAGGCATACACAAAACTACCCCACAGACATCACTTAGCAGTTAAATGTATAAAATATACCTTTTATTTCAAATACACCTAAAACCTACACTTACCCTACTAAGACCCTCACAACTACTAGAAAACCCCAACCTATCCAACAGACACGTAGGGTCCTCGCCCCAATAAGGGCGCCCCTTACCCGGAACCTATCCCTTACTATCAATCCCTACAATTCCTTACTATCAAAATACCATAGATAACAACAATAACTCCAGTATATCATAAAAACATATCAATCATATAGTACCTAGATATCCTAGAAATATATCAATTATTGTCTAAATCACCAACAACAACTAATTAAATGCATAAATACGTGGAAAAGGGTCTTTGATACATAGTCCCCTTCCTCAGTATAGGCTCCTACCCTAAACCGCCAAGTTTCCCCCTATCTAATGCAAGGGTTCATCACCTTTTAGGCATACAAGTCAAATGTACATCACTAACATGATGTAAACCTAGAATAAATTGTATTCCTCCATTGACTAACAGTTAACATCTGAATGAAGAACTTTTTTACTTAAAGAAAAAAAAAACAATTCCACTCACAAAAGGTCTAATGCCAGCCCTCCTAATACCTTACACAGCACTTGCTAATACCTGTTGGAAAACAAGTCTGCCATGTCTCTGGGGGTCAAGTCATTAATACCAACAGGAAGGAGGAAACACAGCACCTGGTGGAGAATCCATTCTTTTGTCATGGTTGCAGCATAATGAAGAGCTGGGAGAGCCTGTATTGACCGGTAAACAAAATCTTCAATTCGAATGATTTGCACATACCACGGATGACATCTCGTTTATCCCTAGGTGTTACATTTCACCATTGTTTTCTCTTGCAGCAATAAACGTGACGCGTGCACTACATGTTATTGGTAGGGTATGTCATAGGTTTGCCACAATCCCAGACAAGAGGCAGCAATCAGGCCACAGTCCGTATTTCTATAAGAGCATTTTCATTAGACGCTTACATTTGGGCATGTAGATGTCTGTGCAATGTTGCTGATAAAATACATTTTACCCAGGGAGCATCAACTCAGTCTCTTTATACCTTCGAGTTATGCTTGATCTCTTTAAGAACAGTTAGTCCCTTCGGTAAAGGCTGAGGAACAAAGCATAAGCTCATGGAAAGCAATATTAGAGAGTTCAGGATCCTTGCTCCAAATGGCTGAGCATCTTTTCTGTTTATACAGAGTGAATAGTGCGATCTGACAGGAATTGTCTGATTTAGTTTTAACCCCTTCCTGACAGCCGGTCATAATAATATGGCTCTTAGTTTTTTTCCTCCTTTCCATAACTTTTTTTTAAAAAAATTTCATCTACATAGACATACGAGGCTTTTATTTTGCGGGACAAGATGTATGTTTAAATAGTGTAATTAACTGTACCATAGAATATGCTGGGAAACCGAAATTGTGGCGAAATGTGAAAAAATTTACTTGCGCCATGTTTGCGGGGGGTTTGTTTTTACGGTGTTCACTCTGTATAATTGATCTATTAGGTTACGATTCTGGCAGTACCACATATCTAGGGTTTTCATTGTTTTATAGTACTGGAAGTTTGTTCCACAGCACTATTTTCTGCGACCAATAACTTTTTTGTTCTTCCATCTATAGACTTGAGTAATGGTGGATTTTTATGGGCTGAAGTGTAGGTTTTAGTGGTACTGTTCTGGGATGGAAGTGACTTTCTTATCACTTTTATTCCAATTTTGAGGGGAAGTGAGATAACCATAAAAATGTTTTTCTTCTACGGTATTTAGCATACTAGATAAATGATGCTATATTTTAATAAATAGGACTTTTATGGATGTGACTATCAATTGTGGGTAACTTTTTAATTTTTTTATTTGTAAAATGCCAAGGGGGGGGATTTCAACTTTTAAGATTTTTTTTAATTTTTTTACTCTTTTAAACATTATGGGTGACATGTATGAACAGGGCTGTACCAGAAGTCTGGCGTCTTTCAGCCCAAAAACTGGCGCAGCACTGTTTGCTATATTTATAATCAGGCGCACTTTATAATACGCCTTAGATTGGGGGCGTGCTCCATGCGTGACGCACTACAACCACACGATTCTACACATTTATGACTTTTGAACAGCAAATCCAGGCACATTACTGCTGGAACAGGTAGACCAATTTAAAAGTGGTCTACCTGAGCCAGAATTGTCGCTTTGTAGCTAGAAAGTAGTACAACAGGTTCATATAGTCAGGCACATTCTAAACTACTAATGCACGCAAAAAAATTGCATCTGAATACCAAAATACATACCTGTCGCCATATATACTGTATATATACAGCCCAGACTGCAAAGGGCTTTCAAAATAAACAAAAATCCACGGCACTCCAAAGAAATAACTTAATGGTGGTTTATTCCTCCATGCTGAAGAGCTCTTTGGCATGGAGGAATAAACCACCATTAACTTATTTCTTTAGAGTGTCGTGGATTTTTGTATATTTTATATATGTATGCTTTATCAATAGTACACCCTACTGCATTGTATAAACAACGCAGAAGGATGTTCAAAGATGGTGGTTCTCGCACTTCCTTGCAGGCGTCTAAATGGTTAAACAGCAGGGAACTGAGCCAGCCCCATTCCCTGCTGTTACTGGCAGGTGTTAGCTGCAATTAGCAGCTGACACCAGCTTTCTACATAGGGGGATTGCTGAGCACATAGAACCTTACTGGCACCAGGACATACTCATACATCCTGTGTCAGTAAGGGGTTAATAAAAGAGTCACCAGTTCAGGACATTTATATCCAGGCTTGGACTGGCCCACAAGGGAACAGGGGAAACCCCTAGTGGGAGACTGGGCATGGTAGACCTCATAGGCATGGCAGTTCTGGGGCTTCTTATCAGAAAGAGAGGCAGAAAACTAGAGGCATGTGCAGTATCTGAAGCGTGGGCCCCAGGAATCAACCTCACAGATACATCCCAAGAATCAACTCCATTAGTGGGCCTCAAGAATCAACCTCACAAGTCCGACACTGCTTACATCCAGCAGCCAGACTTAAAAGGGACCACAATGAAAGTCTCTGTTTCTGAAGGACCTAACCTAGTCTGTACATTACATGGACAAATAATTAATTTAAATTGATTGTAATGCTTTATTCCACCTGTGGTGGCGCCACTGCAAAATTGAACATCTGTTGTCAGGTTTTTCCAGTGATTGCAACTGACTGCAGGGGTTGATAGCATTAGGCACCCCATGATCAACATTAGTGTTGTGCTTTAGATTTAGGTGGGGATGATCCAGCCCAATCTAAATTTTGCCAACAACCCTGTGAAAATCCCCAGACCAATCACCAGACAGGAAAGAGGAATGCATTATTTGTACTACATACTTCCTTTTTCAATTGAATTATACACTTCCTTTTTCCTGAGTGGAAAAGATTGATAATTGATCTAAAATTTTTCACATAGTTGCCAACAAAGTTTGAGTTTGCCTGAAAAATCCCAACCTGAAGTATATCACTAATCAGCCTATTGTTAGCGTTTGCCTCTTAAAAAAAACAGGGAGTGTCAAAAGCGGACAAACTATGTACCTTGCTAAAGAACGTTGTTATGTGTTCTAGATGTCTAGGTCGAATACTGGTTATGAAGTAGCTAAGCTGGTTCACAATAACAGTATTCCAGTGTTTCAGCCACTTACACAGTCCCTGTTATGCAAGTCCTTGAAAATGTGGACAGTATGTATCTATACATATTGCATGCAGTGATCTCTTAGAAGAGAATTGGAAAGGGATAAAGGTCTTGAAGGGGTTGTCCAGTAAAAAAGAAAAAAATATATAATCCATTGGGCCAGGGTGGTCCAAAATGGAAAAAGAAACTAATCCCCACCGCTGTTGGTCCCGAGCTCCAGAAAATGGCTCCTCTTCACTTTCGGGTTCTCATTCTGACTCTCTGAAGGGCTTGTGTACCATTGTAAGGGAATGGAGAACGAGTCTCTCCTCTATTTTGGAATGAGAACTCGGAAGTCGAGAGGAGTGGAATGCTGGGAGCTCAGAGCAACAATAGAGGGAGACAGCTAGGTAAGTATCAGGTTTTTTTTTCAGACCACTTTGGCTCCAGTGGAATATATTTTTGTCTTACTGGACAAGCCCTTTAATGCCTTTTCATAGAGTTTGTCGTTACATAGGAAGGTCAGCATAACGAAAAACATGTCAAACATATGCTCAAAACAGTGTACATTTGGGATACACTTAGGGCGACATGTATGAACGGGGCTGCGCGTCTCTTCAGCCCGACATCAAGCGCAGCCCTGGTCGCTATATTTTTAAGTCTCCCGCATGCCAATATCAGGGTCGTTACAGAGCGCCCGCGGCACTTTGTAATGCACCTGATTTTGGGGGTGTGCGAAAGGTGGGACGCACTAGAATCGTACAAAGCTATAGATTTATAGCTTCAGTACAGCAATTCCAGGCACATTACTGCTGGAATAGGTAAAACACTTTCAAAGTGGTTTACCTGAGCCAGAATTGTCGTTTCTGCGCTAGAATGCACCTGATTTATGACCCACAGTAGAGCAGGTTCATAAATTTAAGCGCATTCTAGACTTTTCTTATGCACTTAATAATTGGCGTCTAAGCGCCATAAATCATACATGTTGCCCTTAATGTATAAAACGTATATGTTTTTCAGTATGGTAAAAAGTGATGTGAATCTAGCCTCATTTTTGGTGTCTTTATTAAATGCAAGCTCCTTTAAACATTCTAAATTGTTTAGAAAGGTGTTGCAAGGTTTTGCAAGTTTAAAAGAGTTGTCTCACCATGCTGTTTTACAGAGCCCCGGGCAGCTTTAGGGTATGTTCATGCGGTGTATTTTCATACTTCGGGCCTAATTGCTCTGCAATGCACCCGAAGTACGCCCTGCGAATATTGAGTGTTATGATTATCTGCCGGTTTCCCTGGCATGCAGGACATTACTGTAAAAAGAAGCGGCATGCTGGAGAAAGTGAAAGTTAATGGGAGTTGGGCCGGAGGTGGCATGTACTTTCAATGGCAGGCATATAGTTGCACCCACATGTATGTGCCGCTATATGCCATGTGAACATGTCCTTACACTCACACACTGTTCAGGCTGTGGGTGGGTCTGTAGCAGTGATTGGCATATCAGCTCTGCTATTCCTGATAGAATAACATTAGTGGAAGAGGTTTGTAAACACCTAGGGAGACATGTATGAAGGAAGGCGGTTCGAAGTGAATTGTCGAGTCTTGTTTTCAGTGTATGATGCATCTGAATATATGAAAGTGGTTTTTGTGCGTTTATAAATGATGTCTAAAGTTCACCGCGCCTCACCTGTGTATTAGGCGCATTACGAAACAGACACATTAGTAATGCGCCTAACATGTATAAAGGCTATAGATAGGCTGGAAATAAAAGAAAAGTCATTAGAATAGCATGTAATTGAATCGAAATTATGGTACTGATCTTGCTTGGTGAACCACAGGTCCCAGCAAGACCTGTGCTGTTCTGGCTCTTGCTGTATATAGAATAAAGGGTGAGAGCAGCAAAAATAAATTTCAAATTTAATGTAGTAAAAATTTAAAAAATTTAAAATCTAAACAACAACATCAGTGGGTTATTTAATGTAAAACTAGTTTTAGATTCTATTAAATTTAGATATATTTTATAGGAGATATTTTTATATTTTGGGATATTATATATTTATATGATAAATTTTTTTATCAAATTTAAATAATTTAATTTTATATAGTTTGATAATTATCAGAAATCAGTTTTTATTATTGTACTGGTGTAAGTTGAGATATAAGGAACATTTTTTTATCTAATGGCAAATCTAGCTCCACTTTGACTCCTCTGACAGACCACATAGAAATAGGTCTGCCTGTTCGAGCAGTAATGCGCCTAGTTTTGCAGAACCACTTTCATATATGTGTCTAAAATTACGTGTGGTGCGACGCCCCCAGATCACCCCTTCATGTTAGATGCATTAAAAAGTGTAGAGTCTTATGACAATGCGCCTAACACATTCATTAGGCACATTAGACATCGTAGCCGGCTAACGTAGGCGCATTTTACGCCAGAAAAGGTTGAAAAAACGATCATACATGTCTCCCCTGGTGCACAAGGCTACGGAGCTCTAAAGGGTTAAAGCTTGTCAGTAAGTAATGTAAACAAGCTCCGATCTTTTAAGATAAGAAACACAGCAGGGAGTGACCGCACCATCCCAGACACTGCTGCAGCCTATAAGAACAGAGAGAGGTTTCCGGTAAATAGAAAAGCTTGTGTGCAAAAGCAAGAGATAAGATCAGCTTCCAACCCTGAAGAGATGCAAAATTAGAACAGCAACATATTTGATAATAGTATTTATTTATATTTGCCTACATGTTCAACGCTAATCAATGAAACAAGAATTCCCCTTCAAGCATAATTATTGTTAACCCACTTTCTAAACAATTTAGGAAATTAAAAGTAGCTTGTTGTTAATAAAGGAGGTGCAATGCTGCAACACAAAAACCGCGCCAAATATGCGACAAAACCGCATTGTATGAAAGCACCATTAGGGTATGTTCACACGGCTTAATTGCGGGGTGTATAGTATGCCCCGCAATTAAGCCGGGTGTTCGGTAGTCCGCGCGTACTCCCGCGGCGCGGGGTGGGCGGCAGCCCGCCGGCCCATAGACTGTCATTACGATCGTATTGTACGAGCAGAGAGAGGAGGTGCAATCCATAGTTCTCTATGAGAGCTATGGCTTACCGTAATTATGGGGCGCATTTCGCTTGTATTAGAGTGCAGTACGCTCTCAATATGGGGCGAAATGCGTCCCAAAATAAGCTGTGTGAACTTACCCTAACAGTGGCTACAAAGTGAAAGAGATTTTAAGAAACCCCACCCATATTTTGTGGAAAAAATCTGCCCAGAATCGGAATCTCAGAAGTAAATCTGCCTTCCAAGATCCATGACTTTCTCTGTCTACATAGCTGGCTATGTTGATCATACAACATAATGTACTGGAAATTCACAGTGTATTACAAATGACAGTTATCTATATCCTTCTGGTAAGTATGATTCTGGTGATACCACATTTTTTGAGTTTTCATTATGTTTTAGTACTTTCAAAGAATAAAAACTTTTTTTTTCTCTGACCAATAACTTTTTTACTTTTCCATCTAGGACCAAGTAAGGGCTTGTTTTTTGTGGACTGAAGTGTAGTTTTTACTGGTACCATTTTGGGAAAAATGTGATCACTTTTTACTCCAACTTTATGGGGACGGGAAATAACCAAAGAGAACACAATTTTAATTTCCAATTTTTTTTTTTCATGGTGTTTGCCAAATCCATGTTATATTTTAATAGATTACAGATACAGCAATACCCCAAAAAATACTTTTTAGCTTTTTATTTGTAAAATGGCAAAAAGGGGGTGTTTTGAGCTTTTAATTTTTTTTATTATTTTTATATTTTAAAACTTTGTTTTAGCTTTACTAGGGTGCTTAAACACTAAGGGGCTAGATTGCTGCCACACTGTTCTATGATAGCCATATATTGCAGAACAGTGTACAATAATGGCCTTCCTATTACCCCATGTCAAACATAGGGTATAATAGGAGTAGTAATAGGGCAGCCAAGGAGTCTTTCATTAGGGTTCTGGCTGCAATAACAACTGGTCGGCACCCCGTGATCTCGTCAAAAGTGCACAGCACTGAATTTATATCTCTATGATGCCACCATCCTCATGTTAACCACAACATCTAAGGGATAAACAGGCTGGTCTTGGCATAATTTCTGATGCTGGCTGGTACCTGCCGTGTATGGCACAGGCTTAGTGAGTGAGACTACCCCATACTCCCATGCTAAAATTTTGTCAGGAAGGGGATGAATCTGCAGAATATCAATTTATATTGTGGATTGTCTGCAGATTTGATAGCAGATTTTTCACATTAACTTCCATGGGAAAGTCAAAATCTGCAACAAATTTTGTTGTGAAAACTCCGCAGATATGTATGTAAAGTGCCAGTACTGGGGCACCATAAATGCAGGTGTGCAATGTGATGGTGAAATGAGCCTACCGGTGGTATACTGAGGCTTACAGTGCATTGGTGGAGAATAACCACAGAGGCAGCAGCGTTGGGGTCTCGACAGGCTTTAATAATGGCTCTTTATACTTCAGGAAGTCCAATTACAGGTTACACACACCTTTGGTTCACAAATCCAGGAGATGTTCAGTTTTCTTATCTCACCTCAAGTACTGCAATTACTTTGCATCACAGCCAAGCAGGAATGGCCTGGCCTGCACTTCTCTGGTGATCTTCTAGGCCCAGGTAAACTAGGTCTGAACCATAGACCTAGTTTACCTGGGCCTAGAAGATCACCAGAGAAGTAAGAGTCTTGGACCTGGCGATTGGCTAAACAGGGCTAAACACTAACCTTCATGAGAACTGACAGTGGTGAGGATCACTGCTGTCTGGTTGCAATGCCCTGGAGCCATCATGAAGCCGGATACATAGATATGCAGGTAATGGAATATCCAATGAATTACCTGAACTGACAAAGTGTGCTTTAGCATATGAAGCGCATTTTCCTTTTCAAGAAATAAAATCTTGATAACTGAATAAGAGGTCCAGCGCAGTCACTTGGGTTGGTGAACTACGGGAATCTAGCGGTAATTAACTGGAACCTTTACTAGGAGTAACAGCAACAACTAGCAGCTGGCTGTCAAACATGGCAGGCTCTATCATGCCTGCAACTTCTTCATCCTTCTGTCCAAGGTCTCCTGGTAATCTCCTGATTGGAAGCACCAGTACCACTTTAACAAATATGTAACGTCATCATTACTATCATTACTGTATACAAACACTTATATATACGAGCACTGCAGTCAAAACATCCAAATATTCATATACCTATCTACAAGACCTCTGGTATACAGTTCCAAAGTTACCCTTCGGACAATCTTCCATACCTTTGTGGCATGAGGAGCCTGATGTTAAAGGGAATCTGTCGCCATTTTTTTTTACTTGTTAAAACAAGCCCCTGATCCATAGTCTTTTCTTCTTCGCCATTTTTATTTTCTGATTGTAGCTTTCTCAATTCGGTCATCTATATATATTTGTGGGGGCAGCATTCTTGTCTGTACTGCTTTAACATCATTTAGAGAGATGCTTTACAGCAGCTTCATGGACATATGAGCCTGTGAACTGGATCAGTCCCACTGACTTCTATAGGAGAGTTTTCTAGACATCCTCAGTGAACTGGGAAGAAGTCAGTGTGCAGGGAGGTGGAGAGGGAAAGCTTTGACAATCTACTATTGTGATTGGTGGATCCTGTGTTATCTATGCACATTGGTGTCACCTTTCAGTGTAATCCTGCTTGTGCTGATAATAAGCAGACTACAGAAAATCTTTCTCTACAGAACAGGAAGTGTGAGACTATTATTAGGCTTAGTGGCCAAAGTGAAAACTGTAGGACTTAGAAATTTTTAAAAATTATTAAAAGAGCTATGGAAAATAAAAAAAAAATAACCAATATTTCTTAAAAAAATGTGTTTTAACATAAAAACATCAGTTAAACAATTCATTTTTTGATGACACATTCCCTTTAAGTACCAGTCCCTTAAATGCATAGCACAGTGATGACGTGGGTAGAAGAGATCTACAGAAGAACTTCTGTGATGGATAGTAATTTAAGAGATAATTCTAATCTTGGCTGTTTAGCCGTTTAGATGCTGCAATCAGTATATATTGTGATGTCTAAATGATCAAAAGAAAGGAAGAAGGCTCCCTTTGCCATCTCATCACCGATGGTAAAATATGGCAGCAGTCAGGGTCCTAAAAAAAACCCGTAGCTGCCAAATGTATTTGACTATAAGGCTATTCCCTAGGAACAATTGAATGGAAGGCTATTAGTGCATAGAGTAGAGTCCACATTGAAAAATGCATGTGTGTAGTGCACATCACATTGTCTTCAATGGAAATATGTGCATTAGGTCATATCCTGAACTGCAATGTATTTCTCTGTCACGGATTTTAAATATAAAAAATGGAAGCCATCTGTCACATCTTTATACCCTTTCTGCACATAATAAGCATCAGGAAGCAAGATGTGGTTTAGCCATGTTGAATCACCTTTGTCCCCACGGCACAGTTTTTCATCCGGTTCTCAGTTTTGAAAACTGGCTATAAACTGGCTGAAAAACTTTTACACGGACCTTAATAGAAAATCCGTGCAGCGGTCCCCACTGTACAAATTTTACTGCCGGCGGTCTGAAAAACATAGAACATGTTCATTCTTCTGCCCGGTTTTCGGACGGAATATGAACATGTCTATATGAAGTGGGAGGGCTTTTCTCCACAAACCGCAGAGAAAAGCCGTCCCCCGGGAGCCGTGTGCACGGCCCGAAAATAGTACAAATACCGGTCAGATAATCCAACCGGTATTTGTCCTGTGCCGTGTGAACGGCCCCTAATTATATTTCAGGCAAAGCAATAATTTGTGCTAATTCAGGAAAATGACTGTATTCACATGTCTGGATATTGGGTTATATTTGAAGCAGTACGGTCTTTTAATAAATGTCTAGATTTCAGTAGGGTTTCCTTCACAACCACTTTTTGATGGAATTTTCTGGCTAAAAAAGCATAGAACAAACTGCATGGGTTTTTTTCATGCATTTTTTGGACCATGAAATGCCTCCATTCTTCACATTCTAGTTGCAGGGTAGTCACAGATGACAGCGTTGAAATGTTTTATTTAAGTGCCATTTGGTGAGGATATTAGGCTAAGTAGACATGGAAGCCTTACACAGCAAATCTACATAAATTAGCAGAGAAGTTCCCAAGACAAATTCCCACCAAATCCTATGGAATCTAGTGCCATAGTTTATACCGATATCATTATGATTGCTTTCATTTGTTAGGTCGTCCTCTATCTATAATGTAGACATTGCAGAATTAGTCTAGGAACACATAGCGTTTCTGGCTTCTGTTTAACGTACATGCCAGGCTGTATATGTTAAGCGGATTCCTCTGAAAGATGCCAAATGCCATTATATGAAAGTAAAAGTACACACTTTTGTCTGAATGCCCTTGTATAGGATAAGGTAGGCTCCTCAGTTATTCCATACTTTTTTTTTCAGTATAACAATGTATACCGGCCAAATGGAGGCAACCCCCCCACTTTTATCCTATGTACATTTAGGGCGACATGTATGAACAGGGCTGCGCCAGATATCTGGTGTCTTTACAGTCCATTCATACATTTTTTAAATCTCCCACACAGAGGCGGGGAGCACTAGAACCGTAGCGAAGCTACATATTTGTAGCTTTGCTGAGGCATTTCTAGGCGCATTAGCACTGGAACAGGTAGAGCAATTTCAAAGTGGTATACCTGATCTGAACTGTCGCCCGAGCCATGCATCTAAAAACGTATCCAAAAACGTATTTAAAACGCCGTGTGAACATACCCTAAGTGCTGCCCTGGAAGAACAGAATCGTACCAAAACTTTAGTTAAGTATTCTGTTTTGTTATGTTGGCTAAGTGTTTATGATTGCTTTTTTTTCTTTTATTAACCCCTTAAGGTCTAAATCTGGACTTTTGGACTTAAGAACCAAACCCTTTTTATAAAATCTGACATGTGTCACTTTATCGGGAAATAACTTTTTAATGGCTTTACCTATTCAAGTAATTTTGAGGTTGTTTTCGCATGATACATTGTACTTTAAGTTAGCAATTAATTTTGGTTGAAACAATCCTTGTTTATTTGTGAAGAATATCAAAAAATTGTGAAAATTTTGGAAAAATTACCATTTTCAAAGTTTAAAAATTTCTGTGTGTAAGACATATAATCATACCCAACAAAATGTTAAATAATGAACATTTACCATAAGTCTACTTTATGTTGGCATCATTTTTAAACAATATTTTTTTTTTTTTTTAGGGAATTTCAAGAAAATTTGCAACACAGATTTTTTTAAGGACCAGTCAAGTTCTGAGGTGGCTTTGAGGGGCCTGTATGTTAGAAACTCCCATAAATGACTCCATCTAAGAAACTGCTCCTTAAGGTATTCAAAACAACACTTAGAAAGTTTGTTAACCTTTTAGTTGTTTCAGAGAAATTAAAGCAAAAAACAGATGAATAGTCAAAATTTCCCTTTTTTTTGCAGTTTTACAATTTTTATCCATTATTTACTGAAACATAGGAAAATGCAACAGGAAAATGCAAATTAATATTGATTCTCCCAATTCTGCCGTTGTTAGAGGTATCCCATATGTGGCTCGAGTGCGCTATTTTACTCTATATTATATATATACACACACCATTACAGGTTTGCGGCAACCCTATTGTAGTAAAACCAGAATTTTCAAACATGAGGCCCCACATTTTCGAAACTACATCCCTTAAGGAAAATCTCCAGGGGTGTAGGGAGTATATTGACCCCCCAGGTGTTAGACAAAAAAATCTTAATGTAAGACTATAACTCCTGTAGATCTAATTTACTTTATTTCCAATATAATGCAGTTTAAGCTGAAAATGTTTACATTTTACAAGAAATCCTGAAAAAAAGCACCCCAAAATTTATTGCAGAATTTCTTCCAAGTTTGGAAATACCCTATATGTGGGTGTAAACTGTTGTTTGATGCATGGCAGGGCATACAAGGGAGTGAGCGCTATTTGGCTTTTGGAACGCAGATTTTGGTGGATGTCATGTTGCAAAGCCCCCAGAACAGGTGAAACCCTCAAGAAATCACCCCATTTTGTATTTGACACCCCTTATGGATCTCATCTAGGGGGGTATTGTACATTGGGGCCCATAAGTGTTCCACAGTTTTTTTTTTAGCATTTGGCCATGTTCATAAAAAAAAAAAACAACTGCAGTTCCGCCATTGTTTTGGGGCTTCATTTTTACAGTGTGCACTGTGCAGTATAAATGACAATAACTTTTCTATGCAGGTCGGTACTATTACTATGAAACAAATTTTATATAGTTTTTTTTATGTTTTACACAATAGAAATGCATTTTTGTGTTGTCATAGTCTCATAGCCATAACTATTTTATTTTATGTACATGGAGGTGATTAAGGGCTTGTTTTTTGCGGAATGAGCTGAAGGTTTTATTAGTACCATTATAGGGTTCATATGACCTTTGCTTGCTTTTTATCAAGGATTTTGGGAAGCAGAATGAAAAAAATACAGCAATGTGTTTTTTATTTTTTACAGAGGTCACCGTGCGGTGTAAATGACAAGCTAGCTTTACTCAGCAGGTCGATACGTTTACAGTAATATCCTATTTGTATGTTTTTTATGTTTTACTGCATTTACACAATAAAAACACTTTTATTTACAATAGAAAACACGTTTTTGCCTCGCCATAGTCTGAGAGCCATCACTTTTTTAACTGTGTAAAGGCTTGTTTTTCACAGGTTGAGTTGACATTTTTATAGGTACCATTTGTGGGGGACACATGACTTTTTGATCACCTTTAAATCCATTTTTGGAAGGCAGGGTGAAGAAAGTGGTAGTGTTTTTTATTTTTATAGCGCTCACCGTGCAGTACACATGACATGTTAGTTTTACTCTGCTGGATGCTGTGATTGTTTTAAAACCCAGTTTATATAGATTTTTATGTAGCAGTTTAAAAACAAATATGTTTTTATTGTGTAAAACAATATTTATGCATCGTTATCTTCTGATAGCTATAACGTTTTTATTTTTCTATATACAGAGCTGTGTAAGGGACAAACTTGAAGTTTTCATTGGTACCACTTTGGGGTCTATATGAATTTTTGATCTCTCCTTATTTTATTTTATGTGCAGTGGGATAAACAAAAGTGGAAATTCTGCTATTTTATTTTATTTTTTACGGCAATCACTGTATGGGTAAAATAACAGGACAGTGTTTTTAGGTTAGGTTGTTATGCATGTGGCAATACCAAATACCGTATATACTCGAGTATAAGCCGAGGCACCTACTTTTGCCACACAAACAGGTAAAGCTTATTGACTCGAGTATAAGCCTAGGGTGGAAAACGCAGCGGCTACTGGTGAATTTTAAAAATAAAAAAAGATACCAATAAAATTACATAGGCAGTTTAATGTCCCCCATAGGCAGATATAGGAAGGTATAGGCAGTTTAATGTCCCCCATAATCAGATATAGCCAGCTATATGTCCCCCATAGGCAGGTTATAGGCAGGTATAGGCAGCTATATGTCCTCATAGGCAGGTTATAGGCAGGTATAGGTCGTTACATATGGTCTCATAGGCAGGTTATAGTCAGGTGATTGCCCCCATAGGCAGGTATAGGTCGTTATAGGCAGGTATAGGACCTCCTAGGCAGGTTATAGGCAGGTATAGGTCGTTATAGGCAGGTATAGGTCCCCCTAGGCAGGCTTTAGGCATGGTAAAGGTCCCCCTAGGCTGGCTATATGCAGGGTATAGGCAGGTTTAGGTCCCCCTAGGCAGGCTATAGGCAGGTATAGGTCCCCTAGGCAGGCTATAGGCAGGGTATTGGCAGTTATAGGTCCCCCTAGGCAGGCTATAGGCAGGGTATAGGCAGTTATAGGTCCCCTAGGCAGGCTATAGGCAGGGTATAGGCAGTTATAGGTCCCCTAGGCAGGTTATTGGCAGGTATAGGTCCTCTAGGGAGGGTATAGGCAGGTATAGGTCCTGTTGGCCGGCTATAGGCAGGTTATAGGCAGGTATAGGTCCCCTAGGCAGGCTATAGGCAGGGTATAGGCAGGTATAGGTCCCCTAGGCAGACTATAGACAGGCATAGACAGGGTTTAAAAACAAAAAAAAAACACTTACCTGGCTCCCCGCTGCTCCGTCTCCCTCGCCGCTCCGCCTCCTCACTGTCTGGTCTCTCGCGCGCTCTCCCGGTCTTCTCGGCACAGGCGGGTGATGTCATCAGGCTGCGCACGCAGCGTGATGACACACGCTGCCTGTGCCGGAAACTCCGGACAGCCGCGAGTGTGCGGCCGCCCGGAGTCCACTGCGGAGCACGGAGCGCTATCTCTCTGCTCCGCAGTGGTATCTCCTCTCCTGCATGCGCTCCAGAGGAGTCGCATGCAGGGGACGAGATCGCTGACAGCACCCGGGCCATCGCAGCGCCCGGACGCTGTCAGCTGTACTCGGCCTTCAGTTATATGCGCTCCCTGAGGAGCCGCATATAGCTGAAGCGTCCCTGTCGGCGCACGGGCCATCGCAGCGCCCGAGCGCCGACAGTGACTTGACTATAAGCCGAGGGGGGATTTTTCAGCACATTTTTTGTGCTGAAAAACTCGGCTTATACTTGAGTATATACGGTATGTGCACTTTTTTTTACTTTGGATCTTTTTTGGGGGTGATTGCTATGTGTAATGGGTAAGGGGTGGTGTGCGTGTTTTACTGTATTGTTTTACACTTTTACTTGTTATATATGTATTTTTTTATATTTTTCACTTGTCTTATTATTGGACTAAACTCAATGATCATTAGATCGCTGGTATAACAAAGACATTGTAGTATGTCTCTGCACCTCCAGGCAGAGCCTGACAGGACTATGTCATAGACAACCCGGAGATCATTGTCTGACCCCCGGTTTCCATGACAACCACCGGAACCCTCGCAATCTCGTTGCAAGGGTTCCAATGGAGGACATACTGCTTAGCTGCTGTGATCACTTTTGATTGCGGCAACCAATGGGTTAAACCACCAGGCTCCTGCAGTTGTCGTTGGGAGCGGAGATAACTCTGATCCCGATGGCAACTCTAGGAGCCTGACGGTGATTGACAGCAGCGATCTTGTGGGCACAGCTCCTGTGCTCGCATGATCACCATGACGTTTCTGTACTCATGGTGCATTAACAGGCAATGCACCATGATGTACAGGAAAGTGAAGGTGCATTAAGGGGTTAAACTTGTATTCACTTTAAGTCAACAGTGTAAGCTTTTCTTTTCTCTCTCTCAATCCCCAAAGTGACCCACAACACAGGTGCCTGTGTTCATTTCTTTGGGATTCCTGCATACTTAATTTCTATTGACCCCAAGGTTTTGCAGATGCAATGTTCTCCTGTTCTAAATTGGTATCTTTTCATCAGCTCCTAGTGGGGACATGTCATGTAAGCAGTGCAGCCTGCAACTCTTTTATAAATCTAAATGAGGTTTGTAAAGACCAGGTACATGCTGCAGAAGCATTGATTACTAAACAAAAATCTATTTTCCCTTAGGCTATGTCTCCACTGCAACGGACAAAAAACGGCTCAGAGGCGGCCATTTTTTTCCGCAGTCGCTTCTCGTTTTTTGTCGTCACCTATGCAATTGTATTGTACTGGAAGACGGCAAGAAAACTAAAAGTACCAGCATATTATACAACATGTTGTATAATATACCAGCGGCAGAAGACGAGCAGAGAACAGACGAGCTGTGGAGACTACAGCTCACCTTTTCTATTGCCGTCTATGGGGCTGCAGGAACGATCGTATCTTCGGCGCTTTTAAAAAACTAAAAGCACCGAAGATACGATCGTAGTCCTGTGCAATGGAGACATAGCCTTAGTCCCAACAGCAGCACAACCACTGGGGTATGTCTGCCTCTGCACGGGTTTGTCACTGCTGTCTGTGCAGCACAGTGTACTGTCGGATTTTCGGTGGATTCAAAATACTGAATCCCCTGAAAATCCGATGATAAAGCTATGCTGTGTAGAAATAGTCTATGGGAAAACAGATATTTGTTAGGAAATTAACCAATAGGGATTTATCAAGCAGAAACCCCAAGGAAGGGTTCTCATGCCTAACAGAGTTTGAACAGAACTTCAAGGGACGCTCCTTCCAACATCCGAAGATTCAAACTATGATGGTTTTGCCAAAAGTTAGATGTGGCCTCCATAGTTTGAACTGAAGCCAAAGCAAAAAAGGTAACCCTGTGCCTAACAACATGCTCTGATTGAAAAGCATGCCTAAAGGGGTTTTCTCACTAGGCTGTTTCACTGGGTCACGAGCAGTTTTACCCTCACTCTGTCAGGCTACGGGTGGTTTTATAGCAGTGATTAGCATATCTATCATCTCTATGAGTAGCTGACAAGTGCAGGAGATGTTTTGTTCTCAGTAAACACAAGGAACATGTGTTGTAAGAACTGAAAACAATGGCTTATCTGTAACCTTGCTAGAAATAATCTGTGTGCTCCAGGGCTCAGTCCGTCCAATGAGTGACTTAATTCCCTTCTCTAAGTTCTCTGCTCTAACCAGATAGCAGACTTATGGTCAGGGAACCAGGTAACCATAGAAACCTGTTTACACTCAGAGCACATAAAATGTCTCATCTCATGACTAAAGTAAAATCTATTGACCAATGTATTTAGAAAAAGTCTTCTTTTAACTGTCCGTTCATGTTAAAAGTTAGTCTTTGTAGTGAGAAACCCCTTTTATGAGTAAGAGTCAAGTTAAAAAGCAAACCTATGGGTATATATACACAACGTAATTTTATGCTTATTTTTGTGCATAATAAAGCCCCCAAATAAGCCTCAAACAATGTTCTATGCTGCTCTAATTGATTCCATTCACACAATGCAAATTCTACCAGCTTATTTGTGATGTGTATTTAAGGACGATTTTACTTGTGTAAATTTAAGTGCCTTGTCAATTCTTGAAGAGTTTATGTGAGGGAAATCCCATAGAAACAATGGTGGAGTGTATGTGCAGTGTGTAAATGCTGCACAATATGCTTCACACTTTGCAAAAATGCACTTCAAAATCTGCCTTTGCTCAGGTGTATTTTGAGGCTCCTTTTGATGTACAACTTTACACTTCTAAATTACGTTGTGAAAACAAAACCTACCTAACTGACTAACTAACTAATCACACCCTGACTGAAAAGATGCTGGAACCAAAGAGGAGTTCTGTCCCTCCAGTGGACCATCTTATAGACAGATAACCTTGACTGCCTATAGGGAAGGAACAGAAGCAGCACACTGGCATCACTTGTCCATCCCCAGCATTGGACAGAAAAATCACACTTTACTAAAAAGAACAGCCACAAGTTAACTAGTTAATTAATGGACATTTTTGTCTTGATTAAAAGTTCCATCTTACCTACCAGTCTGCGGGAGCAGCCGGTCCGTGTTGTAGTTCAAATGTTGAACGAAACCCCATTTTTTTACGGAATAAAAAAAGAATGAACATGTTCATGAACATTCTTTTGAGTGGATCTTCATCATATTCTTCTCTGTAAGGAGTGATAGGGGTCATCCCCATTGCTGTTAAAAAAAAAAAAAACCTTTGGCAAAAATCCAGATTTCCATCCAGGATTACGCATCAGATTTTTCCAATAAGAAAAGTCTGGAATGTAAACCCAGCCTAAGAAAAAGACATATAATAATATGATATAAAATGTGTGTATAATATATATTATATATAATATACTATATAATATTAATATATAATATATTTATATATGTATATAATATGGGAGAGGAACTGATTGGTTGCTATGGGCAACAAAGAAAGTCTTATACAGTTCATACATGTCTCCCTATGAAACTATGTAACCTATATACAATGGGGCATATTTACTATGGTAATTGTACCAGAATTCTGGTTTACATGCTTTATACTACTTCTATTATGTATGTTAGATATTTTTTTGACCTTCTGTGCAATAAGGATGTGGATTTACAGAAGGGGTGTAGCTCAGTGGAAATGGGGCATGGCTTAATTTGCAATGCAGTACAACAAAAATGCAAAAGATCCTGGCATAGTCATTGGAGCAAACTAAACCATTCAATAGACCATGGTTAGATAAAAAAGAGTTAAACATGGCACGTTTATCATACAGCAGAGCCACTGTGATTAATTTGGTGAATTTAAACTGTAGAGTATTCTACAGTATTTGTAAATGTGTCCCATCACTTTGGAAAAAAAATCTACAAAGACTATGTTAAAAAAAATGGAAGGAGCATGAAAAATAAAACATGCGTAGAAATGTACTGTATAAAGTGATTTATGCCAGAATACTGGCGTGAAAGAGTCTTCAGCCTGCCGGGCGCCGGCCCCTACTGCTGACGTAGGCGGCGTGGTGACGTCACTTCACCGCGCCGCCTATGCAGGGTGGCAGTAGGAGACAGCGGCAGCTCGGAGCGGGAGACGGAGCCAGGTAAGTGGCTGTTTTTTTTTTTAACTACCAAAGGGGGGCCCTGGCTAAATAAAGGGGGGCCCTGACTAACAAAGGGGGCCCTGGCTACTTAAAGGGGGGCCCTGACTATCTAAAGGGTGGCCCTGACTACTAAAGGGGGCCCTGACTACGAAAGGGGGCCCTGGGGATCGAAAGGGGGGCCCTGACTATCTAAAGGGGGCTCTGACTACCTAAAGTGGGCCCTGGCTACTAAAGGGGGCCCTGACTATCTAAACGGGGGCCCTGGCTACTCACGGGAGCCAGGTCTCGCTAAAGGGGGGCCCGGACTCCCTAAAGGGGGCCCTGACTACTAAAGGGGGGCACTGGCTACCTAAAGGGGGGCCCTGGCTACTACAGGGGGGCCCTGGCTACTAAAGGGAGGCCCTGACTACCTAAAGGGGGCCATGACTACTAACGGGGGGCCCTGACTACCTAACGGGGGCCCTGACTACTAAAGGGGGGCACTGGCTACCTAAAGGGGGCTCTGGCTACCTAAAGGGGGCCCTGGCTACATAAAGGGGGTCCTGGCTACATAAAGGGGGGCCCTGGCTAACTAAGGGGGTCCCTGCCTAACTAAGGGGGCTCTGGCTACATTAAGGGGGGCACCTGGCTACATAAAGGGGAGCCCTGAGTAACAAAGGGGGCCGTGGCTACATAAAGGGGGCCCTGACTACCTAAAGGGGGCCCTGGCTACCTAAAGGGGGCCCTGACTACCTAAATACTAAAGGGGGCCCTGACTACCTACACACTAGCTAAAGGGTGGGCCCTGACTTCCTGCACACTAGCTAAATGGTGGGCCCTGACTTCCTGCACACTAGCTAAAGGAGGCCCCTAACTACCTGTATACTACCTAAAAGAGACCCCTAACTGCCTGTATACTACCTAAAGGAGGCCTTAACTGCCTGTATACTACCTAAAGGAGACCCCTAACTGTCTGTATACTACCTAAAGGAGGCCCTAACTGCCTGTATACTACCTAAAGGGGGTCCCTAACTGCTTGAAGCCTATATAAAGGGGACCCTAACTACCTACAGCTTACCTAACTGGGGGCAACCACCTACCTACAGCCTAACTAATTGGGACTCACCAACACCTACCTACAGCCTACCTAACTGGGGTCCACCAACCTAACTGTAGCCTATCAACTTGCCTAACTGGGGCCTGCTTATCTAACTGGGGGCTGTTTACCTACCCACCCATGGCTAGGTACCCACCAACCTACCTGGGGCTGGGCTTCCAACTTATCCAGCAGGGGTCTACCTACCTAAAGAGGGCCTATCTAGTTACCTGGGGCCTTGACTATTTGCCTACCTACCTAGGGTCTTGCCTACTTACCTGGTAATGTAATTGAGAGGGAAGCAGCCCATAGTTGTAGCATTATCTCCAGGGGGTTAGTCCTCTCCCCACCCTCCAACCCCTTAGGATACTAGACCTCTAAGCTATGGCCTGTACCCGCTCTTCCACCCCTGGGAAGCTTGTACAGAGGTGGGAATAGGTAAAGAGTTGCTGGAAAATTGAGGATTCGAAGATATTTGTGTGTAATTTCTGCAGGATGAGTGGTGCCCTGGACAAGTCATCATGGCGGTGTGGAATGGATGCAGAAGAAAAGGGAATTAGAACAACTCATGAGAGAAGAGATCGACTCATCAGATAAGACATTTCCGGTGAGTCCCTGACGTCAGGTGGGTTATATTGTTCCATATGGTGGTGATTATGGTTTGTACCTGAGCTGGTGTCTGACCTCTATGTGGTCTATATGGTGGTGTAGGTTGTACCTGAGCTGGTGTCTGACCTCTATGTGGTCTCCATATGGAGGTGTTGTAGGTTATACCTGAGCTGGTGTCTGACCTCTATGTGGTCTCTATATGGCGGTGTTGTAGGTTATACCTGAGCTGGTGTCTGACCTCTATGTGGTCTCCATATGGCGGTGTTGTAGGTTATACCTGAGCTGGTGTCTGACCTCTATGTGGTCTCTATATGGCGGTGTTGTAGGTTATACCTGAGCTGGTGTCTGACCTCTATGTGGTCTCCATATAGTGGGTGTGTAGGTTTATACCTGAGCTGGGGTCTGACCTCTATGTGGTCTCTATATGAAGTGTTGTAGGTTATACCTGAGCTGGGGTCTGACCTCTATGGGGTCTCTATATGGTGGTGTTGTAGGTTATACCTGAGCTGGTGTCTGACTCTATGTGGTCTCATATGGTGGTGATGTAGGTTATACCTGAGCGGGTGTCTGACCTCTATGTGTTCTCTATATGGCGGTGTTGTAGGTTATACCTCAGCTGGTGTCTGACCTCTATGTGGTCTCCATAGGGTGGTGTTGTAGGTTATACCTGAGCTGGTGTCTGACTCTATGTGGTCTCTATATGGCGGTGTTGTAGGTTATACCTGAGCTGGTGTCTGACCTCTATGTGGTCTCTATATGGTGGTGTTGTAGGTTATCCCTGAGCTGGTGTCTGACCTCTATGTGGTCTCTATATGGCAGCGTTGTAGGTTATACCTGAGCTGGTGTCTGACCTCTATGTGGTCTCTATATAGCAAAGTTGTAGTTATACCTGACTGTGTTGGCTCTATGGGTCTCCTATATAGCGTGTTGTAGGTTATTGCACGGTATATGCAGCGTACATGGTCCGATTGTAAGAGTAAGGGACACCCGACCTGTGATAGGAGTTACACTTTATTTCTGTGTGTTATTTAGAAATGGTGAGGTGTGTGACCAAGGGAAACGTGGAGGGGGACATTGTATGTGGGCCGGTGGGGGATATGGATGGAGCTACTTAGCGGTGTGTCTATGATATGTTAGACTGACAAATGTGTAACTACATTGTACTACACAATACAGTTCTGTTTTGCACACTGTATTATGTGGTAAAATGGGGCATTTATGTCCGAGAGGCCAGTAATATTTGTACGTACAGTCGGGTGGGCCCCCAAGATCAACTCCCCTGTGGGCCCCAGACCCCCCAGTCCAACCCTGTCTACACCTAGGGCACCAATTTCTGGAAAGAGGGCGGAGTTTACGATGAAGGGATGATTTCACGTTGCCCAGTAAATGTATTAAAATTTGTGCCAAAACATTATGCAAATTAAGTCCGATGTCTGCTCCAGGTCCCAGGTGGCTTCGATTTTTTAGACAGGCATATTAATCGTTAATAAATGTGGCACATTTTACACCTGTTTACTTTATTGGCAGTCTTAATACATTTCTCCCATGGGTTTTTTTTTCTGCCAAAACAAAAAAAGCATGAAAAATATAAAAGTGAAGGTAGCCTTACAGCTCCATGTAAAACTGAACCCTAATATGGCTGTGAAAGCATCAGCCTTAACAAAAAAAGCCCCAGCCTACACAACATCTTGTGGCCTGCGCATCCAACCTGGCATGATATATAATTCCCCATCCATGTAGATCTGGTTCACTGCGTGCTCAGCATCTACTGTAAAATAAAACCAGTTTTACAGAAGCCTGAAATTGATCTCTGAAACTGATCCATATTGTTGGCATCTTGAAGGAGCTTGGTCTATTCATGTCTCATCATACAGCAAGTCAAAACCTTTTTTTGTATTTAGTGGATTAAAAATTTATTATCAGCAACTCTCCAGAACTGCTTAGGCAGAGTGAACCTTAAGAATCAGGCATTCCAAGGCTTCCATAACACACAGTTATTGTACAATTTTTTTGTGGCTTAAAAAAGCAAATAAAAAAAGCCCAAAACTGTTTTTTTTTATTGCTACATTCATTTTTTAAATGTATTTTTCATGGTAATTTAGCAAAATATGTCAATTAAGGGCGGCACCAAAGACGCTTTTTAATGCGCCAAAGATTTGGGGCGTTCTGGAGGTGTCACAGCACATTCATAGAAGTAGACACATAAATGAGTCTTTGACGCCAAACCTAGGTGCTGGACAGTTAGAACATCCAAAGGTTAAGGTGGTCTTATTATCTCACTGTTGATTCAGTGCTAACATGTGCCTGCAGGACTTTGCTGTAAAAAAAGGCAAAAGCATAGAAAAAAGGTTTGGATTATTTTGTGCCACAAATGCTTTATGTGACACCAGCCTGAGGGCACCTTCACACTTATGTTATTCAAAAGAAATGGGCAAAGAAATAATTTAAAAACTGCATGCTCTTTTTTAGGATTTATGCATTTTTATGCAGTTTTTGTAGCTTTTTTTTTGCAAAAAAAGTGTTATTGGTACAAGCATCTTTTCATGCTTGCTTTCTGTCGCATTTTTTCCAATCACAGATTTATCACATGATTTGCAATGTAGAAAAATTCCACAAAAAGCCTAAAAAAGCAACACAAATGCACACATGCCTTTTTGGTGCAGAATCCCCCACCCACCCAACCCCCCAACTAAACTAGAGGGTTGCTGCATTTAAAAAAAAAAAAAAAAACTACTGTTGACCCAAATGTCAGAAAAAGATGCAACAAAGAAAAACGCAACTTCTGTAGTACATTTTATATTTTCCGATCGACTTCCAGCTAATCTATGACAGCTGTAGTTTTTGCAAGACAAACGCATGTAAAAAATGAATGTGTTCTGATAGCAATTTTGCAAAACTGTAACATGTGAAACTGCCCTAAGGAATCTTTATTTTACATTAGCATTGACCGTATACATAGGTGTGGGGCAGAGTAAATTTCCCCCAATATATTTGCTTTCTTCACTCAAATCTATGTGGCAAAACATGCAATAATATTCAATGGGATTCTGCACCATAGGTTTTGTGACGTGGGTTTTTCATATTCAAAATTTGTCGTCCATGGTGTGGAAACTTCTGCCTGGATTTCACGCCGAATGAGTGATGTCTCTTTAGTTCCACACAGAAACTGTGTTTAAACACGGGATCAGGATTACCCTTGTTAAAGTAGGCTGATCTGTGTCCTGATATGTGGCCAATTTCATAACACTAGAATGGCAAACTTAAAGGGGTTGTCTCATTCATCTTACCTCAGTCCTGTTTTCTTGGTTTCATTTTGAATTCAGCGGCGTGTTTACTGACTTCTACTAGGCTGCAGTAGAAGCCAGGTCTGTAGCTATAGCAGCCAGTGTTGGCAGATTAGCATGAGAGAGTAAACAGGTCTGTAGCTATAGTGACCTGAGGAGCTGATGCAGCCCATACTAGAGGGGATATCTAGGAATAAGTAGGACACTGGTAATGGACATATATTGCGAAGTGACTTGTTTTTGCAAGATCTTTAACATGAAAAGCAATCCTTGTAGTGAGACAACCCCTTTAACCTAAGAATTATGTAACCAATATAGCAAGTTGTTAGTAGGGTATTCAATGTCTCAGAAAACCACGTGCAGAAAGTACCACAAAAACCTTAAAATTTAAATGGAGTTTGTACAGTATATTCTCCCCATGCTAGTGTGAGTTTTCTTTATATACTCCTGTTTCCTACTACATTACAAAAACATGCTGATAGTTTAATTTGGAACTTACATTCTGAAAAATGGCAAAAAGGTATGTTTGTGCGTAGAAAAATACGTCCGGATACCTTTCCCTATTGATAAGTAGTATTGATAAGTAGCATAACCTAGAATGAGACTAGGGATGATAAACTAGGAGCAGGCAACTGAAAGCAAGAGATGTTACAATGTATAAAAGCATACTAGAGAAGATAAAAGCAATAGGTTTAAACAGGTACTGGAGTTCCATGTTTCTAAACACAATAAGGGGCCGTTTAGGCCTCGTTCACACGGCTTATTTGTCCGCGGACTGGCGCCGTACTCCGCGCCGGATTTGCGCTGCAGTACGGCGCCAATCCGTCGGAGTAATTACGGTAATCCACTGCTCTCATAGAGAACAGTGGATTCCGTCGCTCCTCCCCGCTCGGCGAATCCGCCGCGGGGGGAGAAAGTGACATGAACATTATTTACGGAGCGGACGCGCCGTAGATAATGACAGTCTATGGGGCCGGGGAGCGACGCCCCCGCCGCGCTCCGGCCCCGCCCCCGCCCCGCCCCTTATTCACGCCGGATTTGCGAGCGCAATCCGGCTCACAAATCCGCCGTGAATAAGCCGTGTGAACACGGCCTTACACGGCACAGGACAAATACTGGTCGGTTTATCCGACTGGTATTTTTACTGTTTTCGTGACGTGCACACGGCCACCGTGGGACGGCTTTTCTCCTCAGTTTGCGGGGAAAAGTCCTCCCCCTTCACATAGACATGTTAATATTCTGTCCAAAAACCGGTCGGAAGAATGAACACGATCAAAGATTTTCGGGCTGCTGGCGGTCTGAAAAAACGCCGGGCAGGAAACCCGTGCAGTGGGCACTGCTGGGCGGGTTTTCCATAGAGACCCATTTCAAAAGTTTTCACCCGTGCCGTGGGGACAAGGCCTAAAAGTAATCAATGACCGTAAGACAGCATATAAGAAGGATGTTTAGTCATTGCCGTCTCCTAGTGGGTATGCATAGCATTTCCCCAGCTTTCTATATCCAGGTGCTTTATAATGATAATTTTACCTTTGTTATAAGTAAAAATAATGTTACCATTAGGTATCTCTTAGGTTGCTTTCTCACAGTGCGGTTTTTTGGTGTGTTTTGGCATGTTTTTGCAGAAATGCACAGCTTTTGCCCAGCATTTTGCAGAAATGCTGTGTATTTCTGCACAAAAAAATGCACCAAAAACGCACTGTGTAAAATTACCCTTATTTTATATATCTTCATTTATTTATTAGGCACGTCACCACAGTATTTGTGTTTTCACATCAGATACTTTTAGTTGCCTACTCCTAGTTAATCATGTCTAGTGTCCGCTGACAAGATTTAAATGGGCAATCAAAACATGTTGGGGCATTAGGGTATGTTCACACAGCGTTTTTTTGGCTGTATTCTATCGAATACGGCCCAAATTAAGCCTGAGATGATTTTCAATTCTTATGTCATTGAATAATATGTCAAATACGCCTCGATGTCAACACCATGCCTATTTCACAAGCATAATTGCGTGATGTTTTTCGGACGCAATTACGGCCGTAAAAATAAGTGACGTCATTTCTTGAGGTATTTATGCAAGTAAAATCACTATAGGAAACAAAGGGATATAGGATTTATCTAAATATATTTCAAAATACGTTTCAAAATAGGCTTCAAAATATGCCTGTAATCAAACGTTTTTTGAAGAAGATTTGGAGGCAGATTTTGAAGACTAATAGTATGTACACACGGCTTATTTTGGGGCACATTTCGCCAAGTATTTTGCAGTGTACTGCGCTCTAATACAAGCGAACTGTGCCCATATCATTACGGGAATCCCTAGTTCTCACAGAGAACTATGGATTACATCTCCTCTCCCCGGGCGTACAATACATTCGTATTGTACACGCGGTGAGATAAATGACATGTCATTTGTTCACGCCGCTTACGCGCCACGAGTAATGACAGTCCATTGGGCTGGCGGGCTGCCAGCCCCCCCGCACCACCCGAGCTCCCGAACACCCGGCGTAATTGCGGGGCGTGCTGTACGCCCCGCAATTAGGCCGTGTGAACCTACCCTAAGGGTGCGTTTACACACCAAAGGACAAAAACAGCTCGGTTTTTACCTCAGCAGAGCCGTTCATTACAACCGGTTTTTGACATAATAACTGGTCCGTTTTCTGGCAGTTTTGGATTTTTGAACGTTTTTTTGTCACTGATTTTTTTTCCAGTTTTTCCCACCCGTTTTTGGGCTGCTTTTCAAGCTGAAAATTGTACTGAGTGCAAAAGTATTCCTGATTGGTTAAAGAAACCATGTGATTTTCTTTATCTCCACCCAGTGGTCACTCCCAGAGATTCCAGGGGCCATCTTGGACATGTCTCAGCAAGACATTGATAGTGTGTGCTCCAGGCTCTTTTTAAAAATCATATAAAATGAGTCATGCGGTAACCACTGCAGCATCAAGCACCAGTAGCGGTGGTAGGCTTTGGGAGGCATGCTGGTGCATCCTCTTCCATCAGAAACAGGAAGTGCTTTGCGGAACTTTCCTGTGTTAAAAAAGAGTGCAAAAGGACCTTCAAAAACACACCCACTTTTTTTTGCAAAAACCTAAAACCGTGCCAAAAATCACGTCAAAAAACGCTCAATCACTTTCTGAGCGGTTTACATTGACTCCAATGTTAATTTTCCGATTGGAAACAGAGCAGAAGAATGAACATGTTCTAAGTTTTTCGGACCGCTGGCGACTGCTGTACAGTTTTTCTATTGAAGTCTATGGGGAAGCATTGCTTGCAGATTTTCAGACGGTTTCTAAAAACGCAAACCGTCTGAAAAACTGATCAAAAACCCTTGCCTTGGGGACATGCTCTAAATTTACTCTTCAAAATATATTGTGTAGACACCCTTAGGGCTTGTTCACACGACGTTTTTGTGATCCGTTTTATGGATCCGTTTTACGGATCCGTAAAACGGATCTGACAATTGTCAGTGTGATTAACATTGCTTTCAATGGCAAAAGCGCATCGCTGTTCACACGAGTGATTGCCGATGCGCTTTTCGCGATGCGTTTTTCGGATCCGTTTTAAGAATTGACATGTCAATTCTTCTTGCGTTTTACGCAAGAGAAATCCCCATAGGAAATAATGGAGTGCGCTTTTGGCATCCCGAAAGCGGATCCAAAAGCGCAGCATACATTTGGGTGCGTTTTAGATCCGTTTTCGATGCCAAAAACGCATCCGTAAAAACGCATTGGATTTAAATTAAATATAAAATTTTAATATTATGTTTGGCTTATATTTAGTTTATAAATGTATATATATATATTATATATATATAAATGTATATAATAGTTTTTATATATATATATATATATATATATATATATATATTTTATATATAAATTCTCTACAAAAGTTTAAATGTATATAATATTATAAATGTATATAATAGTATACAAATGTACATTTATATATATGTACATAAATATATATATATATATAGAAATATATACTAAATATATATTTAATTTATAAATATTTAGTTTAGAAATTGTTTAGTTTATACATGATTGTTATTAATTCATTTACATGGGGTGGGTTTGAAAACTATTGGTTGATTTAAAAAAAAAAAAAATAGGGGGAGGGCGGGTTCTAAAATCATAGGTGTATGTACAGCTGACTGACACTAGGTAAAAAAAGGTTATTTTCTTGGTCATTGATAGGTTATATTATATTTAAATTGCAGTTTGATAGGTTGATTTAAATAAAGCATTGAAAAAACGGATCCAAAAAACGGATCCGTAAAACGCATGCAAAACGCATCCAATACGTCGTGTGAACAAGCCCTTAGATTATATTACACTAATTGTAGGGTATACAAGGGTTAGTTGAGAAAGGTATCCGGATGTGGTTGCCTTTTTACAGGGGTTACCTTGTGATTAGGCTCTAGGAATTCTACAGTTGCCCCGGGGGTTCCCGGGTTTTTGGGGAAATTGTAAAAACATTTTTTTATTTTTTTTTAAAAATAAAAAAAACGTTTTTGCCTACTTTGCACATTGTCCACTAGTTCATTTCTTAATAAATTTGGAAATTCTTACCTTTTTAAATTTTTTTACTTTTTTTAAATATATTTAAAAAAAATTTTAAAAAGTTTTTTCCTTTTTTTTTTGGTACTTTTAAAACGTTTTGCCCTAAAAAGGGGCAAAACACACTTTGCTGTGCAAAAAATTTAACCCACCACTCATTTTTCATCCCTATTACAATTTCCCAAATTTAAAAATTTTTCGCATTTTTTTTTAGGGGTGTAGTGGGAAAAAGTGGGGGAATACGGGGGAAACCCCCCACATAAAACCTCCTGTAGATGGGGCCCCTCAGACCCCAAGACCCCACCCACTGCAAGCCCACAGTGCAAAAACTAGAAAGACTGGACTGGAGGCTAAAGTAGCAATTGTGAGAAGTAGATAATCTGAAAAGCCCTTGTGAAACCAGGGGGAGTGACATAAATTGTAAAAGTTTTACCAGCAAAAAAATTTCTTAGAAAAAGCTTTAAAGCCCCCCGGGGGCCCATTTGTATAAAAAAAGGGTCTAGGTTCTAAAATTCACCTTTTTTCCCTTTTAAAACAACCCAAATAAGACCCCCCCCCTTTAAATTTCATATATGCTCGGGGAAAATTAAGGGGCGCTCTGATTGGTTGCTAGGGAAAAACAAAGTGTTTTTAAAGGACCTAGACATTTTTTCATACACGTCCCCCAAAGGGAGTGGGGGTTTTTTCTGTGATTATTTCCTCAACGATACACAACACCTTCCAGCAATCCCACACAGGTAGGCCAAGCAACACCAGCATCCATACATCCACTATCCAGGTGTACCTGCTTGCTTGTCAACTGGCATCTGCAATCTCCGTATATGGCTGTGTTCACACTTGTGACATGGTTTACATTTGTAGCAAACAACAAAGCATCACTAGATCTGCCAGATGACAATAAAATCAAAAGAACCCATTGACTTACTTGGCTCTCATAGTTTTCATTTGTTTATTAGGAAGAAAAGTGCTGCATGTGGTGCTACTCGTGTCAGATTATCCAATGAAATCTGCAACAGAGCCTCTGACAAATGTGTTTTACCCCCTTTAAAGACAAATAATATGCTAGAAATTTATATACTCAGGACGAAAGGCCCCGTGTTCACACGGTTTTATTCCGGGGGATTTGTGCGCCGAATTAAGGGGCACAAATCCGCCGTGAATACGGGGGGGGAGGGGGGCGGGTTGGAGCCGGCGGGGGGGGCGTCCCCCCCCCGGCCCCCAAAACAATGCATTGTTTACGGCGCGTCCGCGCCTAAATAATGGGGCATTTTCACTTTTTTCCCCCCCCCGCGGCGGATTTTCCGAGCGGGGAGGGCGACGGAATCCATTTTTTCTCTATGAGAGCAGTGGATTACCGTAATGACTCCGACGGATTGGCGCCGATTGAAGCGCAAACCCGGGGGGGAATAGGGCGCCAATCCGCGGCAAATAAGCCGTGTAAACGGGGCCCTAACTGTAATACAAAATCCCAGGCCCCCTAAGTGCTTTTTTTTTTTGCCTCGGGCCCAACGACTGCAATCTATATATATATATAAATATTGATTTGCTATACTGCTAGGTACAGGGCTCACTGGAGTGAGTTTGGATAAGATGGCTTCACCCCCCCCCCCCACCCCCCCCACAGCACCTGGTTTCCCTTTGTGCACATTTGATGTTAACACTGAATTTGAACCCCCTGTCCCCCACAGGGTAAAGTGGGTGGAAGGGCATTTTTTTCCCATCCCCCTCCCCCCCTCAGCCTATGAGTGGAGCCACGTGTCCTTATGGTATAAAAAAATTTGGGTTTTAAAAAGCTTAAAACTTCAAAATTGGTTTGGGAACAAAATCTGCCCTAAAAGCCCAAGACTAATTTTCATGTTAAACTGAATTTCCCCAGCATTTTGGTTTGTATTTTTTATATTTGTAAATACCCAACACTATTAGCAGCGGTAAAAGATTTTTCCCCGGACATGTTTAGGTTTTTGGTGAAGAGAGAAAATTTAAATACATTTTAGGGAGGGAAAATCCTATCATCCTTTTTTAAAATGTCAAAAATTTGGACAAATATAAGCACTTTAAATCTCCCCTCCCATATAAATTCAGATATTTCTAATTTGTTTATGACTTATTGTGATTTGTTTATGACTTATTGTGAGCACTGAACACTCTGGGATTTACTTCTATTTCCCACTAGAGATACCTACTAGGGGTTTGATTTGATTGTTTTGGCTATCGAGTTTCGAGCGATAGTCAAATAGTGGGGCCGCATCGTTTGGGGTTTTTCGATAGTGGAGCATCGATTTTTTGAGCAAATTTACCTTTAAAGGGGTTCCCCCCCCCAAAAAATGGGAGAGAAAACAACACCTTCATTATTACACCCAAAAAAGGTGGGAGAAGCTGAAATTAAAAATCCACAACAGTAAAAATTGGTACTTTCTACATCTTGTCAACCCCCTTGGGTTTTATAAAAGTCACAAAAAAAAAGTCACGGCCCCTTTTTAAACCCCCTGTTTGTCCCAAACAGCATGCCCCTTAAACCGGGCATCCCCCCAAAAATTTAAAAAGTGCCAGAAGGCAGTATAAATTTAAAACCATCATTTTAACTTAAATTTGGACATTGAATATCCCTGCCCGGAACGCAGCATGAGCCCCAAACCTGCATGACCCCCAATTTAAAAAGGTCCGAAAAAAAGGGTCTTTTAAAACCCCCATTTTAGTTGAATTTTGGACACAAACTATATTGCCCCTGTACCGAAAAAAGGGAACCTTTAAAAAACCGCCCTACCCACATTTTAAAAAGTGCCGGGAAAAAGGGTCTTTCAACCACCATTTTTTTTTGAACGGGACATATACTGCCCACTGTCCGGGCCCGGGAGTAGGGCCCCAATTAAACCTGTCTGCCCCCCAAAGATTACGGGGGTTGGCCGGAAAAAGGGTTTTCAACCACCTTTTTAGTTGAACTGGACATTGTTTTAGAACCCCCCTGTCCCCACAGCATGACCCGGGGGCCGGAGTTACGGGGTGCGGGTGAGGGGCCCAGGTTTTGGCGTCCGTAAATTTTTTAACACCGGTTAAAATGCCCTAGGACGCAGAAAAAAAAACTGTCGTGCTAAAAGCAGGGGTGCGGAAGGGGAAAAGTGGGGAAAACCCCCACCCTTTCCTCAGTCCATCAAGACCGGGTAGCGCTTGCCCCTCCATTTTGGGAGGGGCGGACCAATTGAGCTTCATTTGGGAAAAATTATGGGGGTTTAAAAACCCCTCCTGTTACCCCCCAGGGGGCCCTTTTGCTTGGTTTTCTTTTTCCTTTTTAATAAAGTGCGGGGAAAAAAATTTGTCTCTGTACTTTGTTCTCTGTCCGGCCCAATCCCTCCATGTCCTCTGAAAAAAACCTACATTTGGTCAATTTTTTCCTTACCTCCCTTGTACAATTAAAGGGGAAATTTTTTTCCCCAGCTATTTTGTACATGAAAGTTTTTTTAGTTTTTAATTCTAAAAAACCAAAATTTTTAAAATGGGAAATGGAATCCCACCATTTTCTTTGTTTTTCCTTTTTTTTCATTGTTTTAAAAAGGGTTTTGTAAAAATTACGGGATTAAATAGTTTATTTTTAAAATTTTTGCAAAAAAAATTAAATTTTGCAATATGGGGTCCATTAACAGTGTTCCTCCCTTTTCCCCCCCGGGGTTTTTTCTGACAGCACCATCCCCCCTTGGCCACCCTTGACAATTGTGAAAAAACAAATGTTGTTAGAAAAAAACCCCCAAAAATTTTTTAAAATTAGGACCTGAGTATTCCCTGCTTTTCAAAGAAAAAATCCCCCAAAAATTCAAAGCAGACCCTTGAGCCACTTTGGTCAATTTTTGAAAAAAACAAATGTCTGTTAGAAAAAAATTTTTTTTTTTAAAAAAGGGACCTGTTTATTGCTGCATTTCAAAGAAACTTTCCCCAAAAAAATTTTTTAAAAAATTACTTCTCAGCCACTTTTAAAAAATTTGGGTGGGGGAAAAAAACCACTTAGAACCCACTTTTTCTTTTCCCAAAAGGGAACCATGTTTTATTGCTGTTTTCTAAACAGCTACATGCCCAAAAAAATTTTATAAATTTTTGACTTCCCCAGCCACTATTAAAAATTGTGAGGGAGAAATGCCCTTAGAACCACATTTCCTTTTCCCAAAAGGCCCATAATTATAGCTGTATCTCACGCAACATGACCTAAAACCTTTGACAATGCAAAAACTTTTTAAAAGATAAAGTGAGTAAATGGAATACGGTGTTGTCATAAAACCTTGCGGGTTTTTTTAAAGTCTCCCACAGCAAAAGAAAATTTAAAGGGGAAAAAGAGAAAAAAAATTTGCGGAAAGGGGAAAATGATCTTTTTTAAAAAAAAAGTTTTCAAGGGGACCTTTTTCTTTTTGGAAAAGGAATGTAAAAAAAAGTAGACCGGAAACCTAATCGGGGGGACCCCCCGGAAATTTGGGGCCCCCAAATCATCAGAAACCATGCCTGATTCATCTTGTGAAAGCAAACAAACCCACTTTATCTTTTGGAAACCCCGGATGCGTTTGTTTTAAGGGACACCTCCAGCGTGTTTGAAGGTCCCCTCAGATATGACGTGGCGCGGGGGCCAGGACAACCCCTTTAATGGGGGTGACAAAGCCAGCTCGGGCCATTCGTCCATTTTGGTTCCCCCAGAAGTTTTTTGGGGTTTTCCGGGAAAACAAAATTGCAAAAAAAATCGGTGTTGAGAGGCCAGATAGTTTTGAAACCATGATTTTTAAGCTGATCTCTGAGGGGTTGGGATTTTTGCCCTGAAATTGCATGCGGGGGGGTTTTGGGGGGGAGGGGGGGAAAAAAAAAAGATTCCCAAGGGGCCCACCCCTTTTGGCTTCCGAAAACCTTGCCTGTTTGCTGCCGCACGCCTATTTGGGAAATCACTGCGTTAAAAGTCGTTTAGTTTTTTCCCAAACCGTGACTTTTGGGGAACGTTGAAGCAAAACGCAACAGATGTCTCCAGTTAAATCAATCGAAAGGGTCTCCATTTCCGAAAATTTTTTACTCTCTATTTTGGGTGGGTTTAAAGGGGAAAGTGCTGAGTTTTGTTTTGTCCCGGGGATAAAATAGCTGTTGTTCATTTTGTTTCCCTTAATGGAGGACCCATTTTGGGGGAAAGGGAGCACCCCAAGCACTCTTTGGGGGAAAATGGACCCTTGGGGATTTCCCAACCCTCTGGGGTGGGGGGCACTACCCAAAATGATTTCCCTCATTTTCCCCCCCTTCCGCCTCAAATTGGGGAAAACCTCTTTCCCAAGGGCGGGGCGCCCGGTAACATCGGTGTCTAGGAATACCTCCTCCTCCTCCTCCCCCCCGCCGCCTCCGGCACAGCTTCAACACAGCCCTGGCTTCCCTGGGGATGATGCACCGGGGAGCTGATGCGCCCCCCTTGCACTAGCTCTGGACCCCAAACCACTGCCTAATGAAAAACCGATGAAATTTGAAACTGTCGGGCCTTTTTGGATTTGACGGAGAAAAAGGCCCCGTGTCCGCATCGTGTCCGTCCCTCCTCCGTCCCCTGGGGGGGGACCTTTTTTTTTCGAGGGGTCCAAGATCGTTCCAGAACTAAAAATCCCCCACAATGCTCATGCGAAAAGTGAAATTGGTCCGCACTGACCTTTTTTGGTGGCTTCTTCAAAACTGGCAAGGAGGGTTTGCAGAGTTTTTTTCATTGCCTCCACTTCGGGGGTTTTCAAACCCCGAGGTCCGCCCCCGCTGCTTGTCGGGCCATGTGTCACTTCGTACTGCTTAATGGCATTGCGCTGCTGCCCCAATCGCTGGAGCTTGTGGGGGGGTGGTTTTTCCAGCGTGTTGCCAATTTAAAAAAATGGACGGTTGAGGGGGAGGCCGAGGTGACGCTGAAAAGGCGGGCCGGCAAAAAAAACGAAGCGGGGTTTTGGGGGAAGGGGGGGAAGTGCGAACTCAGACCTCGAGCCTTCTTCGGGCGGGGCCAGTCCAGCCCCGGGGTTTAGCTCTTTAAAAAATTTCTGGAAAGAAAAGGGTTTCATGGACAGGGTGCCAGGCAAGGGTTGTGCCCAGCCTACCAAATCTTAAGGGGGGCCACAGTTTTCGCCCTTACCCGCACCCCACCCCTTCCCCTGGCACAAGGTTTTTTGGTCACCCACCCAAAACCCCTCGGTTCTGTTGCGGAAAAGCCGTCCACAGCCCCTTTCCCTTTTTGGGGTGGACGGTCCCCAAAGGCAGATTAATTTAACAGGGCCCCGGTGTCCCGGGGCACGTAAATGCCAACCCAGGGGGCCCTTGGGGGAAAGAACCCTGCACCATCCCTCCCCGGGTTTTTGAAGGCGTGCCCCAAAACCCTGAAAAGCCACCGTCACCCCCAGAGACATCCACCCAGCCCCACCCCAGTGAGCTGTCAAAGAGATATAGGGGCCCTTTGGGCCCTTTGGTTTAAAACAAGTCCATGGGGTCGGGGGTTGAGAGGGAAATTTTTTTCCCGGGACACAGATGCGAAAACGCGCTTGAATTTTTTAGAGGGCACGGGGTTTGGCCAGGGCAGGGACGGCTTTTCTGGCAAAAAAAATCCCTGCTCGCATCTGGTATTGGGGGCAGGGGGGCCAGGGAGTGGGGGGGAACCCCCATCTTTGCCACCAACGGAAAGGCAACTTTTCCCAAAGGGAAAAAAGCCTGGCAATGCCGACATTCAGGGTTTTGGCCTTTTTGGGGTGGTTTGGGTTAAAATTTTTTTCTTCTGCCCCAAACCTGGAAGACAGAAAGGGTGGCTGCTTTGACTGGCCCCTGAAAGGGTGCAGGTCGTCAAAAATGGGGGAAGGAGAAGGGTAGGGGTGGGTTTTGGGTGGTGCTGGTGGTACTCGGGCGACGGTAAGAGGGGTTTAAGGCGGGGCTGGGTCCCTGGGTCATGACTCTGGACACAGGGGCAGCTGAGGAACGCTTGGGGGTGGGGGGGAGGAGGAGGAGCAGAGAAGGGGGTTATAGTGGGGGGGGAGGCCCCCCCTCCATTTTGGGCCTTTTTTGGCCAAGTGTTCCCCCCCAATTTTAAAATGCATTCGCTTTCATGTGACAGACTTTTTGGTGGTGGTTAACCACTTTAAAGGGTTTTTGGCCCCTACTTTTTTGCGTTTAAAGGGAAAGGGGAAAATGACATCGCTGGGTAATCGAGGCTTGCCAAAGCCCGGCCCCGGCTTGAGAGGGCCGGACCTTTTTGACGGCGAAAACGAGGGGGCGGGGTTTGCGCCCGACCGGGCTGGGGGGAAATCATATCAAGGGGCTTTTTGCGACCCCCCTCTCCCCTTTTTTTTGGTGGGACCCGAATTTACACTACCCCCCTGTCTTCCCCCCTCGTCCCCTTATGAAAGCGCCCCCGCAAACAAATTCTGCGGAAAAGACCAGGATGGATCCGCAATTCGCATCATCATCATCATCAACAACCAGGTGGGCTTGGTCCCTTCCCCACTTTCTTTCATCCAGAAAACTGGGGTACAAGCAAGGGGCATGCAAGGCGTTGGGAAACCCCCCGGGGTTTTTTGGGCCCATTGACCGGCTTCCTACCTCCTCTGATGGAAAACAGTTAAAAATGGGCGTCGAGCAAACAAATCATCCTCTTTTACTTTTTAAAAGCCTTCGACCCCAACCCCAATTTTTTCATCAAAGAGGTCTTCAGACAATGGGTTATCCCCAGTGGTGGGTACACGAGTTGACATTTGGGCTGCCCTTTATGTTGGACGGGGTGCTTTATTTATTTCCCGATGACGACATTTGTTTGGCCCTGAATTTCGAGGACGAGGGGGGTAAAAACTTGCTAGTGGGAGGTTGCATTAACCACTGAAGGACAATTTTGGGGATGATGTTCGTTACTTAATTTTACAGGGGCCCCGACCCGCGATGACAGGGGCCCGACGGTCCAAAAAACCCGACCCATCCGCTGGGATGCGTGTTGTCGCCCAAACACTGGGAAGGGGCACCTTCTCTCGTACCTCTACCCCCCATGTGCCACCCCCCTTTGGCTGCTTACCACCTGCATTTTTGCTCCATGTTCAGAAAAAATAAAAATTTGGGGAAAAGGGATGGGAAAGTTTTGGAAATCTCTTATTAAAAGACGGCAAATCAAAAGCTATTCTCAAACCCTCCCCCTTTAAACAAAAAAAAAATTGCTGGATTCAAAAATTTTTAAAATGCAAGGTGTCTATCAAAAAAATCTGGGTGGGAAAAAATCCAAAAAAAAACGTATCTGTTATGTTTTGGGATAATAAAACGGTATTTTTTCACCTTTCAAATTCCCCCTGTGGGAATATTGAATGGCTGTTTTAAGAATTTTCTTTGAAGCTGCTTTAATGAAAAAAACTTTCTGGGTGTGCAAAAGTCAAAAAACACTTTAAAAAATTTTTTGTTTTGATATAATATACGGTTTTTTTTTTGCACCTTTCAATTTACCGTGGGGAATATAGAATTTTCCCGTTTTTTAAAATTTAGTAGAAAGCCGGTCAATGAAAAATGCTGGGGGGTGCAAAAAATCAAAAAACACGTAAAAAAGTTATTTTTGATATAATAAACGGTATTTTTTGCACCTTTTTAATTCACCCCCGTGGTGAAAATAGAATTGTGTTTTAAGATTTTTCTTTAATTTCTGCGTCAAAGGGAAAAAATGTGGGTGCGCAAAAGTCAAAAAACACGAAATGTTATGTTTTGGAAAAATAAACGAATTTTTTTCACCTTTCAAAATTTACCGTGGTGAAAAATAGGGAATTTTCTGTTTTAAGATTTTACGTTTGAAACTGCGTCGATGAACAATTCTTTGGGTTTTTTCAAAAGTCCAAAAAAAAAAACGTTAAATGGGTTTGTTTTTATATAATAAACGGGTTTTTTTGCAAACCCTTTTAAAATTTCCCCCGTGGGGGAATATAGAATTTTTGTTTTAAGATTTACGTGATGCTGGTCTTGAACAAAGTGGGGGGCGCAAAATCAAAAAACCACGTTTAATGTTATGTTTTTTGGGATAATAAACGATATTTTTTGCAAACCCTTTTAATTCACCTGTGGTGAATATAGAATTGCCCGTTTTTAAAATTTTCGTAGATGCTTTCGTCAATGAACAAGCTGGGTGTGCAAAAAAATCAAAAAAAAAAACTTTAATGTTATGTTTTATTAATAAACGGGATGTTTTTTGGCCAAACCCTTTTAAAAATTTACCCGTGGGGGAATAATTTGAATTGCTGTTTTTAAAAATTTAAGTAGATGCTGCGTCAATGAACAATGGGTGGGTTTTGCAAAAATAAAAAAACACTTTAATGTTTTTGTTTTGATATAAAAATTATTTTTTGGGAAACCCTTTTAATTCACCTGTGGGAATATAAAATTGCCCGTTTTTTAAAATTTATGTAGATGCGCGTCGATGAAAAATTCTGGGGGTGCAAAAGTCAAAAAAAAACGTAACTGTTTGTTTTGATATAAAAACGGTTTTTTTTTGCACCTTTCAATTTCCCTGTGGTGAAATAGAAATTGGGTGTTTTAAAAATTTAAAATAAATCTGCGTCCCCAAAGAACAAAGCTGGGTGCGCCCAAAAAACAAAAAACACCTAACTTATGTTTTTTTTAAAAATAAAAAACGGTAATTTTTTTCACCTTTCAATTAAACCCGTGGTGAAAAATAGAATTGCTGTTTTTTTGATTTAGTAGAAAGCTGCGTTTAATTAACAATGCTGGGGTGCAAAATTTAAAAAAAAACGTAAAATGTTATGTTTTTTATTTAATAAACGGGATTTTTTTTCACCTTTCAAATTAAAATGTGGTGGGAAAATAGAATTGTGTTTTAAGATTTACGTAGATTGCGGGTCAATGACAATGCGGGGTGCCCAAAAGTCAAAAACACGCAACTGTTTTGGGTTTTTATATAAATTTAAAAGGTTTTTTTTTGCCCTTTCCCAAATTTCCCCCCTGGTGAAAAATAGAATTGCTGTTTTAAGTTTTTGGAGAAGCTGCGTCAATTTAAAAAATGCCCGGGTGCCAAAAGTAAAAAAACACGTAAACTGTTATGTTTTTGGGATAAAAAAAACGGTTTTTTTTTTGCACCTTTCAATTCACCTGTGGTGAATAATTTGAATTGGTGTTTTTTAAAATTTACGAAAAAGTTTGGGCAATGAACAGGGGCTGGGGGGCGCAAAAGTTAAAAAAAAACGTAACTGTTATGTTTTTTTTTTTAATAAACCCGGGAAATTTTTTTCCCCCTTTCAATTCACCTGTGGTGGAAAAAAGAAAAAACTGTTTTAAAATTTACGTGGATGGGTGTTCAATGAACAATTCTGGGGTGCGCAAAAGGTTTAAAAACCTTAACTGTTTATGTTTTCGTATGATTTTTCGGGATTTTTGGCAACAAACAACCTTTTTGCTGACTACGATTGTGTAAATTTTAATTTTTAAATGCAAAGGGGGATATATCAACAGTCCCCAGGTTTTTAATGGGTTTTTAAAAATTTAAAAGGGAAAAACCTATCTGAAATGTAAACGGGTAATAAAAGTGGGGTTTTGCAGCTAAAAAAAAGAGACCCGCAAATTTTCTAGAAATTTATGTGTATCCAATATAAGTTCAGGCTGCCCAATATTCCCGGGGAAAAATTTCAATGAAAAAATGTTTTAAAAATAAAGAATTCCACTACCCAAATTTTCCCCACTAAGCTTGGTGAAATTTAACCAGTGTTCTTTATAGATAAAGCTTGTCGGTTTTCGCCCCCCCGGCCCCCCCCCCCCCCCCCCCCCCCCCCCCCCCCCCCCCAGCCGGGGAATTTACAGCCCGGGAGATGCTGCTTTAAAATTCTCTAGCTAACTACATAAAACCTTCCCAAAACTCTAATCAAAAAATTGGAAGGGGGTCACAGCTAATAATAGAGGTTTTCCCCTTTTGCAGGGAAAAAGACTAATTTTGCTGAGTTTTGGAAAAGGCAGAGGAAGGTCCTATCCCATGGACCTGAGAGGGGGCTGAGGCTGAAAAAAGGAAACGCTGTTCTATGTTAAAAAAGAGGTCAGTTATTTTTCCCGCCAAAAACCCCCCAAAAAACCCTACACAAACCCAGTCATGACGTTCCCCACACCAAATCTCCACCCCTGCTCTATTCTTTAATTCCCCCCTTTGTGGCCCCCCCAAAAAAAACAAAGGGGAAACGCCGGAAAAAAAATGCGTTTTTAATAGATTATGCTCAGATTTTAACCTTAATTTTTTCGCATGTTTTTAAAATTTTGATCACCATAAAAACCTTGCCGATTTTTAATTTTGTCCCATAAAAAAACGTCAAAACTAATACCTACAACACATAAATAGTAGTTTTGGGGTGGGGGAGACCCCGTGTTTTATTTGGGTTTTAAAAAGCTTACTTACACCCGTGTATTGCACAATGGCAAGGTACTGAATGTGTCCTATTGAATGAGATGTATTTGTGGCAACAGAATTAAATTTCATAATGAAATCTGTGAAAATTATGAATATTATGGGTGACATGTATGAACGTTGGCGCTGACAGGCCACTTCTAAATCACTTTAAGGTAGTGTAGAATGCGCCAGAATGTATGAACCTGTTCTTCTGCAGGATACATACAGGCGCAGTCTGGCTGTTCTAACTGTTCTGCACCTAGATTTGGCATCAAACTTTTTTTAAATGTGTTTTAAATTTTATGATTGTAGTGGGGGATGCCCGTAGGGAAACCCCAAATCTTTGGGCTTTTCAAAATGTTGCGCAGGGCCGGGTTTCTTAACAACATTATGGCCCCCGGGCAAGCTTTGCACTGGGGCCCCCCCAAACCCCCCACAACCCCCTCACAGGAATAAAAAGGAAAAACATTATTAATAACAAAACTTATAACCTACAACAATGCCCTATAAAGACCACTAGTTTGGGCGATACCAGCCAGGTATAACCTACAACCCCCACCATTAGAGACAAAATAGTGGTTAAAAACACCAGTCAGGGAAAAACCTCCCGGGACTGGGCCAAAATAGGGGACCACATTTGAGGTTTAGACACCAGTCAGGTATAATCCCACAACACCCCCATATAGAGGGCCCCCATAGAGGTAGGGCACCACTCAGGAAAAATCTACAACAACACCAAATTTGAACCAAATAGAGGTCAAACACCAGTCAGGTATAAACCCACAACACCGCCATGTAGAGACCACTTTGTGGTCCAAAAACCCAAATCATTTAAAAACCTACAACTTTTGCCATATAGGACCACACAGTGGTTTAGACCCCCAGCTCAATATAAACCCACAACACCACCATATAGAGACTACATAGTGGTCATACACCATAAAGGAAAAACCCACAACACCGCCATATAGAGGGCCACACAGTTGGGGCAGACACCAGCTCAGATATAAACCTACAACACCAAACCCTTAGAGACCCCATATGATCAGGGGGACAAAGTTGGGTCCCCCCAACAAACATGACAATAACTACAGCAATTTATCCCAAAACGAAGTAAAAAAAACCCCTGGGTAAACCGGGGGGTAAAAAGAGACGTCGTTCTTTTCTCTCATGAGTCATAACTCGTCCCCACAAAAATTTTAAAAACCCCTAACATCTTTGATTTTTCAAAATTTTTGCATTTTTCCTTTTCCAATTCCCTTTCCCCCGGGTTTTGGTGCCCCCCATTAAGGACAGTCTTACACTAAGACGGTTTTCATAAATGTGCTCATTTGTCTTTGTTCACATCTTGCTTTTCATTTATGTATTCATGATGTTAACATATGACGTTATCGTCTTATTTATTTATTACATTTAGTTATATAGCTTTGCAATATTCCACAGTGCGTATAGGGTTTTTATTAAATTTAAAACGGGTCCAGCCCCCTTGGGACCATTTTAAATTTTTAAATTAACCTTTTTTTTTGGGGGTCCCGGGGAAACGGGGGTTAAAAAAAAGAAAACCCCATGGAAATAAAAGGGGTGAACATTAAAGCTCCAAAAGAGATATTGTCCCCTTTGGGCCCATACAAAAACCCCGGACCCCCGAGCTGCAAGGCATTGTGTAACCAATTTAGTGCCATGTAATTTCCCCCATTTTAGTAGGGATTATATTTTTTTTATAAAGGTTCACTTTTTTCCTGGATAGAAAACTTAAGTCTATAAGCTTTTGTATAAATACCCATTTGGGAAGGGGGACACTGACTTAGCTACGTATTGGGGATTTGGGGCATTTTTATCTGTTTACTCCTGTTACAAAAGAAAAAAAAATGTATCTGGGGCAGTATTCAGAGGGGCACATGTATGGCATGGATTAGTAGATGCTTTTTGCGGGCCATTCGTCGAGCAAAAATTCATAAATGGTTAAACTTTTGAAATTTTGGGGGGGAACACACTCCCTAAAGATTGGCTTGGACAAAAGTTATGAGGATGTTGGTCTTGTGCCATTTATGCCACACAACCTTTTAAAAATAAAGTTGGACCGGGGTTTAAAAACTTTTTTTTTTTGGGGGGCCCTTTGCGCAAAAAAACTGGCACAGCCTGTTTCATACATGTCCACCAGAGTGTTTAAAAAAAGTTGTCCTCAACCCGCTTCATCCACAAACCACCCCAAGTTTAAAAATTTTACCATGTTTTCCCTTTTTGAAAAAATACTGCTTTTAAACTTTGGTCCATCTTTTTGAAACATCCCTTATGTTTTTTTTTTTTAAATATGCCCCACTTTTTTAGGAAAAATGTAGTAAGTTTTGCCCTTTTTTATTTGCCAAAAAAAAATGCACCCCGGCATTTTTAATTTCCCAAAGCACTGGCCCCAGTGTGCCTGACCAGTCTTGATTTACACTAGGTACATGGAAATAGGCACATTTCTCTTGTCTATCAGGTGCAAAAATCAAATACTCCCCTTTACCAACGAAATCTCAATAGGGCCTCTAAGTACCAAAAATGTGAAAAATTGGGGTAAAATGTTTGAAGCTAGGCAGGGGGAGATCATTCTTCGATAATTGACCTATTGATATTAAAAAGTTGTCTTTTTGGGAACAGTTTTCAAAATATGTTTGAAATTTTGGACGCCAACCCGGGTTAAAACAGTAGGTGCTTGACCAAAAGAGAAATAAGGCCACAGGTGTCCAAGCCTTTTCATGCAATCAATAGTGATTTCCAAGTGAGTTCCCATGTGAGCTCACAATGCCTTCTGATTATTACCCTGTGGACTTTCCTACCACACCCTTCTACTTCTTTTGCATTTCCTGTCTTTAAAAAATATTAGCACTATATTATTGTCCAGAAGAACATATTATTACTCCAATTGTGCCATGGTACTTCAGATTATAATCCCTGTATATGGGTAATCCATTTCCCTTTTTCCCCTATTGTCGTAGGCCAATTTGTCATGAAAAAAACTCCCCCTACCCCTTTGATGGTGGAATTTTTTTTTCTTTGTCTCCCTTTCTATAGCTAGAACCTTAATTGTCAGTGAACATAACTAATATTATCATGGATATGTATGCTATCCCAACTGGACAGTTATATATCTCTATATAGGGAAGCGGGTGGAACAGCTGCCTGAAAACTTTACTCCTACTTAGGTTAGGGAAAAAATTATACCTGATCAAAGCCAACAGTGTCCACACAGCACCAAGAGGCATTTGTTGGCAGATTGTACAAAAAAAAAGTGCATTGCTCACCCATGATGAACATTATGGGCATATTATTTGGGAAATGCGGGTTTTTTAAGTCAATGAAAGGATTCAGATGCAAAAAAGGGGAAACAAGTATGATGCTTTCCTTTATGTATTTCTTTTATCCTGCACACCAACTGTGAAGCATGCTGGGAGGACTCCATTGTTTTAGGCCTTTTTTTTCTTTCCCCCCTTATGGCCTTGAGGGAACTTTGAATTCAAAAGGTGTATAAAAATTTTTACAGGAGAAAGTAATGGCAACAGTCCATGAACTCAGGCAGCTAAAGAATTTTTTGGGGAAGTCAAAGTACCAAATGACAAAAAGATTTAAAAAAGGGGGGGAAAATTTGAAGATTTGTACTGTGGCATGGCCAAGCCAAAGACCTGACTTTGACACTATGGTGATACTGTAGAATGACATGATGAGGACTGTGCATGCAAGGCATCCAAGAAATATTAAGGAACTGAAACACATTTGCACGGGTAAATGATCCAAAATTCCTCCTTTGCATTGTGTAAATCTGATTTAAAGGTAAGGGAATTGGCCTAGGAAACTGGTATAAGGGGAATCAACAGGTTATTAAGTTCAAGGGTTCACTTACTTTTTCTCCCCGCACTATTAATTTATACTTAAAGTGCGGGCAGAAATTGAGCAATATTGGTCTGAATAACATGAATAGAACAGCTGTTTGGGTGTCATTAGCTTAGTTTGATTGTGTTGACTTTGATAACAGTCAAACCACATTTTATTAGTAATCACAGGATCGTCCAACACAAACAAAAACAAATTTAAATCCCCCAAAATGTAAAAAAATAAAAAAAAAAAATTATTTTCCTTTTAAAAACCACTTTCGACCAGCACTAAAGCTCCATCGGCTGTTTCAGAGTTTGTTAACATACATGCACCATTCAATGAACATCTCTGTTCCCATTCTGAGTGGTTTCATCAAGGAACATTATGTGATTACTGAGGCCACTGATTGCCAATCATGATTATGTGCAGACTGGGTATAAGCATCACAACAACTGGTGGAGCTTCAAAACTTGGCAGATTGTCAGTGAAATAAAACGATTAAAAGAGTTATTATGTTTTCATATTTCTTACAAATGTGTTTTTTTGTTGTTTTGAGTCTGTTTGTGTTGGACAATCCCTTTAGTGCAGAAATCCAGGCAATTCCAAAGGGTTCATTCATTTGTCCTTGCAAATGTATTCATAAAAACATGTGACCAAAAATGCAGTAGTGAAGTGTTTTGTAACACTGAAACAACAGCCAAAAGCGTTCAAAACATGAAATTTTCCCTCTGAAATTTGGAATACTCATTGCAACAAGCAAACTGTGATAACCTATAAAGAATCTGTAAAACTAAAGTAAATAACTATAGGCAACACATAGATCTACAGATTAATCAGACAGTTGAAACCAGAAGTTTCCATACACTATGTAAAAAGACACATTGCTTTTTTTCTCACTATTGCTGAAATCAAATAAACCCTTTTCTTTTTTAGGTCAATTAGGAACCAAAATTTTTTATATTTCCAAAGGGCCAGAATAATGAGAGAAAATTTTTTAAAGTCATTATTTTTAATTTCTCAAAGTCAAAAGTTTACATAACTGGGATTGCTACCCTTTAAATAATTTGGGGAAAAGCCCAAATTTTTGAAGATGTCTCCCCGGAAGCTTTGATAGGTTTCTTTGGGAACACTTTTTTGAGACACCCGGTTTGATGTTTTTTATGCCCACCAGAAACACTGCTTGTGTGTGTAACATCATGGGAAAGTTTAAAAAATCGCCAAGATATGGAAGAGAATTGGGACTTGCACAATTGGAGATCCTTTGGGGTCAATTTCCAAATACTAAGGTGCCTTGTTCATCTGTACAAAAAATTATAAAAAAGTAAACCGTTCGGAAGGGAGATAGGTTTTTTTCAAGATTAAATCTTTGGTCCACGTGCATATTAACCCAAAAGCAAAAAAATTGTGAAATGCTGGTGGAAGCTGTAGTTGGTGTCATTCCCCACAGAGAAATGATCTTTTTCAATTGGGGGCTGAAAGGGCCCACTCTGCCCAGAAAGAAGTCATTATCCAAAAAAGAAACATATAAAATAAAATTTAAGTTTTGCAAATGCCCCACGGAACAAAGATACATTTTTGGAGACATGTCCTGGGGGTGGATGAAATAAAATTGAATTGTTTAGCCTTTTTGACCATCGTTACGTTTGGACAAAAAAGGGAAAAAGCTTGAACCTAAGAAAAACACCAATGTAAAAAACAGGGGTTTGGCATCATTTTTTGGGTTTTATTTTTGTTTTAGAGGGGAATGGTGCACTTCATAAAATGATGGCTCATTAGAAAGAAGATTATGTGGCAATATGAAGCAACTCTCAAGACATCAGCCGGGAAAGCGAAGCTTGGGCGGAAAGGGGCCTTTCCAAAATTGGACTGACCCAAAGCTACTGCCAAAAAGGTTACAAAAATTAAAGGATAACCCGTCAATGTTTTGGGTGGTCATCACAAAGCCCTGATCTCAAGCCACTAAAAAAGTATGGTCCCAAAACGAAAAGGCAGGTGCGGCAAGGCAACTTTTAAACATGGCTCAGTTTCACCTTCTGTCAGGAGGAAAAGGGCCAATTTTCCACCAACTTTGGAGAAACTTGTGGGAAGGTATTCAAATATTTTACCCAAGTCGTAAGTTTAAGGGCAATTCTACACATACTAAAGAAAAAGTTGTAAACTTTTGACTTTGCAGAAAGTTAAAAAATCCTTAAAATTCTCTCTCTCATTAATTTTTGGGATTTGGCAAATATAAAAAAATTTTAGTAAACCTAATTTACCTAAAAAGGGTTTAATTCCCCCTTTAAAAAAAAGGTCAGCGAAAACCCGGGGTCGGGGGTTAGCACAGGGGTCTAGTGGCCAATTTCTTCTTCATTCCACTGGATTATTGTGGTTAAGTATCATTTACTTTTATTTGTATTATTTATATTCATTTTGTTATATACAGTATTTTGTCCAGTGTTTTCTGTCATTTTTTGAACCTGACCCTGTGCTTTTATTTTTCTTTGGGGTAGTTTTTTTTTTTATTTTTTTTTTATTTTGACGTTTTTAATATGTTTAAATAAACTATATATATTTTTACATTTTTGCGTTGGTTTTTTTTTTTGGGTGTTGTAATTATCTTAGATTTTTCCAATACTTATGTATATTATTTTTGAGCATTTTGGGAGATATGTGTTTTACACATTTTTTTTTTGTTGCTAAAATAGGTAAGGTTTGTTCTTCTGATTTCATGTCAGATAGTGAGAAAAACATGCATATGTGTCTTTCTATATAATGTATGTAAATTTCTGTTTTCAACTGTATAAACATTTTTGTTGGTGGAGGGAGGGATTAAAGGGTTTCTCCAGTTTATAAAATTAATTTTCATATACCTTATTATACAAATTTTAATTTTAGAAGATAGGGTTTTGGTGTTTAGAAACCTCCTCCTTTTGGGAAGGATGTTTTTACAGAGGGTCTCTCACGCTGCATCATGCAAAAAGTCCATTGAGGTAAATGGGCACTGTGTAGTGCTCAATTTCTCCTAAGGTGGTGCTATAGGTAAACTGTAAACTTGTACCATATTTCCCCATAAATTATACATTATTGTTGGGGGGACACTTTGTGATCATCTTTTTGTCAATGGACACTTCTAACAAGTAGGGATTATCCAAAGCAGGAAAAACCCTTAAGGTCCGTTCACACGGCTTATTGCAGAGACGGATTGCAGCTGTATTGCGCGCCATACTGCGCTGCAATATGGCTGGAATCCGTCCCAGCCATTACGGTAATCCACAGTTCTCATAGAGAACTATAGATTTCGTCTCTGCTCCCCGCTCTACGAATCCGCCGGGCGCGGAGAAAGTGACATGTTCATTATCCTGGCGGGATATGCGCCGTGGATAATGAAAGTCTATGGGGCCGGCGGGCAGCGCCCCCACCGCTTACTCAAGCCGTAATTGCGGGCGAAATCCGTCCCGCAATTACGGCTTGAATAAGCTGTGAACCGGCCCCTAAGGCATTCTTCTACTCTTAGACTTTTTTGACCATTTGTTGACCATTTGGTGTTGCATTATGGTCTATGGGGTGATGAAACTAATTGATTATTAGGCAAGAATAAAAGATGTTCTTCTCTGTTGAGTCTCCAATTGACAAAGTAGCTTGATTGGCTCTAAATAATGAGTTTGGTGGACAGTTGCTCAAACTCCCTTCTTAAAAAGATGGGCAAATATTAACACAAATTCTTCAATTATTCTACATGGATCATTTGAATTCTCTGTGAAGCTCAAACCTTGACTATGAATTTTACAACCTTCAGTCCTTGGAGACAACAACACTGTAAATCCAGCCTATATGTTTGTACATGTGTTCCCTATGGCCATATAGCAGACACATCTACTGCATTAAGCAGGGCACACTAGATTGTTGTGAAAGAGAAAGAAAATGTGTTGGAGAGTTAGGAAGCTGAAGAAACACAAACAAAAAAAAAAAACTATCCTGTAACCTGATTCTAGTGATTTATGAGCTGGGACACCATTGCTTTGCATTGGCAGGAGTAATTCAAGGGGTGGGGAGAAAGTACTTAGCATTAGAATACAGGCACCTGGGTTTAAATACAGCTCAGCATCAGATGAGAGACGGAAGCTGACATGTGGAGAATTTTCAAACCTCCTTTGGATCTGTGTGGGTTTAGATAACACAAGGGATCTATACAGCTGTGGCTGCTGCTGTCTACCCAGAACTTGGTCTATGGTAAGCAGATCTTATTTTAATCTACAAAAGTTATGGCAGGAATTCCTTTAATCTGTATAGCAGAGCATTCAAGCTGGGATCTACCTTGCAACTAATATATTTCTAGTGCGAACAAGTATTGAATTAAGATGTTCTTGTTTTTAGGTTAATATTGCTTTTATTCTGTGTTAACATTTTATACAGTTTATTTTGAACTAATGATGAATTTGTGATTACTTTGATGAGCACAGCCTTGCTCATATGAGCTTACACTCTAAAAATATTTTTAAATGTGATTTTTTTGTTTTGGGTTAAACAGTTCTTTGAGATTCTAAATTTTGCTCTGAGAGAGTAGTTACATTTTTACTTAATTGTACAAAAAAGTCACATAAAGGACATTTACTACAGTTAAGGTTGTTTCACAGTGTATTAGGAAAAAATATCACTGAAGTTTTTGGTGCAGTTTTTTAAGCCAGAGGTGAATCTAGCAGAAAGGAAACATAGTGTATAAATTCTTCAATTATATTTCCTATTGCTTCTAAATTAACTTCTGGCTTTTGCTCAAAAATTGCATTTATCTGTCTACAAAAAAAACTCAGTGTGCAACATCCCTCCCAAGGCTATGTTCAAACAGGCCAAATGCACTGCAGATTTTCTGCAGTGGGTCCACGGAATAAAATCAGCAACTTTTGTGCTGTAAATCTGTACTTAAAAAAAATTGTTGTGGCTGAATTTCAGATTTTACCGTGATTTTTTTTCCCATTGATTTCAATGGGTATAGGAAAACTCTGCACTAATATAATCTATGGATCTATAGTTTTGCCTTCATCAATTTTTTATGGGGATTTACAGTATAACAGCTGTGGATTTTACTCTGGATCCACCATGAAAAATCCACAATGGATCCAATTTGTTTAAATATACTCTTAAAGGCAAAACCTCTGTTTTAAATTGTGCTATGCATGTATCACTCAATGGTCCACATGCCTTTTTTTTCATAATTTCAAATTAAGAAATGTCTGTTCATCTTCTGTCTCATATTACACATACAGGGGTTGTTTGACTTCATAAAAATAGTCTACAATTCCACTCAACTTTGTACTTCTCACCATTCCAGGACTGAAGCTGCTGCCAATGTTCTCAGTTCATTTCTTGTAGTTTGGATAAACCTGTGACCGCTGTAGTCAGTGACTTCAGTAATTAAGTGTCATTTCCTCTACATCACTGCTCAGGAAGTGAATGGTGTGGGGCGGTGATGTAAATAAAGTGGTATGTACCTGCTGAACCCATTGATTGGCCAGAGTAGTCACAAGTCAACTGGGACTGCATGAAGCAAATGGAGGCACTGCCAGTAACTACAGGACTGGAATGGTGATGAGTATGAAGTTTTGTGTCTGTGTGTGTGTGTGTGTGTGTGTATTTATATATATATATATAATACTATACTACACACACACATAGGGTGAATGTTGGCACTGACATGCCAGTTCTAAATCGCTATTCTTCTGCAGGTCATACATACAGGCGCAGTCTAGTGCCAAGGCGACAACTCAGGCTCAGGCACCATCTATAGCATGGTCTTGCTGTTCTAACTATTCTGCGCCTAGATTTGTCGTCAAAGAATCATAAATGTGTCTAATCCTACGAATGTGGTGCGACGCCCCCAGAACGCCCCAAATCTTTGGCGCACTAAAAAGTGTCTTTGGTGTATTACAAAGGCTCTTATCACACCAAAGTTTGGAGAGCAACTGTTCATACATTCTTTTTGGCTCAAAGTACGGCATAAAACTGGTGCAGCTCCGTTCATACATGTCTCCCATAGTTTTGTATTTTATGCAGTTGTTGCCTATTATTATTATTATTATTATTATTATTATTTTATAACCTGACAACCCTTTTAATTGCACTTTGCAACATTGTTTTTACTGGAAAGTAAATTAAGGAGTTGTACCATGAAGTTACAATATCTCACAAAAATGAATACGCCCTCACACTTTTGTAAATATTGTATTATATCTTTTCATGGGACAACACTGAAGAGATGACACTTCGATACAATGTAGAGTAGTCAGTGTACAGCTCCTTCAATTGTATCAAAGTGTTATATCTTCAGATACAATACAATATTTGTAAAAAATTTGAGGGGTGTACTTACTTTTGTGAGATACTGTAAATGCCCTCCACTGATAGTTTCATGCCAACCATGCATGAGAGTGAGGAGGGTGGTGTTTGTGGCCATCCTCTCCCTTCATTTCTATAGGAGTTTTTAATATAGCTGTGCAGGACATTTTACTTCATAATAAAATCCTTTTAAAAGAATACATTGAAAGGTATATAGAAGTCTAATTAATTTAAATTCCAGGTAAAAACACTCTTACAAGTTAGCATTTTAGTTTTCCTCAAGCTTGTTGTTTACTTGTGCAAATGATCTCACCATCACCTGGATAATTTTTGCAGTGCTGAACTTTATGTTCCAGCAGTAGGTAATGGCCTCAGGCTGGAGAGCGGCCATGTCTATTGTAAAGCAGTGGATTATACTGTGTGGTATGGTTACCTCAGGGTGGATATATTCCTCATGTTCAAGGTGTGTTAGAAATGTTCTTGACGTGTGTTGAGACCCTCCATAGACTTTCATTTTCCACAAGTCATTTAGGCATCAGTTTGCATGGTACATGTTAAAAAAATATTCAAATGAACGGTACTGATAGTGTAGGTGACAATACCTCGGAATACAACAGTTCACAAAAAATAAACTTTTCTTCAGTAGGCAAAGAGCTGTATTGGTCTGGGGCATATGTGTGGGAGAAGTTGTCAGTCCCTCCCACCAAACAAAATGCAGTGTGAATCTTGTTTCTATTGCTTCCTATGTATCTTTATATTTACTACTAAATGATATACGTGAATCTTTGCTTCTATTGCTTCCTATGTATCGTTATTTACTACTAAGTTATATAAGATTAGCCAATTAAAAAGTAAATTAACTTATTATAGTCTACCAGTTATTCATTTCATATTCTGTTATATTGGATATGTTATACAACATTCCATAATTTTTTAGCTTATTTGTACATCATAATATATAGACCCAGATATTATTGAACTGGAAATACTGGCAATAGCCCATTTAACTTTCTTTTCAGGATGTGACCCCTCCTTCCTCCCTCCATCTCTCCACAGCTCCATCCTTCTGCAGGAAAGCCAATTATAAATATAGTTTGAATCCATTTAGGTTAACATAGTTTACATTTTCTCCCTCCTATTGATCCAAATGAGGTGCAGGTTTTAAATGTAAAGTGACAGTAGACAGACAATATTTGGCTTAATAACTGGTGTCAGCATACACTAGGTGGCAGACCCGAGTAAGGATGGGAAAACTGCATGTGAAATATCTGGTGTCTATGCATGTTCATTAGTGGGATGACGATGACGTCAGGGTCTCTGATTGTCATGTTAGATGTACAAAGTCTATACTGCATAGAGATCATACGGACAGAACGGGGTCATTTCTAATGCAGTGTACAATGTGTACAGTACACACATTTTTTCATAAAAAAAAGACCAGGTGGTAACAATATCACAACCCATAATGGGTAGTCTTGTCTACATATATTTGTATATATGCACGCAGCAACATTCCCTTAATTTGGCTTGTTCTGAATTTACAAATGCTCATAGAAGCAAATATAACTGAATTAAATTAGTAATTACTTACTTTATACCTCAATAAGGCATAGGCAATGTACTGTGTAAGAAACCTAATCTATAAACGAGGAACGTGTTTTGCCTGTTTGTTTTCTTACTAATAGTGGCAAATTACTGTATGTTGTTTTCCACAGCCCTATCCTACCACTTCCCCAATTGTTTCCCTTTCCTGGAAAAAAGCAAAGTAAAACTTCCAGTTTTACAGTAGACATAGGTTATTTATTAAAACAAAACATTTGTAGTGGTCCCCCTATGTAACAAGGTTATGAGTCACTACCTTATTTCTATGTGACAATGCAGGTAGACGCTACAAATCCAAATGTATTCATGTTCTGGCCATATACATGAGATGCTGATACCAGCATTAGGGTAAACCCACATGTGGCAGAGTTTTCTGCTACTAAATTCACCCCTGTCTGTTGCAGAGGGGAAATTTGTGAAAAAATCTGCAACAGAAATTGACATGTTGTGGAATTTAAAATCTAAGCTAATCCGAAACACGTGAATTCACCCTTTTAATGCAAGCTTGACTGAGCATGCATGTTTCTTTCGTTGGGGAGGAGGAAATACACTTCTCTGGTTTACACTTCCCACATTGCTCACCTCAGGTGGGAAGCTCCTGGGAGTGAGCTGGGACGTGTACACATTAAATAGTTACCCAGTGCCATCAGTCTTTGCAGGTTCTCTTATGTGTATGCTCTTTTCAATGGTTAACAATTCAGATTGGTAGACCTAATAGCCAAATGCAGTAATGTCTTAAAAATAACTGTAGATCAATAAGACACTTTTGTATTTTCTTCTATGGTGTTAGTAAGTGCAAGACTTTTCTAATAATTAGCTACATATACCACTAAGACTTTGTTCACATATGCGTCAGAGATTCCGATGGGAACCTATGTTGCAGGCTGCATTATTTTTTCTGTCCAAACAATGGAAAACGAGGCAGAAACCCAACAGACCCATTGTAATCAATAGAGTCCGTTGGGCTGTGTTGGTGTCCATTGAGAAACGTATCCTTTTATGTCCGTCTTTACCTCTACAATGGAGATTCTGAACATAACCTCTGACACTGAAGTGAACCAAACCTAACATATTCTGTAACACTTTACAGTTAAGGAGTAACAAACAAGTTAAAGAACAGTAACCAAAATAACCAACAAGATGGACAAACAATAAGACAAATGAAGATAGATTCCTGCCCATAAGAATTCTTATCCCAAGGAAGCAAAAGTATTGGACTACTTAAAAACCAATCTATTTGATCGCTGCTTCCCCCAACAGGATATACCATGCTGTTTACACAAACATAAGATTGTCACTGGATCCTGTGAAGATTAGCAGATCCAGCAATGTCAATCTGATGTCAGTATAGCTTAAGATGGCTTTCACATGGAGCGATTCTTTTGGTGCATTTTTTTATGCGTTTTTGGATGTGTCTTTGTGCAGAAATGTACAGCATTAATTGAAGGGGTTAAAGTAGACTACACTGTTTCTGAGGTTTTGCTCCTTAGGTTATGTCTACACAGCAATGGTAAAATGTTGGTACCAGGGTCTTTGCTACAGATTTTGCAGACAGTTTTCGGCTGGATCTTTAACATTTAGAAAATCCGAGCCAAAAAGAGGAACAAATCTGTAGAATGGCTTCTGTTCTAGGTGACTTGAATTGCATGGACAATCATTTATCTGAACAGTTGCTAGATAATACATTTCCATGGCTGGCAGAGGGTGCCACCACTGATAGCTAGCTCACATGTGAAAGGGGTTGTCTATGGTCACACTACCCCTCTAATAGAGGCACCATATGGTGTCACATGGAGAAGTCCATAAAACAAATGCTCTTTTTGCTGCCATTTAGGTCTATGCACAGGTCTGTGTGCATAATGACTAAGGCTGGGTTTAGATTGGATCATTCAGCATAACTAATGAGATTTTCCTATGTAAATGAGTATTAGCATAGGATATATCATCTCATTTAATGGGAATATGGATAGGATAAGATGTTGGGGGTAGTGAAAGCTAATTACAGGATTGACTGCAAAAGTATTAGGGGCTGTTCACATCTTGTTTTTGACTTCATTTGTGGTATCTGTCTGGTTACAGTGAAGAACTGTACCCTGAATTATACCGCAGACGAGCCATAGAGAATAATAGAGCCAGCATCGTCTAAGGCTTGGTTCACCACAGAGATGAAAAGGAACACAAAGGGATCCGTTCTACAATGAACATCAACGGCACCTGACGAACTCTGTTGATTACAAAGGGTCCGTCGGATTTCTGCTGTGGTGTCCGCTGCTCGGACAAAAATAACTAGTGCAGCTTACTGTGATTTTATGTTACCGTCATTCCTGATGGAACATGCGATGGAACTTCCAATGCATATGCGAACCCAGCCTTATTTGCCCTATGTTTGCTCTATTTGTTGACCACACATGCTCTCTGTGCCGGACACAAATGTGTGGTCCAAGTATGTGATGTGTATTGCCAGCTTTTGTTGCATTTTTTTCTCTAATTCCCAAAACATATTCACAGTAATTGAAGTGCAATACATGAATTTATATCGCAGCAGTTTTTGCTCCAAAAGCACATTACAAATCATTTCTTTGGATGTTAGTTCATCAGTTCATATTTTGTGAGCCACTTATCTGTAAGTTGTATGGACTTTACCATGAGTACTCTCTGCATGCCTTCTCCAGCACATACAGTACTTTAACCCCTTCAAAAGGAAAACATGACTCGCTTGGACTTACTCATTTTTTACTTTGGATGTAGTCTGTTTATGCATGCCCAGTTTTTTTGTATGATCATGTTCATACATGAGGTGGGCACCTTTAAACGTTTGCCTACTGTATACTAAGCAGTCGTAAACCCCTAATCTCACCCTCTATTAGTCAGTGTCTATAGCTGGTGGCACCTTCTCTAGAAATAAATCTGCCTATTACATGATGGATCCATTAATGTTAGTGTGTGCTGTGTAAAGTACATTACTTGCCAAGTTCTCCCATCCATATAACAAGAATTAAAACTGGCAAATGATTGGCTTATTGACAATGGACCCTAACAGTAAGACTCAATAACATAAGGGCAGTCATTTTTGTAGGAATATCCCACAAAAAGTTTCAAAACGACTTATGTGAATGTGCATTTAAGAATTTGTAGGTCACCTAGGATAAGTGACTAAGTACCTTAGTTTAGATAATTATGTATCTCCAATCATGTCTGTCCATTGTATTTAGCAGTAAAGCACCAAACTCCACAGAACAGCAGCCACTGCAGAAAATTTCAGTAAGACTAACATATGATTTTCTTATCAGGACAGTCTAATAAGACATTAGATTGCAAATAGATTTCCACTAGATTGTGAAATAACCCTACTCTATAAGTAAATATCTCTAGTGCTACCTATTAGTGTTACCTATAAGTGACTACCTTTATAGAGTCTTGATTTGTGATGAGAGATATTATTCAAACCAGAAACATCAGTAGACTACACTGTATCTGAGTTTTTGCTTATTAGGCAATGTCTACATTTCAATGTCAAAATGGTGCTACTTGGGTTTTTGCCGCGGATTTTGCAGACAGTTTTCGGATGGACTTTGAACTTTGTAGAATCCATCTATAAACCGGTGGATTTTGAAATCCGACAATAGAAAATGCGAACTCTGTAGCCTACAGCTCGGATTTTCTATTGAGGTCTATGGGGACTGTTTTACAGCCTGATATTTGTAGATTCTAACTACTGAATCCGCTTACAAATCTGACCAAAAACCAGTGTCGTGTAGACGGCTTATCAGGATGCAGTAGGCCAGCTATAGTCTCCGAAACCAAAGTTTTGCAGGCAGTTGTGTTCAATGAATACTGTAGTTCCCACAGTTATAACCTCACCAGTGGTTATCCCAACATATTGGAAATTGGTAGAGTCACTGTTTAATGTGAAACACATTCTTAGCAAGAACTCCAGGTTTGTACATCTTAGAGGGATTTTTCTTGTTGCCACATCATTCAGACTAGGTGAAGACCCTAGAGGGGTACTGCATGACTGGTGGACATGCGCAACTTTTGATATCTCCCCTTGCTATCTAGAAACTGTTGTAGAATTGGTATAGGCTATAGGCGCACCTACTATTGAAGAGTTGCTGTTCACCTTGCTACTTAGTGGCTGTGATAGAGTTGATTTGAGTCGTTGCCAAGCCTATTGCTTGAGGACCAGCTACAGAGCCAGGATAATAGAAAATGCAATAATAAATTTACAATAATGACACAAATGTTCACTGAGTTACAAGTGTTTGATTAACAGAGTGTTGAAACCTTCCCAGCTGTCACTGAAATGTGCTCAATAAGTGAATTATTAATAGTTAAATCATGTAACTATTTACTGACATCTCTAAATCTTTATAAAGGGCTTTAAAAATATAATATGCTAAATCTGGTCCTTCCCTGTTCCACCACAGGGAAAATGAAGCATTACATTCTGCCCATTGAAATTGACGAGTTGTAATTGTAATGCACAAAGTGTTGGGTCCTCCAATAAGGCAAGAGAAACTCTTGATAGCCTCTAACTGCTCCAGCTATTTGATGGAAGTCCTGAATAAGAGACCCGCTTCTATTAGCTAGAATGCCTTAATCCCAATATACAAGCATATGGATACCACCACTGAACCTACACTTTATCCTCCTACAAAAATGAGAAAAGAAGAGGAGAAATGATAAATATCCATTGGGGTTAATGTTTTTTGACCAGCATTTATCACTATAAAGTGTGTAAGCGAGAGAGGAGTGGGATATTCTATGCCAAACAGGTCATCGCAGGTAGCATTTAATCTTGTGGCAAAGGTTATCCCTCTGAAATGGATATACATCCTACTGCAATACTGCCCCCTTATCTTTTGACATCATAGTATTATTTTGTTTTTAACAGCATTTCATTGTTTTCATCTTCAGGAAAGTTAAATGTATCTTGAAATACTTTGCTTTGATGTTTATCAATATAGTTTATTGCTGTTCACTCCATTGATGTACATAGCTGCTTTCAAAATTCTGCTGGTTGCCCTTAGAAAATGTCACAGTGAGGGTAAATGGAGATCAGGGAATGATAGAAATAGCTTTCTCTGCGGGATGTTGTGTTTTTAAGGGTGTCCTTAAAGGACCCACAAGTCTGATGAATTTGAATAAAATAGAACTTGGGAAGGAGGGATCTGAAGAAGGAAGTAAATTGTCATGGAGCATCATGGCTATTTTTAGCCATAACTTAAAACAACAAGTCCCAGATGTTCAGTAAGTGTGCCAAAGCTCCCATATATGTTGAAAGTTAGGATACTCTTAAGAAGACAGTGCTAGAATTTCTTATAAATCATTAAACTGCTATACTTTAGAGGCAAAGGGGAGATACATGTTGTGGTTCTACATAGTGGTGTAATCAACAGTTAGGCACTGGCCACAAGATGTGATTAATAGGTCTTTTTTTGTTTAATTAGAAGATTGAGGGAGAACTGTCACTGGGGTAAGTAGCTCAGCAATTTTGCAGGTTTTGTCCTCAATATTGGCAACCAAATTTCCCAAGCTTTTGGGCAAGGCCACCATATATGGAAATACCTGCCTACAGCCAGAGAGCTTCTCCAACAAGTGTTTCCTAGATAAGGATACTATTTACGGTTTTTCTTGTATTGTATGACAGTGTGAGAAGAGTTTGAATGAATTTTCTTCTACTCTCACATTTAGGCTATGTCTACACTGCATCGGACAAAAAACGGCCCAAAAGTGGTCGTTTTTCTCTGATGCAGGACTGCGGTTTTAGTCACGCTTTGTACAAAAACCACGGTCGGTTCTCGTTTTCCTGACGTCGCCCATACAATTGTATTGTATGGGAAGATGGCAAGAAAACGAGAAGCGCCGGCGTATTAGGGGTTGTTCACATGGAGTTTTCACTCCGTGTTAACTACGCTTTTTAGATCCGTCTCGGGGATCGATAGGACGGACCCGGAGATGGATCTAAACAATTAGCAGTGAGATTATCACTGCGGGCTATGAGGAACACGTAGTGGCGTTCACATGAGAGATCACCGCTGCGTGTTTCCCTCCTGCCTGTCGGGTCCGTCTTTGAAAGAATTGCATATCTTCGGCGCTTTTGAAAAACGAAAAGCAGCGAAGATACGATCGTATTCTTGCGCAGTGTAGACGTAGCCTTAAAAGGGCCATGTGATGGCTTTTTCAACTCTAAAGGCTCATGAGAAGAGAGCTGAACTCTTTAGCACCATCTGTTGAATGTAGCAGTGCTCAAGTCACATCCAACTCGCTGAGTCTTGCAATGGGATTCAAGCTGTGCCAGTTTAGTTTATCTGTATACAGCTGTTTTAGGGTGTTTGCCCCTCGTCAGTGCATAGTAGAACTTACTGACTGGCTAGGTGAGAAACACTGGCGCTTCCCACACAATAGGTTTAGAATTGTCACAAGCAGGGTTAATTCTGAATATATTGTCTTCACCGTATTATGAAAGTAATGTCTACGCTTTGGCAGAAGTCTGCACATAACTCTCATTAAAGGGGTTGTCTCACTACATTGGTTCATCTTCCCTTAGTCCTGTTTTCTTGGTTTCATTTTGAATTCAGGGTCGTTTTTACTGGCTTCTACTAGGCTGCAGTAGAAGCCAGGTCTGTAGCTAGAGCAACCAGTGCTGGCAGCCTATCAGGAGAGATTGAACAGGTCTGTAGCTATAGCGAATTGAGGAGCTTATGGAGCCCATACGAGAGGGGATAGTATTTAATTTCTCTGGACTGAAGCAATACATGGTGACAATTAGAATCACTGTGTGTAATGTAAAAGCATGTAAACTCTTGAAAATTTCTCCTGTGATAATGATTTTTATCAGATTATACAGTGCTTTGTGGGGCTATTCCATATATATTCCTGTCAAATGTTTCTATACTATAATAAATATAAATAAATATATATATATATATATATATATATATATATATATATATATATTAATTTTATATATTGTAATATATTATATATAATATGTATAATATATAAATTAATATTCTTCATGAAATATTCATTTAAAATGGAACAGCTAAAATATGCTTGGTTACTCTACCTCTAAGCTGTGTTGCCTAATTGCTAACTTTGAGCAATGAGTCTATGTGGAGTAAAAGGATTTACTCCGGAATAAATGCTTTAGCACTGATTGATCACCATGAAACCCTAAAATAAGACATGTGATGTCTGTCTCTGTGCGGCGTCTCTTCTCATGACTCAGCTTTGTTTTCCTCCATGTTCTTTATTTAGAGGTTAATGAATGAGGTTAGGAGATACGGTGAATTACAGCAATGCGTTGCAGCTTTTTGGGAGGGTAGACATTAATTTGGAAACAATCCAGGCTATTCACACTATTTCCCTGAGGCAATGTTGAAATATATAGCAAAATGAGTTGGGCCCCAATCAGTTAGTGACAGGAAATTGGAGCACCAGCCTAAATAAGTAATGGTATTGACAATAGTGCCAAATATCATAAAACCAACATAGTAGTGCTAGATAGCAGAAACCACTAATTTGTTGTTTTCTGGTAAAGGACATGATGATCTTATACCTGAGTGGCCCCTGTGGCAGTTGCTATCACTACTACAGCTATAGTTATGGCCATGGTTTAGACCACTCCAAAGAACATCAAGCCCTTAAGTACCGGGCCTGAAGAGGGCTTTCTGACCAGCTAATTGTTTTTATTTTAACTTATTATTATCTAACTTTTTTATTTTTTAAGTGAAGCAGTTGTATGTGGACTTGTTTTATGCGGGAGAAGTTGTATTTTGGGGAATAGTTTAAGTTTATAAATCAATTGCTGTGGAACTTTTGCAGTGTGAATATGAAAAAAAGTGTTTTTCATCATTTGTTTTTTTTTTATACCGTTCACATTTCAGAGGAAATAACCTGTAAGATGAATTCTAGAGGTTTTTACAGTCATGTAAGACACCTAATATTTGTAGGTTTTTTTGTAATGTATGTACAATAATTTTTAAATTAAATATTTATATTTATTTTATTTTTTTACACTCATGTTTTTGTTCTTTTAAGGGATAACTATTTAACACTTTTTTTTTTTACACTTAGTAATGCATTACACTATGTGTTAGAATAACACAGGTTGCATTCAGGGCACCACACAGTGTGCCCTGACTGTAGGCTTGCTATACGTAGATAGACCTGGGGCTCACTGTACAGACATTTCCCAGGCTCCATCCATTCACCCGGAGTCCCAATGACTAGTGTTGAGCGAACCGTTCTAGAAAAATTAAGTTCTAGTAGAACTTCTTGAATTTTTTTGAACTCGAACCAAACCAAACATTTTACTGTTCGTTCGAGTAAAGTTCTAGTTCTTGCTCAACACGCCATTTCCGTTTCATTTTCAGCGGCTTTCTGCACTTTTGGTGGCCATCCAATCAGTGCAGACCACAGAGAAGTGTCAAAAACATCATTGCTGAGGTCTATGGCTCTCATTGGCTGCTAAAATCACCTGACGATGTTATATATATTTCACTATTTTGCCTTGTTAACGCCATTTTCAGCTCACTCTCTGTACTGTACAGACTGCTCTTAGTTAGATAGCATTTTCCGCTCCATAGACATCAATAGTTAGGGAGTTTGGTATTGCTGGCTGCATCTTTCCCACACCCAGAAGATGTTATTTGCCGAGATTTGCAGGCTCCTAAAGCCTAACTCTCATATACATGAATTTATATTATACAGAGTGCTTGGATTTGCTAAATCATACTCAGTGCCCAAAAGTTCAGTTTTTGCAGTTTTAAGGGTTCAGTAATTGTATAACACACTGTCTCCAAATCTATGTGTGAAAGGGGATTTTGGGCCCCCTCAGGATGTAGGGTCCCATGGCAACTGCTACCGCTGCACCTCCTATAGCTGCGCTCCTGCTTGCAAGCTGTCCTCATCTTTTCAGCTAGCCATTGAAAGGAATGAAGTATTTTAGCCTCTCTCAATTTTTTTCTGTCATTCTTAGAGCCAAATTTTCTTCACTAAGTTGTACCACGTATCCAGTTTACTGTTATGGATGGTAATTCAAGCTTCTCCTCACCTCTATTGGTATACCTCGAACCGAACACACTAATTGAACTAGAACATTTTACTCCTCGCTCATCTCTACCAATGACCCAATGGAGCAGGAGAATCCCCTTTGACTATTCTGTGGTCCGGACCGCAGCAATCAAAAGGTTAAATGCCAGGGACTGGAGGTTTCCTCCGCTCCTTGATGTTTACAGATATTGCCCTAGGAACAGAGCTGTTAACTACAGTTTCGTTGCTAGCACAGTTATGGCGCTGAGAGCTGCAAAAGCCCTCTGTCTGCAGCAACGCCTTTGTCATTACTGCAGACAGGAAAACTGCACTGCCTGATATCAAAAATAGGCGGGTGGTCATTAAGGAATTATAGGGTTATTCTCGCCATGTAGTTTTACATAGCCACAGCCAGCTTCAGACTCTCACTTCTTTTGAGTGGTTCTATAGCAGTGATTGGCATATCAGCTCTACTATTCCTAGCTATTCTTGTTACAGTGACATGACTGAAAGATTTATAAGTGTAGTACACAAGGTTACAGAGCGCTAAAGGGTGAAAGCTTGTCAGTTGGTAAACAAACTCAGTTGCTAGAGATGAGACATGGAGTTACTCATCATGGTTTAACTGACGAACTGACGACTACTTGGATCAATCAGATATGAGGCACAGGAGAGAGAGGTGGGGAGAAGTGGTCTCTCAGAATTAAGTGGCCACTGAGCTTAGAGCGTCAGAGTGTCTTAGCAGGTTGAAACAGGAAGAGTCACAGAAAGGCAAAGAAGTGGACGTCCTTTGGCTCCATCAAACACTGATGACTTCTTCATTGGAAACAATGCCCTGCGGAAATAGATGATGAATGCTACACAACTCTAGGCAGGTTTAAGGGAGGTGAGAGGCAAACAAGTGTCACGTCAGACCTGACCAGCAGATGACCTGGCTGATGCATAGCATTCTCCTTTATGTCCCCAGCATCGGTGGTGCCTATAATTTGTTCTCAGAGTGAATTAACTTTCATCAGTGAACAGCACTGAGATCCACTGGTCCCTCGTCCATGCTCCCTGACTCATGCAAGACGGTTATGCCTGTGTCTTGTGGTGTGATCAGGTTGTCTAGCACACAGACCATGCTGTTCAAAAACGGTTCCGAATGGTCTGCTGTGACACTTGGTTGCCTCTCACCTCTCTTAAACCTGCCTGGAATTGTATGGAATTCATCATCCGTTTCCGCAGGGCATTGTTTACAATGAAGGGGTCATCAGTCTGTGATGTAGCTAAAGGACGTCCACTTCTTTGCCTTTCTGTTACTCTTCCAGCCTCTTTGTATCTCTGTTGCAATCTGCTGATGACACTCTGTGACACTCTGAGCTCAGTGGCCACTTCTGTCTGATAGCAACCTGCTTGAAGCCTCACAATGGGGAGGCACTGTTGATCAATTGTAAGGTGTTGTTTTGGTCTCATGGGGTCAAAATGTGAACAGTATGATGAGGAGGCCTGTTTAAACCTCTAAATCTATTGGTCGATTCAGGGATCATATACCTGTTGGGAATTTTAATCTCCTTGTTAAAGATCAGCAAGTTGTGCAAAAGTAGTAAAACACCGAACATTTGGACAGTTGGCATTCTAAGGTTGAGAGATTATCTCATTTAGTTCATTAAAAAAAAATTCTAGAAATTTTATGATCATCCTGAAATTTCAACCAAAAGCCAAATATCCTTAACTTTTTGTGAGTAGCGTATGTTTTACATTTGTAATTTCTACAAATCAATGTTATGTGTGTCCAGATTGTGATACAAGGGTGAAGTAGGTCGCTAGTATTGGTTTGCATTTACAGTATCACTTGGGACTATGCTCTTTTGGACTCTAAGCAAAGGAACGCTCAAGATGCCGAGTTCACTATTTACCTTGGAAGGAGTTGAGCCAGACCTCAGGCAGTACAACAAGCAAAGCACATGTGGTTTGTTCCCACAAACAGCGAGGAGAAATCAATCTCACTTTCCTGTCAGCAGGCATAGTCTGATGTCAGAGCAGGTCTGCTTCATACTTTCTTCACGTGTTCCTTCCACAAAACTTTTAAGCTTCATAAACCAGTTTTTTGACATGTGATATTTCAACTACACTTCACCCTATGGATATTGTGCACCTGAAAGGGTTAAATGGCTGTTATTGGAATATGACAAAACCAATATACTTGACATATGACACAGCATACACCCTGTTGTGTATGAGTACACCCTAAGCATTGCTTTTATGGTACATTGCCTCACCGAGAAAGAATACAAAAGATAAAGATGACTCGCAGCACTCAAATTCCAGACTCCGACTGTTTATTCACTTGAACATGTGCAACACTTTGACATTAGCAGAGATCCTTCTCGAGTGATTACATACTACAAGCCTTTAATAGGCAGTGACCCGTAACTTCTTTTAATCCAGTATCATATACAGATTCACATATCCAGACATTGCTAAAAAAAAACATAGTCTAGTGCCCATTATCCAAATCCAATACATAAATTCTATAACCTAGATCAAGAATATATAAAATGGACTTACAAGTAGCTTTATAATCAGTGATATCTGGAATTTCCAACAGTACATTTCCAAATGGACGCACATTGTGGAAATAAACAATACAAATTCTCAAACACAGAGTACAGCGTCATGGGCTGCTTAGGGTGCTTATAATCAGTTCGGATGGGGGTCTGTTGCCCTGAATGTATGGTGTCTTTGGCATTAGAGTTAGGGACCCACCATATAAGGGTACCTTAACATTGTAGGTGGGCATACCAAATTTGATCAAACTGTGCACTAAAAACCTAAAATGTATGCATCTATGAAGGATCATGGTAATGCATTTTAAATGTTCCAATTACCTTGTATTGTAGCATTTAAAGTCAGTACTTAGTTATAGATTTATGTATATAGGTCTAGACCTTGGTACATAATGACACGTGGCAGTATTGGTGCCATTCTCAGATTGCCAGATGCCATGTGATATATACCGTAGCTAAAGCTTCAATAAACATTCAAGCATCATTGGTGGCTTTGTCCATACTATGTGTAAATATTCGCCTTATGCATCAAAACTGTCTGGCAGTAAGACTGTCTTTGTTGTCCATAGCAACCAATCGGAGCTTGGCTTTTATTTTTCCAGAGCAGTATAAGTAATGAAAACTGAGCTCTGATTGGTTGCTATGAGCAACAATGATCGTCTTACTGCTGGACAGTTTTCATACATAAAATTCTTAGGGGAACATGTATGAAAACTGTTTGTTGCCCATAGCAACCAGTCAGAGCGCCCCTCTCATTTTTTCAGAGCACTATATGAAATGAAAGAGGAGCTCTGATTGGTTGTTATGGGCAACAATGAAAGTATTAGACCTAGACAGTTTTCATACATAAGACTCTTAGGGCTACATGTATGAAAACTGTCTAGATCTAAAACTCAGTTTGTTGCCTATAGCAACCAATCTGAGCGTGGCTCTCATTTTTCCAGAGAAGTATATGAAATGAAAGATGAGCTCTGACTGGTTGCTATGCGCAACAAAGTGAGTTTTAGACCTAGACAGTTTTCATACATGTGGCCCTTAGTTGTTAGTGCAGTGAAGTTCTCTTAAAATAATCACAAGAGATCGCTGTAAATGGTGTTAAAAAAATAACTGACTTTATTAAAAAATTTGAGAATATGGACGTGCCTGTGGGGTGTCTTTGGCATCTTTTAATGTATTCAGACTTTATAGTAGTACTGAACACATAAAGGAAACACAAGCAATAGTAATAAAGCATCAAATACATGGTTATGAACAAAAGGAGCTTTTAATTTCCTTGATTATTTCAGGAAGATTTTTATGTCTAATGGAGAGGGGGGTGCACTTCCAGTGAGATGGCATTAGAAGGAACATTACAGGAGGGCAAAAGATTTTAACGAATAGCTTTGCTTTCATAGAACTCTTCAGAATATGTTCAGCTGTGGTCTACCGGTATGTCAGTGGGTTGTAAGTCCTCCTTTTAGCATTTTTTCAACCGTTTTCTCCCACCTGAAAGTTTTCTTTCATATTCACATTATTCAGCTTCAGAGTGGGCAGAATCTAGCTGCTATGATGTCTCCCATACACATTACATTGAGGAGATTAGATCCTGCTCCCCTATTTTTTATCAGTAGTACACCCTCAGAAGCATCAGCAGCATGAATGACATTATAGAGTAATAATGATTAGTGTAGGTGTAAATTGAGGTCTAAGGTGAGACAGTAAAGGGTCAGCATTTCCTCTTACTATTCCTTTCACTGCACCTCCTCCTCCCCTTCCCTCTCCATAGAGTTCTGCAGACAGCTGTAACCTGATCACAGGAAGTCTTTTTGCTCTTTGTTATTTCCTTAGTAATAAGTTAGTAAACAGTGAGGTGAGAGAGAAGGAATTTGATAGGTGGAGACAAAAGACATTTTTCTGTAATAAAAAAATTACAAAGTTTCCTATTTTGCTTGTACTATTAATTTATGGAAGGTGGTATATAGTCAGAGCTATGCTTTATCCCGTGAATGATATTAAAGCATATTTTCATTCAAGCCTGGCCCTAAACATTGCACAATTGTCAGCTAAATAACATGCACAAGTAATATGGCAGTGTGGGGTCCATCTGGATACATGGCAAGCTGTTGAAAAACTGATTGAGCATGGATGTCCAGGCTTTATTTTAAACAGAAGCCATGACTCTAGTATGGATAAAGTATAACGCCATTATTCTCAGTGCCCTGTCATCTTTTAATACACAAATTAATAGAACAAAAATATATTTCTCTGTCCTTTCTGACCATGAGCGGTTCGTGTCTTATTTTCATAATTATTCGTTTACTAAGGATCAGATTTGACACTCTGTACTGTACAGTATCATCTGACCTTGTGCTGATACAAATGAGAGTTAAAATTTAAACACATTTCCAGAAAATGCCTGTAGTGCTTTGGACTCGTGGAATTTTGCAGAAGCTGCTGATGTGGTTACATTTTTATATTATCAAATATGTAAATGTCATCTGTTTTTCCAGAGCCTTAATAAATACAATGCTACCTAAAATTATTGCATAGATGTTTATCTAAATAATTACAATAGAAAGCATTGGCATAAGGGAGTGGCCTGAAATATTTTTGATCTTTTAAATGTTCATAGTCTTTTTTAGGAACACTTTTCTATTTGGGAGTTATTCAGAAAGTTACTTTGTCGGTCATGCAAGAGCTATAAAGTAAAAAAAAAAAAATCTTTTTCTTGGTGATCAGCTTATTGCTGCGCAAGCGATCTGATAACATCACCAAGTCAAGCTACATCTAGCCACATTTTTCTCCTACCGTGGCCACCACAGGGGAAGTGTAGTATTACATGCCTAGATGGTAGAGTTAAAGTAATGCATGGATGAGTGGAATCCGTCAGTGAGAGTCCCCTATTTGGACCATTTTATAAAAAAAAAATAACTACCGAGACTAAAAATTATGTTGACAGTATCGCAGTAATTATCTTTTAGTTAGTTTTGAAAGTCTGTATGTAAGAGACTATACATTAGTGGGTTTCCCCACTCTAAATATCCATAGCATATCCATAGGATGTGCAATATGTATGTGAAAGGTAGAAGTCCAGCTTCTGAGAATTTGCCTATTGGGAGAATAGTTTTTCCTGGCCATAATGTGCCACTGTAAATTATGAGTGGGACAGACATAGCCAGACTTTTGTTCAACAAGTTGGTCCAGGCATGCCTAGGAGAACTTGAATACACCACTCTAGCCATTGTAGACTATAGGGTTAGGTCTACACAGCATTGGAAAAAAAACTCACTTAAAATTAAATTCTAAAAAAGTTCATAAAACTGAGTTTTTTGTCAACTGCCTGTCAAAAGCTGCTTAAAAAATGTCTGTTTTTTGGCACGTCTTGCATTTTTTTGTATGTTTTTTACCGGAGTTTACCTGTTAAGCATTAAAATAGGTATGAATTTCTGAAAAAAATGCGGCAAAAAATGCCCAGCGCTTTACATAGACTCCAATAGTAAATTTTCTGGCCTGCTCAGTTGTTTTTTGAAACATGCTGCAAAAAACAACCAGAAGCAAAAGCGATCAGAAAAAAAAAACGTTTGGTGGAGACTACAGAACGTTTTTACTATTAGAGCCTATAGGATCTGTTTTCAGTCATTTGACTGTTTTGGTGTGCTGCATAGACATAGCCTAGAAGTTATGACAACAACCAAGCACATGTACCTTGCGTTTTCTGAAGAGAGATAACACCTCCTGCACTTGTGTAATGGCTCAGCTAGAAGTTGAATACTCTAATCACGGCTACAGAACTACCTACAGCCTGGTGTGACTGAGTGTAAAATGCTTGTGACTCAGTGTGTTGAGAAAACTGTTTAAGGTGATTGGAGAAAATATTTTTATTTAAAAAGGATCCGGTGGTTAAAGAAAACGAAGAAGAGCTTTACCCACCTTCCTGATCCCCTTTTGCCATGGTTCCGATAGTCATCAGGTTTTGCTGATCATCACTTCCCACTCAGTCACTATAAGCAATCCTATATGATCTTAACAGCATAGACACAGGGCTGATGCACCTCTCTATCTAGATACAGTATGTATGATTTTATCAATGGAATTTGATTAAAGAGCTTTCTGCTTTTGAATGCTCTAATGTACATTAGTGGTGAGCTCCCTTTGTGTAATCAGTGGTGGAAATACTGGACCTTCGTGAGTCCATTAGCAGGGTGATGAAATATACTGGATAAAGGTTCTGTCCTTCTGCTGACTGCATATTACATAGCTTTTTGTCCTTGGACATGTGTCTCCATGTCTTATAGATGAGTTTTCTCTCATTACTGAAATCCACATATAATTACACTGTGATTTATTATTAATAATAGTTACTGTGTGTTTGGGTTGTGCATCTCACCAGTACTATTCTTTAGCAGCAGCTGAGTTGCTCTTTCCAGATTGCTGGGCGTGCTCAGGTAATAAAAGTAAATGATGTTAGAGAAAAATCACTGAGGTTTATGAAATGGTTGGATATTCCAAAGATATGCCCTCACATTATGATTAGTGAAAATCCAACCTATAGGTCCTTCGAAAGACGTAAGGACAGAAGCTCCTATGACAGATCATCTAAAAATCATGGGTTCATCCACTTTTTGAGCAGAGAAATAGAATATAGCTCCACAGCAGGTAACTTGGAGCAGCACTGTGCAAAAAAAAAAAGCCTAGTGAAGCTTTTGGACCAATCTCCTTTAATATCTACAAAGTGTATTATGGTAATTCCTATCATTTCTGCATATATGACTGCAGATCAACTATTCAATTAAGGTGATATTAGGCTAGGTTCACACTATGGGCCACATGTATGAAAACTGTCTAGGTCTAAAACTCACTTTGTTACCAATAGCAACCAATCAGAGTGCTCCTCTCATTTTTTCAGAGCACTATATGAAATGAGAGGGGCACTCTGATTTGTTCCTATGGGCAACAAAGTAAGTTTTAGACCTAGACAATTTTCATACATGTGGCTCAATATAAGAGGTTCTGTTTGGAGCCTCCGTTGCAGATTCTGTTAGTACCGACAGAAGAAATAACGCAGCAGACAGCACTATTTTTCCATTAACATAATAGATACCACAATGGAAACCCGACAGAACCCATTGCAGCAAATTAGGGTATGTTGGGCACCATTAATGTCCGTTCCTCCATGTAATAGTTTCCATCTTGCACCATTTCTGTCACAGAAGCTATCTTTATTTTCACGACTAGTGACGGCTCAGGACAAATTCCCTTTAATACCTATAAATGTTGTGACGACTCGCTCTCGTCTGGACGCCCTTCTGGGCCGTCCTGGGGGTATTTTCGCTCATGGATAGCCGCTTGGGTTAAATGGATGGCACTCTGACAAAGGATTTCTTCTTTAAAACTCAGCCTGTTTTATTCCAGCACAGGTATAAAGCACCGCATACAAATCAAAAACACCAACAAAAACTCTGGCCGTCTGGCCACTATCACAGAATAATAAACCCTGTGTATTGGTGGTCTGGACCTAATGTCCAGCACTATACACACTGTACTCCCCAGTACAGCATAGGCTTCCCTCAAGCCTTTGGGGGCCAGAGCCTCTCTCTCTAGCTCTTCTGCTGCACTGCCCGCTAGCAGACCATGCCCCCTGATTACCTGGAGAAGCAGGCTTTTTATATGAACTGGAACATGGGAACAGCCACCCATCCAACTGCAGCTGTTCTGTGAAAGCCAACCCATAATGGCTGGACATTACCCGCACTACATACGAGTGTCAGCAACCTAATGTTGCTGACAAACAACATCTGGCTTCTCCCACCGAAACCAGGACCTCAGTGGCACGTTTCTAGCAGGTCTCCTGACGTACGCCACCTAGTGTCAGCACCATGCAACCACCTATGGTCGCTCTGCGACAATATATAAATAAACTATAATTTCTGCATGTAAAACTGCAAAGTATTCAGTTAAGATTGCAATAGGTCTGATTCACATCTTCCATTTGGAGGCTCTGTTGCAGATTCTGTCAAAAACGTCAAGAAAAATAATAGCAGCATGCAGCAGTACTTTTTCCATTAAAATGACAGACACCACAACGCAAACCAGATGGACTACATTCTGGTCAATGGGGTATGTTGGGCACCATTAATGTCCGTCCCGCCATGTAATAGATCCAGTGCCAGAGGCTCCAAACCTGCAACGCAGATGTGAACCAGGCCTCTAGGAGGACCCCGATATATTCAATGTATTGCGCCAAAGGACAAACTGCTACTTTTGTCCCCAACAACAGTTACATCATTCATCAATGCAATAAAAGTGTTAGTAGAAAATGTATACCAATGAGATAGCAGTCTTTGCAAGTTTACTTTCCTAGAGAGAAAATCTATAATGGATTTGGTTTGCTTAGCTGGTTCGGAGGTGGTAACTTTAACCTTTATTAGATTGTGCTGAGTACACAATGTGTTACTGAGCGGAGGTAAAAATAAACATTCCAGTGCGATGTCTGTTGATTTAGCTAATTATTGGCACTGGCCTTCAACAACATAGAATATGAATGATTACACTGAAGTTCCTGCAAATGAGATAAGTCTCCGCGTGTAGATCAGGAGATGTGGAGTTCTTTAAAAGTGCTGAGTGTAATTTGGTGAATGGTTATCTCTTCCCCCTGACTGGTCCAGTATTTTACATGTAATCTGCAGAACCATTAATCCTGAACACAGCAGCAATTATTAACACACCCTGCCCGGCTTTCCTCTATATATCTCCTTTTGCTTATTCTTTGTGACTGTGCCAAGGGGGGTTATTAAGGTAAGAAGCAAAGCACGTTTAGTAGATCAAAGGACCTAATTCTATCGTAGTATTGAGGATTTACTTAAGTGACAATTACATAATTTATGTTCATTTGACAAGCTCTCTTTATATACAAGCAAATCATAAAGTATGGGCCTAATGATGAAACGTTTAAACTCACTTTATAGATAACTTTTTCCATTTGATACCCAGTTTGTGTAGCTAAAACGATCAAAATAGTAATATTACAGTTGGTGAATTCTATTTGACAGGGTATTCTAATTTCAACAAGAAAATATTATTGTTTGTATGAAAAGAGATACAATGTTATGAAACACTTTATCAGTTCCTTAAAGGGGTTGTCTCACTACATTGATTCAGTACTTACCTCAGTACTGTTTTCTTGGTTTCACTTTGAATTCAGGGGCGTGTTTACTGGTTTCTACTAGGCTGAAGTAGAAGCCAGGTCTGTAGGTATAGCAACCAGCGCCGACAGCCTATCAGGAGAGATCGAACAGGTCTGTAGCTATAGCGACCTGAGGAGCTGATGCAGCCCATACAAGAGGGTATATCTAGGAATAGGTTGGACACTGTTAATGGACATATATTGCAAAGTGACTTGCTTTTGCAAGATCTTTAACATAGAAATCAATCCTTGTTTTGAGATGACCCCTTTAAGATTTTCTAGATCTCTGCTTGCTGTCATGCTGACTTATCAACCTTCATTATTCACTTCTAGTGGATAAAAATCTGTCTTCCAACAAGTCTTTCAAGAAGCTTTGCATCATCTGACCAGAACCGAACTTCATTCCTTTGAAAAAAAATAGTTCTGGTGAAGGCACAAAACCCTCCAAAACACTATACTCTCCTCCACTGGCACTCTTGTGGCAATGCTTTCCTGGTCCTGTGACTGCTGTAGTATATGTCTACATTCAATGTCATTGGTGTACAGAGTCCATCAGAGGACCAGGGAACGTCGCTATCTGGATTTGCAGATTTTGCTGCAGATTTGCAGGTAACCTGTAACAATTGGATTTGCTTGTAGATTTTTCTGCAGCAGAAATTGACATGCTATGGATTAGATTTTGAAAATCTCAACTACTAGCATGCCATTGTATTCTGCTGTGGATTCCCTGGCAAATTTGCATGGATAATCGGCAACATTAAAGGGGTTGTCTCGCTACAATGATTGGGTTTTAATTAAAAGATCTTTAAAAAACAAGCAGCTTTGCAATATATGTTCATTACAAATGTCCTACTGATGTTGAGTTATCCCCGTTAGTAGTAGTGCATCAGCTCCTCATATCTCTATAGCAGATCTTTGATCTTTATCTCACTGGCTGCCAGGCCTGGATGACTCATCTGTTTCTGAATACAGGTTGGAGCAGAGAGCCCCTCCTGAACAGTATGTGATGCTTCTGTAGGGGAGGGCCCTACTCCCTGGTGTGTAGCTGTGCTGCCTGGATTAACCCTGTGTGTGCCTGCTCCCTCCTGCTTTCTACACAGATTGAGGAGAGCAGAGGTGAGGCTGATCTGTGGTCAGTAGATGTGACAGCAGTGAAGTGTGTTACTATAATCCTGATGTGTCTGTGGAGCTCTGGCATGTGAACGGTTCATATCACTCCCTGCTCTGCTGTATTATTGACACATGGTGATTATAGTAACTCACTTCACAGCTGCCCTGTGTCTGTTTGTACAGGTTTGATGGTTGTTGCTGAGATGTGGAATTTGAGGCTAAGCAGCGGTATTGGAACACTTGGCATTCCCCCCTGCGCTGCTATTTATCATACAACAGCTTCACAACCTCTCCACACTTCATAGATCAGCCCTCGCCCTGTCTCCTGACCGCTATGAAAAGAGCACAAGAGAGCTCAACCACAGTAAAACAGTATGGCTGATTCAGCAGCAGATCGAGCAGCACACAACAGGTTAACCCTGCAAGCAAAACCCCCTCGCCTTTCCCCTGCAGTCGCAGGAAGAGCATCGGTGTGCTGAGGGGCAGGGGGAGAAGGGAGAGACGCAGGCAACAAAAAGCACCCCCCGATTCAAAAATCCTTTGCTGCCAGACACTGAGGTAGCTGAAGCCGGAGTGAGACAACTCCCTTTAAGTCCCAATGACATTTTACCCTTAATAGGGTTTCTACCTGTATGTGACTTGCATAGGTGTAACTCCCAGCTGCTATGGGCCCCAGATGTCAAAGGGGCCCACTTAGGTTCCAGGACATTGTACTTATTTATTGTGAAATAACAAGTTTGTGGCTTTCTGCTATCCTGCAGTAATATTTTGGTTCTCTGATATATTGTGGTATTATTTATACTGTTTATTATTGCTATGTATTTTGCTATTTTGATTTCCTGTCATTAGGTGTTGGGGTCCCAATCTTATTTTGCTGTGGGACCCTATTCTAGTTATGTCCCTGATGACTAGCCTTAAGTGACTGCTGCACAGGGTCAGATTGGCCCAACAGAGAACCAGATCCTTTGGCGGGCCCAAGCTCTACCACATCAATGTACACCTAATATGTAGAACTAGCTTTAGAACAAATGACAAGACATCCAAATGAACCCTATCTGTGTAAAGATTGCTTGAAGGGAACCTGTCATGTGGTGTATGGTGTCCTATCTGACAGCAGGATGTAGTAGAGGGAGGGAAGCTGAGCTCTGTGATATATAAGAGCAAATTGATAGAGGAAGGAAGCGACTCTTGATATATAAACAGGATGTGATAAGAGAAGAACTGAGCTCTGTGATGATATAAAGCAGGATTGATAGAGTGAGAGAAGGCTGAGCTCTGTGATGCTATAAGAGCAGATGTGATAGGGAAGAAGTAGCTCTTGATATATAAGAGCTGGATGTATAAGAAGAAGCTGACCTTTGTGATATAAGCATGAGCCAGGATGTGAAAGAAGAAACTGACTCTGTAATATATAAGACAGAATTGTGATAGAGGATAAAGCTGACTCTGGGATATATAAGAGGCAGGATGTGATACAAGAACAGCTCTGTGATATATAAAAGCAGATGGGAGAGAGGAGAGAAGCTGAGCTCGTAGATATAGAGCAGATTTGATAGGAGAGAACGGAGCTCGTGATAGAGATGGCGAATTTTCTCAAACATTTCGATCGTACACTTCGCCGAATTTTCCGAACGAAATATTGTGTTCGTTCCGAATTACTCGGCACGAATTCCATTAAAAACAGCTAAGTTCAGGCTGCACGACCTGCAGGGTGCTAAAAGCGTTTGTGAGCCCTGGCTTAAATACAAGGTGACTGTGTTTTGTTCTTTCCATACAATTTGTTTTAGTATGACACCAATGACTGCCGCCGCTTCTTAAAATCCTTCACTATAAAATTCCCTGCACTTTAAGAGGCAAAACTGACCAAAAAACTCAAGCGGAAAGTAGTCTGATAAATCCATCCAGCGAAAGCTGGAAAAAAAACAAGACTGAGAGCTCAGTGGCAACTGATGACAGAGTGTGGAGTGACGGCGGCAGTCCCACAGCAGCATGAGGTCAGGCAGTGGCACAATGACATTCTGAGCGCAAACATATTAGCCACAAGTGGCACAATGATACATGTGGAGGTCACAAAATCAGCACATAGATCAGCAGGGCACAATGACATTCTGGCAGGCGGCAAAAACAGTATCGCCATCAGATGCACAATGATACAGTGTGGAGGTCACGACAGCAGCCGCATGAGATCAGGCAGTGGCGCACAATGACATTCTGAGGAGCGACAAAACATTATAGGCCACAATGGCACAATGATACAGTGTGGAGATCAGACAGCAGCAGCATGAGATCAGCATGGCACAATGGACATTCTGGAGGCGGCAAACAACAGTATTAGGCCACAGAGTGTCAAATCACAATACACGTGTGGAGGTCACCGGCAGCAGTAAATTGAGGTCAGGCATGCACAATAGACATTCTGAGGCGGCAAAACAGTATTAGACACAGAGTGGCACAATGATACATGTGGAGTCACGACAGCAAGCACAATGCAGATTAGGCAGTGGGCACAATGACATTCTGAGGAAGCAAACATATTAGCCACAGAGTTGGCACCAAATCACACAGTTGAGAGGACACGGCGGCAGCAGTAATAGATCAGCAGTGGCACAATGACATTCTGGAGGCGCTAACAGTAATTATGGCCACAGAGTGGCACAATGATACAGTGTGGGAGTGTCACGACAGCAGCAGCATGAGATCAGCATTGCAGCAATGACATTCTGAGGCGGCAAAACAATATTAGGGCCACAGATGGCACAATCCACACAGATGTGGAGGTCCACGACAGAGCAGCAGACATGAGATCCAGCAGTGCACAATGACATTCTGGAGGTTGGCAAAACAGGAGAAGCCACAGATTGCACCATACTGAGAGCGAGGTCATGGCGACAGCACATGAGGTCTGGCATGGCACCATACACAGTGTTGGAGGACATCGGCAGCACATGAGTCAACAGTGGCACAATGACAACAGTGTGGATGTCACGGCAACAGCAACACAGCAGCAGCATGAGTCATAGAGTGGCACAAATGACAGAGTGTGTGGTGGGGGTGGCAATACCACTCTCCCTGTACAGAGTGGTAGGCAGATGGAAAACTGTCAGCAGATGTGTCATCAGCTGTGGCGGCATCAAAAGTGCTGAGGCAGGTATTTGAACCCCAGACTGACCGCCTAAGGCATTTCGGTGTGTGAACTCCGGCCGATCCACCCCGGATTCATCGTAACAAAGGTCAGTCTCCGTTCACATTTCCCTGACAAGCGGTTCTCCTTGGGTAACGATGGCCCCCGCCGCACTGAACACCCGCTCTGATGCCACACTACTGGCCGGCAGGACAGCTTCTCCACTGCAAACTCGCAAGTTGCGGCACACATCCAGTTTGGCTGCCATAGTCCACGGATCTTCTAACTGAGGTGGCAGAGTGCTCCAAGTAGCCACAACCTGTTGGTTCAGGACTGCTCCATCCTGCTCTGCTGCGCTGCGGCGACTGCCCTCCTCACTAGGCGGTGAAAGGAAGCTGCTCATCATGACTCCAGACTTAGTTACTACTGAGGAGCTGGTACTGCTCCTACCCCCCCCACCTTCCCCCACACGCCGGCAGTAGTACGTGAGCGCTGAGGAACCCCCCGTCAGACCTGTCAAGGAGGGACGATGCCGCACATAGGCACAGCCAACTGATTACAGGATTTCCCTATAGTATTTGAGTTTGTCTTCCCTCTCAATAGCTGGAAAAAAGGCTCCCATTTTGACCGGTAGCGAGGGTCCAATAGGGTGGAGAGCCAGAAGTCATCCCTCTGCCGGATGCTGACTATTCGGCTGTCACTAGCCAGGCAAATAACATGCTGCGGCCATCTGCACAAGTGACTCCGAGGGCTCCCTGCCTCCATTTCCACTGTATACTGCCACGTGCTGGGGTCATCTCCCTCGTCTCCTCATCTCCATCCACCGCCTCCAGCTCTCCTCTGCCACCTCACATTTTCACCCTGGGTAGAAAATCACTCATTTCACCAAACAATGCTTCTGCGCCAATGTCCCCTCCTCCTCCTCCATTCGAGTCCCCACCTACTCTGTGGCCAAGAGAATGTAGTACGCCACGTCTCCATTCCCCTGCCCAGCACCGATTTTCAGCATCTGTCCAACATGAAGCATGAATGATTTTATTCATCCCCGTAGTCCTGCGACTGACAAATAACTCGCATCCTCCTCGAATGGCCTCAACAAACGGCAGTGTCACCATGAGCTTAGCCACTGGCTGACATCATAGGTACACAGGAGTAACTTCTGTCTGCCTGATTCATCAAAAATCATGAATGGGCCTTTCCCTGTCAATATACAGTCGGTCAAACATGGTGCAGCCTGGAAATTCCAGCGTGAAACATCGTATATCAGAGTGTTTGGGGGAGGGCCGTTTCTGCCGCTGCAACTCAGGAGGGTTTTCCCTGGCTTGGTACGAATTACGAAGTGCTGCAGTTTCCTGCCCATTTTCAGAAAGTTCTAAAAATCGGTGGAAGAACTTTCAGAACCTTTTCACTCCGAGATTGAACACTGCGCCATGCAGGTGCATGAATCACCTCCTCGTGCACGCGGACACCATTTCCTCCCATTGGCCGTCACCATGGTTCCGATTTGCAGTTTTGGCGCGGAGAAGCCACACATTGATTCTTGCTGCATGACGCGGAGCAGTTCCTCCCCTAGTGACTTCGTTCGCCGAGCAACCAGGTGTAAGAACTGCTTGAACACCGCTGTGCCCTACACATTGGTATGATGGAGCATACTTTGTGGACTGAGATGGTGTGTGTGGAAGAGATGAGGCGACATTGCGCAGGGGCAGCATTAGACAACTGGAGGAGAAAGCGCGTCTCCTGTCCAAGATGTTGGTGTGCCTGGGCAGAAGCACATCACCCCAGTGGGTCCGTAAAGGACATGTACTGGCCCTGACCCGTAGTTACAGCTCCAGACGTCCGCTGCTGCCCATAGCACCTGGAACAAACCGAATAAGCACAAGGACAACCCACCTTCTGTTCTACATATTATGAAGGTGTACTGCCTTTTTGGAAAAGAAATTACGCTTAGAACTCTCCATCTCGGGCTCGGCACAAGCCATGTTCTCTGAAACGTGCAGAGTCCACCATTTGGGAAAGGAGGGACTGCAGTACCAACACCTTGGACATGATCACGGTCCAGCTTCTGCACCTAGATGTTGAACGCATACTGTTGTCTCTTTCAATCGCCTCTCTGAACGACGCTGCGCCATAGTAGCAGGAAAAGACAGGAGACATCCTGGAACGGGAGAGGATGTCAAGAAAACAGCTCCTTCTCTGCAGAGTGGTGGAGCCTTGAATGGCTGCAAATTGGCATACATGCCACTGGGCGCTGCTGCTGCTGCTGTGGCTGCGGCGGCAGGATGACCACACCACAGTCTGAGCCACGTTTCTCCCAGGCCACGGGATGGTGTACGCTGACAATGTGTTGACAAGGCCTGTGGTGCCAACGTTAGCTCCCAGGCCACGCTTCACTTTTCTGCCCACAGATTCTACATATACCCCATATCGGCTTCCTCCCGTTGTCTTAGCAAAGAACTCCACACGCCGAGTATCGAATTTTAACCGCCAACGCTCCGCACTGATGACTACTGGCCGCCGCTGCGCATCGCTACCCCTGTGCTGCTACTTTTCTGGACCTGCGAAGCGGGTTTTTTACCCCCAGGCCGCTTGGTCTCCCACCCTCCCATGCTGCTATCCTGCAGACATCACGCCACATACACGACCCACTTGTTGGCGCGATGCTGCCTGACCGCAATCTGACACCCTCTTCTCCTGAACCAGATGAAGCCCTTGCCTCACACGCTCCAAGTGCGGTCGGCTACATCATCATCTATTTGTTCATCGTCACTGCTTCCTCATCACCCGTCTTGGTATAGCGAGGCTGACCACTCACAAACATGAACTCCCTGCCACTCCTCCACCATCTATACTTTTGCGCCTATCTGCCAAAAACGCAGGGGATATTGGGGCCCCATTTTCTTGCTGCCAGTAGCTGCTGACTGCCCTCCTCAAATTGTTCATCCCTCGCTATATAGTGCGCTGAGCCCAGACCCACATAGTAGATCTCGGGCTGATAAGCGATGACAGAGCGGCGAGACAGGTGAGGCCGCTGACCCCCCCGCCCCGCCAGCAACTAATGGTGTGTCTGAGGTTCCCACCGACTCTTGGCTGGGGGTTTGTCAGATGTCATCTGGAGAAGAGGATGACCCTATCAACAATCAAGAACCCTTGTTGCTGAACAACACATGGCCGCTAGCTGACAGCGCAGTTTGTGCCTTCACCAGAGTGACCCCTGCTGCGATGTCCCCTTGCTGTGCTGCGACTGCCAGGAATGTTTGGTGCCTCTGCCAACTCCGCAATGCAGAGTCCTGCCACCTCTCTGTCTGACATACTGTTTGTTCTAAAATGTACAACACGTTTGAGATGATATCTGTATATATAAATATACACCCTGTTTGTGACTCCGCAAATGAACCCAGTAACAGCCTTGGTCACCCTTGATAAAATTGCGCTCACAACAAATGCCAGGAAAAATTTTACTTTATGTCTCGTTTTAAAAAACACTGTTGGTTTACTAAATGTAAAAGCACAAACAAGCCTTAATTAACCTTCGGACATGTATATATTTTGCGTTGAAAAAGAACGATATTTTTGTCACACACCACAAAACAATGCTTAATTAACCCTGGGATTAAAATTCAACCAAAGATTGAGCCCACAAACTGTAGCTTTGTAGCTGTTATCAATTGCTGTTTTCTACGCCACACAACAAAGATACAGTGTAATTAACCTTTGCTTGTTGAATTAGCTACAGGAAAAATGTATATATTTGGTGTTGAAAAAGACGGTTTCGTGGGGTCAGCACACAGCAAAACAACCGCTATAATTAACCCCTGGCAGTAAATTGCGCAATAGAATTGAGCAGCCAAAAATGAATGGTATTTGTATTGTAACAACCTGTTTCTTTAAATAATACATCAGGAACTGCTTAGATCCCACTTGGATATTGAATGTATATGCAAGCCGCAGTGGAAACGCAACACTGGATTTCAGATCCAATACCCCAAAAAATTAGAATAGAACATTAAGAATACATCTCTGAGACAAGCTGGAGACACCCCAAACAAAATCGCTAAATAAAAATCAATTCTTCAGTAAGACATCAGCCGCGGCCGCCCTTCCTGATGACACATGAAGGAGTGTAGCTCACCGGCGTCGCTCCCGTGACTTATAGTAGTGCGGTGACGTCACAAATCCCGCCGTTCTCAGATGGCCTTCACCTCTGCACATGTCATGCAGACTATCCCTTCTTCTCCCAGACTTCTTTGCCCCATGTAGCGCCATGTGCTCGCAGCCATTTTATCAATCAAAAGCACACTTCGTTCACCCGAAGTCCCCCAAAGTTCGACTTCGTTCCGAACCGAAGTTTTCCTGAAATTCTAAACGAATTCCACTTCGTTAGAATCGATTCACCCATCTCTATCTGTGATATATAAGAGCAGGATATGATAGAGGAGAGAAGCTGAGCTCTGTGATATATAAGAGCAGGATGTGATAGAGGAGAGAAGCTGAGCTCTGTGATATATAAGAGCAGGATGTGATAGAGGAATAGAAGCTGAGCTCTGTGATATATAAGAGCAGGATGTGATAGAGAAGCTGAGCTCTGTGATATATAAGAGCAGGATGTGATAGAGGAGAGAAGCTGAGCTCTGTGATATATAAGAGCAGGATGTGATAGAGGAATAGAAGCTGAGCTCTGTGATATATAAGAGCAGGAAGTGATAGAGGGAGAGAAGCTGAGCTCTGTGATATATAAGTGCAGGAAGGGATAGAGGAATAGAAGCTGAGCTCTGTGAATTGACTTTTTACTCAGAAATCCTGCTCCAAATTATATAAACCAAAATATTACTGAGCTCAGCTTCTCTCCCTCTATCATACTTTACTCTCAGATAGGGCAGCATAAACCACCTGGCAGGTTCCCTTTAAAAGTGTCGATGCACATGTCATGTATAGCTAGAAGATGGGCCTTTAGAAAAATTTCTTATGGTTGGCCCAAGGAACCTCATTCTGACACTGGTGCTACAGAACCTTCATTGGTTACATTAGTCTCAGTGCTGTTTGTGATCTTGATAGTGGCCATGCAAGATATTACAGTACTTTCTCATCTTCCTGAATGGGACAGCACTGCATTACCTTGCATAGCTGCTACTAAAAGTACAGTTGGTATTATTTGACCACTGTGACGGTACTTACTTATCATTTTACACCAACAATTTTATTTGCTGAAATCTGTATAACCATTTAAGCAATAAAGGTGCTATATAAGGAATCGTATTAAAGGGGTTTTGCCACGAAGTAAAATTGACGTGGGAAGCTTGCAAATGAAATAACAAACATTTTCACCATTCATTATTATTAAAAATTCTGCACCGTTTTTGTTTTAGCTGCTCCTTTAGTGATCCATTGTTTACAGCTCGTCTCCAGGGGATACGACCAGGGCTGAGAGCTCCTCAGTCCTTGCCGCACATGCTCAGACATCACCTCTCCTCTCAGGCAGCTACTGAGTGTTCAAACCCCAGGTGTTGTCATTGTACTCCTGTCCTCTGTCCTCCTTAGTAATTAGTCAAATTGTGCAAATAAATAGAAGAAACATCAATGAGGTCTGTGCATTGATAAAGAGTAAAAAAATCCATTGGTTTGGTTCCTGCAGGAATTTGAACCAAGGACCCTTGTGCTGCAAAGCAAAAACATTACCTCTCAGCTACTCACAATGCTTTACATAAACAGACCTTTCTTTGACTAGGCCTGGTCACATGATATGCAATTCAAACAAATCACACACGCCCCTTCTGAGCACACAGAGCTGAAGAGCTGGATGCAGGAGGGATGAAATTAGATCGTGGCAAAACCCCTTTAATGTAGGATAAAAGATTTTTACTAAATGTGTACTTTGGTTTTTTTTTTTTTACAATAATTAGAAGGTATAGTCCAGAAGCATTTTATGCTATAGGTGGGACTTTTTTGGGTACAGTTGATGTATGCATGTGTAGGGTTTCACATGAAATGTATATGAGTACATATATGGGTCATTCCATCAGAATTTTCAGTATTCTCACTGGATTATATTGCAATGTTAGAGAATGTATGTAGCTGGTATTAAAGGGGTTGTCTCACTACATTGATTCATCTTACCTCAGTCCTGTTTTCTTGGTTTCATTTTGAATTCGGGGCATGTTTACTGGCTTCTACTAGACTACAGTAGAAGCCAGGTCTGTAGCTATAGTAACCAGTGCTGGCAGCCTATTAGGAGAGATTTAACAGTTCTGTAGCTATAGCAACCTGAGGAGCTGATGCAGCCCATACAAGAGGGGATATCTAAAAATAGGTAGGATTCGGTTAGTGGAAATATATTGCAAAGTGACTTGTTTTTGCAAGATCTTTAACATAAGAAACAATCTTTGTAGCGAGACAACCCCTTTAAGAATGATAACAGTCTTTACCGAACTTTCATTGTGGGAAAAAATTGTTCGTATGACATAAAAATGTTAGTGTATATATTGTTCTTATGCATTATTCAGGTAATAAAAACAGATGAATTTTTAAAAAAGGTATTAAATCAACATCTAAGGCCTAGGTTACATAAGTTTTGTGCTCGTCCCATAAGGTTTCCATTGCTTCTTGGTTTTCTGATGAAAACCTGACAGACAGATTATAAAGCAATAGGATGTGTCAGGAATACAGCATAAAACAGTGCAGTTATGGCCAACTTAGGTTTTCTTTGATTTACAGGACAACTATGTAGAATTAGAATTACCAGGAATCCTTTATTTTCTCAAGACTCCTTATAAGACTCTGTTCATATTTGCTTTTTGGCATTACAACAAAAATAGTTCAGACCGCAGTGCTGTTCTTACCATCAAATATGAGGAAAACCCCAACAGAGCTCATAAGGCTAGGACTGTATGGCAACTTTGCTAGGGTCAAAGTTGCCATACAGGAGACTTGTTATTGCCATTGACACTGCACAACTATTTTAGGATGCACTTTGTTTGCAACCAGCAAACACCCAGAAGCCATTTACATTGAACTCTTTTCTGGGAAACTCTCTCGTGATCTAAATTCAGCAGTGGTTGCTCCATGTTACATTTAGTTGCGTGAACTCACAAACATTACTAGAAATGTGAAAATGTGACTTTGCAATCTTGTTTCAAGAGCAAAGTCGCTGTGGAGCCCTGGCCTTAAGGTCATTGGGATCTGCCATTATAGATTATTGTATTTTTAAGACTAGAGAACACACCCTTTATCTCCTAATCCACAGTAAGGAGAGCATGGTGGTGCTAGATCCTCTGACCGCTTCTTAAATAATTGGACAGAGCACTTATAAAATGCTCTGACTCATCAGAGAACTATGTGGCTATTCATATCTGCACATTCTCTCTCTCCATATGTGGCACTGATCTGTCTGATCAGTATAGATCAGGCAGGGAAGCTGACCACGATGTGCACATTGCGTTCAGCTTCCTGATTAGACACATGGCTAGAGCCACTGGAGACAATTTGTTCTGATATTGCAGCAGTTGCAGTGAACACAGACATATTAACAAAATAGAACTTTGCAGTTTAAACTGTTTTAAAATATTAGCTCTTCCGTCTCTCCCACTTTGCATATTTTGATTGGCTGATCATCTTTACACGCAATATTAAACATTGTAAATGCCATGGATGCCAGTCACAGCGCAGATGACAAGGAGTTAAAGGGGTTGTCTAACTTCATTGATTCATCTTACCTCAGTCCTGTTTTCTTGGTTTCACTTTGAATTCAGGGGTGTGTTTACTGGCTTCCACTAGGCTGCAGTAGAAGCCAGGTCTGTAGCTATAGCAACCAGCACTGGCAGCCTATCAGGGGAGATCATACAGGTCTGTAGCTATAGGAACCTGAGGAGTTGATGCAGCCCATACAAGAGGGGATATCTTGAAATAAGTAGGACACTGTTAATGGACATAAATTACAAAGGGACTTGTTTTTGCCAGATCTTTAACATAAAAAGCAATCCTTGTAGTGAGACAACCCCTTTAAGTCTTTTACTTCATGCATCTCTAAGCAGAGAACAAGCTGTGTAAAATCAGGGAACTTTGTACACAGCAGGTAGCGCTAACCCTATCTCTGTGACCACTAAAATAAAAAACATTAACCCCTCTTCTACTCTAGAACACTAAAATATGAGATACTGGTCTTGACCGCCACTTCTTTAGACCACTAGGGAAGTTTTAATTAGTATGAAACTTTTTTTTAAAAAGTGTCCTATAGTCAGGTACATCTTGCGAATCTGTCTAGCAGCCGTGATGTTAGTGTGAACTGGGCCTAAAGTGAGCAATTAGGATTTTCAGTAAAATTAGATTGAAAAAGTATATAAATCAGTGCAAGTTCAACACAGGTAAACCTAAACATGACGGTGCTATCTATAACAACCAGACTGGCAGAAGCCTTCTAATAATAGCAGCTTCTAATTATATTCTGCAGCTCATAGTTGAATATCATACTGTATGTACACATAGCTGTCTCGGATACTGTATTCACATAATGTTTCACAACATACATATACTGTGTATAGCTAGATCGTAGTCAAGCTAATGAGAAAATAAGCAGCGATGGATAGTGCAATGTGGACATAGCTACTTCTAACAGATCTACATGTTTTCCAGGTAAACAGCTTTACTTATTTCCTTTTCATGCATTCAATTACATGGAATATTTATACAGGTAAATTACATTGTTGAATCTATATAGTTCAATATAGACTTTTGTGGTAAAATGTGACAATCTTTTATCTGTATTTTGTGAGTTACAAGTGGCCGCCATATTTCTTTTCTATTTTCTATTTATTTTTAGTAAAAAGTTACAAATCATGTATAAACAGGATGGTGACCAGCAGGGTTGATGTGTTGTTTCTGTTCTCCATATATTTCAAGACTTTACATTCACTGAACAGTAGCCCGACATGGAGGAGTATGATACACTCTGGTCTGCAGCGTCTTTATGTATGAAAACTGTCTAGCAATAAGACAGTCTTTGTTTCCCATAGCAACCAATCAAAGTTAAGGTTTTATTTTTACAGCGCACCATATTAAATGAAAGCTGAGCTCTGATTGGTTGCTATGGGCAACAAAGACAGTCTTACAGCCAGACAGTCTTCATACATGAGGCCCAAAATGTACAGATGCACAACATACTTGGTGGTTACAACTGGCATATAAGGCACACAAGCTTGATGGTTGCAGATAAACTTAGTTGGTGCTGATATTGGCTGTGTTCACGTATTTTTATATATATATTCTCACAAAAGTGAGTACACCCCTCACATTTTGGTACAATGTAGTCAGTGTACAGCTTGTATAACAGTGTAAATTCGGTGTGCCCTCATAATATTTAACACACGGCCATCAATGTCTAATCCACTGGCAACAAAAGTTAGCACTAATATGACAGCAATTTGGCAGTCTTCTCTCCCAGGGTTTTCTCGCCATGCTGTTTCACTGATTTACAAGCAGCTTTACACTCACTTTGGCTTTGTTAGGCTGTGGGTGGTTCTAGAGCAGTGATTAGCATATTTTGTTTCTCTATAACTAGCTAAGACATTACAAAGACGTAAGTGCAGGAGATTTGATCTTCAGTCAACAAAGCTACAAGTACTCTGAGGAGTAAAAACAATTGCTTATCTGGAAAAAAAAAGCTAATCTTCTTAGAGATAAAAAGCCTGCTCGGATAGTGAGCTTCATCCATCTAAGGGGATGAAGGCGCTTTGGCTAATCAGGAAGGAAGATATGGTTGTAACCAGATAAACCTGTGTGCGCTCAGAGTAGATAAAATCTCTCCTCTCATGACCAAGGTAAAATCAAAAGACTTATGTATTTATAAAAAAGTTTTCAATTATCTGTCCCTACATGTTAAAAGCTATTTTTTGTAGTGAGAAAACCCCTTTAAAGTTCCTACAACTCCCATTCATAATCCAATATTAGGATAAGGAAGATGGAAGACAATGCCAAGACACATACTTACCATGTGACGCCTCTATTAGCCTCTCCTTGTTTAACACTTTCAAGTCTTCCAATTTGCTCTGATTCACTTCCTGGTCCATCTTAAGAAGAATAAGATCTAATTCACACTTTACATATTGACGCAGTGTTTTCACATCTATAGTATGTGCTTTCCATTAATATGACCTTAATGTGAAATTAGATGGGGACTGTGGATTGGTGTAAGTGATGAGTCTTTGTACATGGCTGCAGAATATGGTGGCATTATAGTAGCAGTATAAAGAAAGGAAAACATATCCAATATGTGTAAACATTCTTTTATCCAATATAATCTGTACAACTATTTTCAGTTTGACGTATTCTATAAAAAGTACATACTTCCCTTCAGGCATTTGTTTGCACAATTGTGAGGTAAAGCGGTCTGTGAAACCCTGTGCCAAGTGGAACTGCAGCCTCAGCAAAAAAATTCTGCTCACAACTGTTTTAACTGTGTCATAGGCGTATTCCTACTGCAGGAGACTGATTAGGACGACATTGGCATGGCTTAATGTAAGAGCTGGATGTGTTACACCAAAAGCGCAATGCCCATTGAGCACTCATTTACAACCTGGCACTGACTTATGCAATAACGTCTCCTGTAAAACAGTGTCCAGGTAGCCAGGGTTGGGATTCAAATTTTTTAAGAACAGGTTCCCTGTTTGGTGTGAGGGATGCCGCTGGTGTAGAACACTACAGAAAAATATATCTAATAAATTAATGATGGTGGTTTTATCTGCTATTATTAATTAAATATATCACATGCCAAGTCAAGTGTGCAAAAACTAGAATGCTGCAGACCACTTGTGTGAATCCATTACTGAGCAAATACAGTCAGAGAAAAATGCCCCGCATTGTGTATTCTATCAGAATGCTTGTATAATTTGCACTGAAAATAATATTGTACCTGCATTTTTTATTTAATTTATCATTTTAAAATTTGCCCTAATAGCAAATCTATCTTTACTTCGATTCCTCAGACTAAGGCAGACCACATTGAAATAGGTCTGCGTGTTTTGCCAAACCACATTCATATATGTGTCTTATATTACAAGTGTGTTGCGACGCCCCCAGAACGGCTCCACATGTTTGTGCATTAAAAAGTGTTGGATCTGTCGAACAATACGTCAAACGTGTTCATTTGATGCGCCAAAGAGAGCGAAAAACCCATTCATAGGCTAGGTCTACACGGCATTGGACAAACAACTCACTGAAAACCAAATCCTAAAACCATTCATAAAACTGAGTTTTTAGTCCAGTACTTGTCAAAAACAGGTCAAAAACCAACCATTTTTTGGCGCAGTTTGCATTTTTGACGCGACTTTGGTGCTTTTTTTTGCAGAAATGTACAGCATTATAATCCTTGTGGATTTCTGCATAAAGCGCACCAAAAAAATGCACCAGAAAACATCCGGCACTTTACACAGATTCCAATAGTAAAATTTCTGCCCTGCTCTGGTGTTTTTTGCAACATGTTTCAAAAAACGACCAGCAGCAAAAGTGGACAGAAAAAAACTTTCTCTGGAAACTACAGAACGTTTTTACTATTAAAGTCTATGGGACCTGTTTTCAATCGATTTTTCAGCTGTTTTAGAAAACATAAAACGCTGAAAGAAGAGACTGAAAATGTGTGCAGTGGAGACATAGCCTTACATGTTTTCCCTTGAGTTCATCCAAAACTGTATAAGCTCACTAACCCCTTCACAGAACCTACTGCATTAGGTGTAGTATTGTGCTGCCAAAACACTGGACCTGTGAAGAGAACAATGCACCAGCCAGCAAAGCGCCCATGCTGCCAGGCTGGCTCGTTCACACGACTTATTTTGGGACTGATTGCAGCCGTATTGAGCGCCGTATTTGCGCTCCAATACGGCTGATATCAGTCCCAGGCATTACGGTAATCCACAGTTCTCATAGAGAACTATGGATTACGTCTCTCCTCCCCGCTCGGCGAATCCGCCGTAGTGGGAGGAAGTGACATGTCAATTATTTACGGTGTGTACTCTCCGTGAATAATGAATGTCTATGGGCCGGCGAGCTGCCGGCCCCCACCCCGCCCCTGCTGCACGGCTGCCGACGTAATTGCGGGGCAAAATCCGTCCCCGCAATTACGTCGGCAATAAGCCGTGTGAAACTTGCCTAAGACTCTTTGGTTTGGTTGACGCCAACAAGTACCACAGTAATAACAGTCACCACACAACAACACATCACAAAAGTTCACCTTTCCATGTGGTCTCAGACTGAGAGCAAATATTTTCTACAATGCTACCTACCAAGTTCCATACCTGAGAGGCAGCAGGAGATTAGGAAGGTAAACAAGTGGCTTAAGGGTGGTGCTTTGAGTTCTTGTAGATCTCTGTTGGCTACAGGTTCTTCAGTAGAGATGGACTGCATCTTAATGGGAAATTTGCAGCTAAAAACTCCACCAAAAAACGGTTGTTTCGCAAATAGATTTTGATTGAGAATGACCATATGAAAGCCTTTTTATGTTGCTGTGTTGTTGGGTCTCCTTTATTTTCCAAAAGCTCCACTCTTATAATGTGTTATACACAGGCTGTTACAATAAGTGTGTGAGAGTTTCACAACTGATTACATCCTCAAAGCCACAAACTTCATCTAATCCTAATGGTTTTAGATTTCAAAGATTTGTGTCTACAAATATTTGTCCCTGGAATTATCCCTGCTTCCTTAGTATTAACCCACTCTGCAAAGTCATTCCTATTCGTGCCTTTTTTTAATGAATTTTTATCTTCAGCTCAGGTTCCCTAGACCTGATCTAAAGACTCATCGGCAACAGATTCTATAAGCTATGGAATTCAAAATGACTCTGCCAAAGAAGAACTACTTACAGGACCTAAAGTAATTCTCAACTCTTACCTTAAAAGCAGCACTCCTGATTGTACCATTATAAGGGAATTGTAAAGCTAGGTTACTGTCTGCGTTGGGGGCTCTGTTTGGAGCTGTAAAAAATTATGGAAAAAATAGTGCTGCATGCAGCACAATATTTTCTGTTAAAATGACAGGCAATATGATGGAAACCTAAGGGCATGTCCCCACGGCACGGGTTTTCGGCCGGTTTCTCAGCCGGTTTGTGGTTTTTGAGACCGCCTGAAAAACCGGCCAAAAATGAGCACAATGGTGCTCTATGGAAAGCCCGTGCAGCAGTCCCCACTGCACGGGTTTTCCATCGGGCGGTTTTGCCGCCGGTGGTCTGGCGGCAAAACATTATAGAAGCACAATCTTCCGTCCGGTTTTCGGGTGGAATCTGTGCTTCTGAATGTGAAGGGGGAGGGCTTTTCTCCGTGGAGAAAAGCCGCCACCCCACCCCCCGCGGCCATGGGGACGGCCGCAAAACAGGACAAATACCGGCCGGCAAACCTGTGCAATGGGGACCCTTAGGTTTCCATCATAGTGCCTGTCATTTGAACAGAAAATATTGTGCTTCATGCAGCGCTATTTTTTCCATAATTTTTTACAGCTCTAAACAGAGCCCCCGATGCAGACAGTAACCTAGCTTTACAATTCCCTGCAATATTTACAAGGTAAAACTTGTACAAAGGTATTAAAAAACCTAAAACATGGAATGTAGATACAAGCCACTTTGTGATGTTCATTCATGTAGTCAGCACCTTAGTCAATTTGAGGGATACAAGTTATTTTGGATATGAATTGTTCTCCGACGTTGTTTCTGACTGCTGCAGACAGACTGAGTGCACCTTCAAGTAAATGTGGTCTTTATGGATAGATTGTTTACACGTCTGTCACTGATCCCTGTGTTTGAGAACTTAGACCTTTAGGAAGCGTATGTGGTAGTACCCCCCCTCCCTTCACCACCTAATGGTGGGTCAAAGGTAGAAAGCAAGGGATTGTAGATTCTATAGCAGCTGCCCATTGTTCTAAAACTATGATACTGTCCAGGAGAGATCCAGAAAAAAGTTCAGCTGCATGGACAGGACAAACATGCTACACCATGGTAAGTGTTTCTATTGTGCTGATAAACTAGGGGTTAATTTAAGGGGATTTAAGTAAGTAGTCATATGTATCTGCATATATGAATTTTCTAAAGTCCATTCATACAATTGCTTATAGTGTGTCATATATCATAGGTCTTCACTGAGTTATAGATACTTTTATCAAGTGAAGGTGGAAATAGGACTTATCCCCATGGTTGTACTTATTAATGGCTATAACTATGTATCCCATGTTTGTACTGTGCTGTAGAATAATAAAATTGATATTTGAATTCTATGAAATCCCAGTCATTACTCACCAAATCAATGAAGACACAAATAGCAAATGGCCCCTGTGCAAAAAAAAAAAAAAAAAAAATGTTTATGGGTCCGTTTTTAAGACTTTTTATAGAGCCTTCCTTATATCTATATAACAAACCATTATTAATTATGATCTATGAAAGTCATTAGTTCAGTACCTTACATGCAATCTAATACACACCAGAAATCTGATTTTAAAGTGACAGTAGGACCCCCTTACTGGTGCATGAATGGTATGTCTGTTCCTACAGGCTGTGATTATATTTGGTATGCGATACATCAGATATTATACACTGTCCTATAAACCTATGTTTTTGGACATCAATTTTCAACTACAGTAATGTCTCGGCTAAATTATAATTTTTATACCAATGACTGATTGATTTTTCCCAGAAAACCACTACCTGGGTACTGAAGATGTTATAAAATATTTTAAAAACAAACTTATATACTTGTCCGTCTCTGCAGAATAGCTGTACACATGTTAAAGAAAATAAGTCATTAGAAAATAACCTATTGTTTCAATCATTTTTATGGTAAACATATTTTTTATGATGTTTAGTTTTTTTTATGTGCATATTTTGCAGATTTCTCACTGTATAAAAAAATCTGAAATCCTGTAGTTTTCCCTTTGGCGACTAAGTCTAATATTAGTTTGACACTTCCTGTCTTGCAGAGAAAAGTTTTCAATAGTTTCCTATACACGATCACCCTAGACAGGATTACAATAAAAGGCGACACCAATGTATAGATAACACAGGATCCACCATTTACAATAAGGCCATGTCTACACAGCACTGGTTTCTGGTCGGATTTTTGGCGGATTCAGAATTTAGCATGCGCCAAAATCCCGACTGTAACCAGTGCCCAATAGACCTCAATAGAAAATCCGAGCTGTAGTCTACACAGCACAAATTTTCTATTGTCAGATTTCTAAACCGTCGGCCTCTGCTGGAATATAGAACATGTTCTATGTTGTGGCAGATTCCCGTATATTTCTATGTACTAGGCTGGCCGAAATCCCACCATGTTTTTTTTTTGCGCAAACCCACAACGAAAACCACGGTGCGGGGAAGTTAAAATACTGTTGGATTTCCAACAGCATTTTCACTTATGCCATATAGACACAGCCTTAGTGCTAGTCACATCTCACCTCTTCCCCTTACCTACACATTGACTTCTTCCCAGGTCACAGAGCTTTCCTAGAAAACTGCCCCATAGAAGCCAATGAATGACCTGTTCAATCACAATGCCCTTGTACCCCCGGTAAAGCATATCTCAAAATGCTGTTAAAAGCAGCTCAGGCAAGATGGTTGCTCCTGTAATCATATACAGACAACTTGGGGAAAATAAAAAATCTCAATCAAAAAAATGCTGGATGAAAAACAATAGTTATCATTATCTGTTTTTATTTAAGAAAAAAAAAGTGGTGATACATTCCCTTTAAAAAATTTTTTTTCACTTCGGCCACTAGGCCTAATAATAGTCTGACACTATCTGTAGTCTGTTCATGATCAGTACGAGCAGGGTTATACTGAAAGGAGACACCAATGTGTATAGATAGCACAGGATACACCATTCACAATAGATGATGGTCACAGCTCCTCATCTACCTCTCTACACAATGGAGCAGATTTATCGACACTGTCTAACTTTTATACAGTGTAAAGTTAGACTAGACAGTTTTATGTTGCGCCACATTTATCATAGTGTCTAGTCTATCTTTACACCTTTTATAAGTTGGCTTACTTTATCCCACGCACTGCACCAAAATTTTGATGCAAGTTTTTTGGTGCTTGGTATCGGTCACCAAGCCACGGTCCTTTATGTAAAGCCATACCCCTTTAAAGATTTCCCATCCCTTTTGTAGGAAGAGGCGCAGAATTGTCTAGAAACCGTCTAAACATAATAAATGTGGTGTAGAGCCTGTACACCATTATTTTTGCCGCAAATTGTGCCAGAATTCTGGTGCCGCTGTCTTGGTAAATGTGCCCCATTGATTTCTCCCTGGGTCACAGAACATGCCTAAAAAGCTCTTTCATAGAAATCAGTGAGTCAGCTACTATGTCTATGTAACTGCTGTAAATCATCTCTCTAGATGCTGTTAAAAGCAGCTCAGGCAAAAGGCTGCCCCATGATCATATACAGAAAACAGAAATTAAAAAAGATGTACAATTCAAAATTAAAAAAGCTATAAAGAAAATAATATAGAACATTGTCTGGTTTAATTAGTAAGAAATGTTGGTGATACATTCTCTTTAATCGTTACATGGCATCATTTTTCTTGTTGCTTATCTAGGACCAGCAAGTCATAGTGCTGTATAGATAATGACATCACTTACCTCAGTCCCTATCCCAAATGGGTCTCGGTATTTAAATGTCCTATCTAAAACATACACCCCGGAGGCAATTAATCTATCAGTATGCTGTTGGAGTGTGTTAGGAAACATACACAAACCCGGAAAGAACATGTACATTTCAAAAGTAGTAGAGCACATGCTACTGTACTTGCTCTCAACTGCTTATAAAAAGGGGATGGCAAAATGTTGTTGTATACATATGGCAGCTACATGGTGATATTAAGAAGAGAATAGTTTCTAACAGCCAGCCATTTGCACCAAATTCATCATGACAAAGCTCACAATATGGTAAACAGATGCATCTTCATCGCCTTACATGACTGACTCTGCTGTTAGATCAGATTGTAAGATTTCAAATAAAGGTAGAGCCTAGGTATGGTCTGTAGTCTAGACAGAGATGGGGAGATTTACTGAAAGGTAGGTGTTGAAAACCAAAAATCAGAATAAAAATAAAAGCATTGTTGAAGAAATTGTATCCATTAAGCAATTACCTGTACAAGTCTCATTTTACTCTTTTACAGTATTCGAGAGTGTCTAATAGCTATTACTATATCAAAAAATACAAAGGCAATAGAGCCAATAATAGGCGTAGATATCATAGCAAAAAACATGTATGAGTGATAAAGCGTGTCAGGTATTAAAGAACAAATCCCTGCAGAGAAAATCATACCTAATCTAAACCATAACTTTTAATACCTTTTATTTTAAATATACTATATCGTAAAATCAAAACACTTCTACTTGTATTTCTCATTTAAGGGGAGTTGGAGTCCTCTATATAAACAAATATAGCATAACAAATCATGGCTAAACTTATGGTTAGATGAGAAGATCACAATCCATCCCATATAGTTGATAGGTTCTTGGTTAAAGTAAATAAGAAGAGGGAATGAGAATAAAAATATTTTATATGTAACCGGTGCCTACTCTTTCCCTCTATATCCCTTGCCTATCAGCAGGAACATTGCCTCGAAAAGGGCGGCTCCACGATACAGCTCTCGCCCTATACAAAAAACACCCCTAGTCTTAATGGTGCAGAAAAAAGCACAATCCCTTCCCGTTGTGTTTCCTTCATCCAATGGAATGGTTCCTCAGGGGGCAAACGGATGATATTCCAAATAAAGTGTTTGAGATGAATAGATGGTACCCAGATAAGCAGGGTAAATACCCCAAGCAGGAATATGCAGTAAAGGTATATCACTTAAGGAGTGTAATGACACCAATGGCATACTTAGATGATACAGAGGCCTCTCTATAATTTAAGATAGGCCTCTAAGTTTTTTGAAAAAATGTTGGTTTTAAAATCTGACCTCAGAAAATCCAAGCTGTGTAAACTACAACTCAGATTTTCTGTTGAGGTCAATGGGAATGGTTTTACAGTCGATTTTTTTCATGGTTTTCAAAATCCAAATGCGCATCAAAAACCAATTGTGAAACCATTCCGTGTATACATACCCTAAAGGCCGTGTTCACACGGCTTATTCCCGACGGATTTGTGAGCCGTATTGAGCTCACAAATCCGCCGTGAATAAGGGGCGGGACGGGGACGGGGCCGGAGCGCGGCTGGGGCACCGCTCCTGGCCCCATAGACAATGCATTGTTTACGGCGCGTACGTGGCGTAAATAATGTGCATGTCACTTTCTCCCCCCGCGGCGGATTCACCGAGCGGGGAGGAGTGACGGAATCCACTGTTCTCTATGAGAGCAGTGGATTACCGTAATGACAGGGACGGATTGGCGCCGTACTGCAGCACAAATCCGGCGCGGAGTACGGCGCCAATCCGTGCCCAAATAAGCCGTGTGAACGAGGCCTAACACAGCATTCTGCTGGAGGTTAGTAAGGAAGGTGTAGGCAATGCCTAGGATATGTTCATAATTTTTGGGTTTCTCCAATTGGAGAATTCCAGCATGCAATCTGAGTTAAGTTGATTTCAATGGGGCTAACCAGAGTCATGCCTGCTCGAAGCAGAATCCAAGTAAGATTCACTTTAAAAAATGGATAAGTCCATTCTATTTTTTCTTTTAGATCCATGGTGTTGAAAATCCCCGTCGAATTCCACATTAAAATCTACCATAAGAAATAAGCCTTCGTCTTCGTCTGGATGTTGTTATTGGCAGAAACCCCTTCTTTATACTCTTGGGCTAGGGCCACACAAAAAAATTGTCGAAAACCAAAACCTAAAAACTGCTTTGAACATCAGTTTTTTCCAAAGCAGCTGTGTTTCCGATTAGTTTTTTGGATGGTTTTCATTTTTTGATTTTTTTGGGCCGGCGGTCCACATAGACTTGAATAGTAACTTTTCTGTCCTGCTCTGTAGTTTTTTGCAACAAGTTACTAAAAACGAGCAGATAAAAAAAAAATGTTCTGTGGAGGCTACAGAACGTTTTTACTTTTAAAGTCTATTGGCTCTGTTTTCAGTAATTTTTTCACCAGTTTCAGAAAATGAAAAATGCTGAAACAACTACTGAAAATGTGTGCAGTGTAGACATAGCCTTATACTATGGAGTTGCTATTTAGGCTAGGTCTCCACGGCATAGCAAATCGATTGTATTTTCGGCGGTTTTAGTATTATAAAATTGCCAAAAATAATTGTTCAGGTAGCCCATAGACATACACGGGTCGTTTTTTCTCTGCTTGTTGTATATGTTGTATAATACGCCGGCGATTTGAGTTTTGCTGTTGGTTTCCCATACAATCAGTTGAGAACCAATCGCGTTTTTTGTGCAAAACGTGACGAAAAATGTGGCATTGTATGGGGGAAAAAAGGTCGACTTTCGTCCGGTTTTTGTCCAATGCAGTGTAGACCTACAGTTAAGCAAGTAATGATCCTATGAACTAGATGTTATAGGCAGTTTGTTGTTTATTACATTCTACGCAGAGAATTAGCACAGTAACAATGTTTGCATACTGTCAGCAGATGCTATTTTTTTATGTGTAAATATTTGTGTTTGCTAAATTCTTTTAACAGGATCTGTTCTCATCTTGTTGCCAAGAATATCCTTTTTTTACATCGTGAAGCTAAGTTTGTCATTAGGATTGTTGCTTCTTGTTGTGGTTTCTTCTGGAATTTTATTTTTGTACTTTTCTTTCTTCCTCTACTCTATTGCCAATTTCTCCATAAGACAATTTCTAGAACATTAAAAAGTATGTGCTCTTGATATATATAAACATTCTAGTGGTTACATTTTGTTACATTTTAAGGGGTGATCTAACCATGCTGTTTCACAGAGCCTGCTCTTCACAGCAAGCTTTAGGCTCACACTTCCTAGTCAAGCTGTGGATGGGTCTTCCACAGTGGTTGGCATATCAGATCTGCTACTTATAGCTGAGCCTGTTAGAAGGGCATTGGTAACGGAAGGGTCTAAACAGTCGGGCAGAAGGCTGTGGAGCTTATCAGTAAGAAACCTAAACAAGCTAATGTACTGCTGATAAGACACTGCGGGGATGTCACCTCTAGAGCCTGTGAGAGCACAAAGAGGTGGTCGGTAACTTATAGACGCTTGAGTACACAAGCAGTAGATAAGAACCGCTCTAACTCTGAAGTGAAGGAAAATCAGAAGAGTAGTGTGTTTGGTAATAATCTTTTGCCTACATGTTTAAAACTAATTAATGAAATGGTAATACCCCTTCAAGAGTTTTAGATATTGAGAATGTAAAATAAAACAATAAAGACTAATATGTTACTTTTGTATTATTATTATTATTATTATTTAACTGCTCGCTGTCCCTCTGTTGTTCTTCCTTGAAATTTATTATTCAAGTTAAAACTGGGGTTACCATTACCCTTACCAATATTGTGATTCTGTATGCCATCAGCACTTAGTAGACAGTGTCAGTGTGTAAGGACGTATCCTACTAACAAATGAATGGTAAAGTCCAGTTGTCAATTTATTCAAACATTTACAGGTAGTATAACAGTACTGGAACAACGTGAAGTTCAGAGACAAATACTTTAAGGGCATGTCCCCACGGCACGGGTTTTCGGCCGGTTGTTCAGCTTGTTCAGCTGGTTTGAAAAACCGGCCGAAAATGAGCACAATTGTGCTCTATGGAAAATCCGTGCAGCAGTCCCCACTGCACGGGTTTTCCGCCCGGCGGTTTTGCCGCGGCAAAACATTGAGCAAGCACCATCTTCCGTCTGGTTTTCGGACGGAATATGTGCTGCTCAATGGGAGGGGGGAGGGCTCTTCTCCGCTCATCGCGGAGAAAAGCCGTCCCCCCCCACGACCGTGGGGGCGGGCGCAAAACAGGACAAATACCGGCCATTTGTCCTATGCCGTGTAAACGAGCCCTAATACTGTTATTCAGTGGAGAATACAAGTATTTATTAAAACAAACATGTCTGCAGATCAGATGGGTGCATAGGCTAAACTGATACTATATTGAGTATATTGCTTAACCTAAGGTGGTTGTAGGTGACCAAAGGATTCATATCTTTAAATCTCCATGGCATACAGCACCCATGGGGTCTGTTCCATGTATAACATAGGGTGACATGTATGCTTTTTAAGCGCATTATATTGGTGTAGAATGAGTCTGATTTATGAACCCGCTCTACTGCGGGTCATAAATCAGGCGCATTCTAGCGCATAAACGTCAATTCTGGCTCAGATAAACCACTTTGAAAGTGCTCTACCTGTTCCAGCAGTAATGCGCCTAGAATTGCCATACTGAAGCTATAAATCTACAGCTTCGTACGGTTCTACTGCACCCCGCCTCTCGCACACCCCCGCGGTGTGCCGCGGGCGCTCTATAATGCGCCTTTTTTTGGCGTGCGGGCGATTTTAGACTATAGTGAACAGGCTACTTCTTGGGCTGAAAAGACGCCAGACTTCTGGTGCAGTCCCGTTCATATCTGTTGCCCATAATGTATATCCAGACTGTTCCTTTAAAGAACAAAGTTATCACTTGTTGGTACATTTTCATTAAAAGCAACATCATTTATTATACTGTGATGGTGCACTCCCTCATTCTGGTATTTATGACACTAGGTATCTCCATTAAATGTTCTCTATACTTTGTTATTTTTTTCAGATGGTAAATAGATTTGTGCATAAAAAGAATTCTGTCCTGGAATATTCCGCATGTCGACCGAAAATTGTCTATATCTGGGTGTGATCTTATGTGGAGAAAGAACCTCGGTCACTATTTATACCTGCTTAAGGTGGGAAGCTTGGGCTGAACAGGTGTCTACAGGTGTCAACCATGAGAAAGAAGACGACACTGCACACGGCCCCACCTGATGGCGGCTGGGGGTGGATGATTGTGATTGGCTGCTTTCTTGTTACAGTCTGCACACGTGCAGTTACAAGGTATGTGATTTTCTATTATGTTTATTTTATATATTATTATTTTTTGTATAAAAAGCCAGAAAAAGTCATTAAAAGAGTCCGTTTAATTCATTCCCCGCCCACATTTGGTTAGCCCCGCCCACCTCACAACAGATTAACCTATTACTTTGAATAGGTAGAAATATCTGAACTGTCAGGTGGGCAGGGGCTAACACCTACTCATGAATAAGCTAGACTCTTTTTCTGGCTGAAAGCTGCCAGGTTTGAGCATTAAATGCTCTGAAACTGCTGCATCTTACAGAAGAAGAGATGCAGTGCTGGAAACATCAGGTCTGACACAAGCTTGTGTTGTCCACAGCAAAGGGGGCATAATCTATGTGACAGGTTCCCTTTAAGCCCTGCCAAAAACAGAGTATAACAGACTGCCGGTAACAGGTTCAGTGTAATACATAGCCATACAGTAATGTGTTACAATGTATTGAAAAAGCGATTGAGGGATCGCATAGTCTAGTTCCCTATGAAAACTAACAAAAAGTAAAAAGCAGATCAATGAAAAATGTTTGAACAAATGAAAATTAAAACTCCTAATTCTCCAATATAAAACAATATTAAAGTACACATAAGACTGGGTTTACACTGTGTTATTGACTTCTTCAGTGGTATCTGTTGGAGTACCATGAAAAATGGGTACCGTGACATAGCCATGGCTGGTAAATGTAGCCCTATTTGGACTCTGCTTTGTTTGTCAAATGTACATGCTTTCAGTGTGGGACACTCTGGTCTACCACACTTTTATGTTCCACACAGAAATGTGTATACCACTGGCAAATAGAGAAAATCTACAGAAAATACATTTGCTGTATTAATATCTATGGGCCAGCTGCAGCTATGTTGTGGTACCAATAGTAGTCAACAATGTGGTGTGAAACCAGCCTAACAGACACTGCCGCATCTGTAATGAACCAGGTTATACATTATCATGTTATTTGGTCCGTAAAATTTAAAAGCCTTTCCTCTATTGCCTTTTTACATCTAGCTTCTCAAAAAATAGAATGAGAGTAATCAAAAATGTTATGTCCACCAACATGATACCAATGAAAACGTAAATGTATCTTGCAAATAAAAAGCCCTCACACAGCTTCGTCATCACAAAAATGGATGTATATTTCTTTGTACTACCTGTTTTCGTGCTCTTGCATCAGCACATAGAACAATTGTGAAACAGATAAGTGGATCTGCAGGTTCTGTTTTTATCTTAGAAGGTGAGATCTATAAAAACTAGTGTATACAACTGAGCTTGCAAGAAAGACTATACACACTCAATGCGCATAAACATGCAGAGTCAAGATTTCCCTTTCCCTGTTTACATTATATCAAAACACAAGATCACAATGGTCAAAAAAGATGGAAGCTGGTTGTGTTGAATGTGCTTGCTGTGTAATAGAAGCCTTATGTACTACTGCTCGCATCCTGTGACATTAACATAAAAAAAATCTTTTCTCACTTTTTAGATGTATCTCAATATTCTTTGTCGAGTTCCAAGTATATTTTGGCCAAGATTATTCAAGAACGGCTTGGATACATTCCATTGTTGACTGTGCTACAATGTTATGTGGTAAGTAATTTCAAGATGTCCATATATCAAAATATATACACTGCAGAAATTGTGTTGTCCATAAAAAAATCTCAAAAATGTAAAGTCTTTAAAAGAAATCAAATATTAGTCATGTTTTACTTTAGGGAAGTGAGTTAGGTCTCTGGTGCCACCTATTGGAAGTTACATCCCTTACAGCCACAAGGGATGCTACTTCCAATACGTGGTACTGTAGGCCTAGCTCTCTTTTATAGAGCATATTGGCTTATGTGATTTCCCAAAGAGCATTGGATAACATCTAAGTATCCCTACACATTGTATTGTGTTATTCCATAAAGCTACTTATGAAGATATGATGGTTGTACCATAAAGGCCATACCTTTCATAGCAGCTACAGGAAACGACATCCATCTCATGTTAATATCCTTTCAAATGTTTGAATGACCTTACTTCTTTATACAGCTCCTCTTGGAAGTTACGTGAGCAACCATGTCTCGTGCCAAATGGGAATCATGCTTGGAGGTCTTCTTGCTTCCATGGGACTTATCCTAAGTTCATTTGCAACAAGCCTGGAGTATCTCTACCTCACCCTAGGAGTCCTCACAGGTCATTCTAGTTCATCAATCATTTTTAGATATTTTATATCAATGTTAAATCTATCGTGTTGGAAAAGTTCTCATAGGCATTGCTGCTGTAAACTAAACTATGGCACAGGATCCATGGATTTGTTACAAAATAAATGATCTTTTGGGCTTGTGATCAATTTTGTTAGATGATTTATGGCACATCAATACATGTCATTTCAACTACAGTGTTTGTTTTAAACAACCCTCAGCCAGCTATCATTTTTACAATATAAAACCTATGCCTAGCCTCTAACTAAACATTAACATCCCTTACTAACCAAGGTCTAAGCCTACTGCCCAGCACCTCAGACATTAGAGTTCATACAAGTGTCCTATGGTTCTACCTTCCACGTATTAATAGCACCTGTTGTTCTTCGGTATGAGACCAAACCAGCAAATGCCTGAAGAGCTCACACCTTTGTTATAAAGCTCTCCCTGTTGGCATCCCATTAGTCGAATATCCTGTCTAGCAATAAAATTGTTTACAGTATCATAGGACAGCATGGTAGCTCGATGGTTGGCACTGTTGATTGTCAATGACAAGGACCTGGGTTTAAAACTGACTAATGGCAACTTCTGCATTATATTTGCATGGGTTTCCATGGGCTACATTGGTTTCCTCTTAAAGTCAAAAGCTATACTGAAAATATGGAATTCAGATTGTGAGCCTCACAGGGACCAATGGAAGTTATGACCTACTCTGTACAGTGCTACAGTCTATGTTATTACTATATGAATGTATAAATAAATCACTGACCGTCAATAATATACTTCAATAAGGAAAAATTGCACTCTATTACAGAGCTGGTCAGACAATCTCACAGTCAAGTTCTTTGGTATGACTAAAGTATATTATAAAAAAGATCTAAAGTAAAAAGAGAAGCAAACAATTTTTACAAAAAAATTCACATATGGTAGTGATATGAAATGGAAAAGAAAATAAATATATATATATATATATATATATATATATATATATATATATATATATAAAGTGCCTTGCGAATGTATTCGGCGCCCTTGAACTTTTCAACCTTTTGCCACATTTCAGGCTTCAAACGTAAAGTTCTAAAATTTACATTTTCTTGTGAAGAATCAATAACAAGTGGGACACAATTGTGAGGTGGAATTAAATTTATTGGATATTTCAAACTTTTGTAAAAAATAAAAAATTTAAAAGTGGGGAGTGCAATATTATTCGGCCCCTTTACTTTCAGTGCAGCAAACTCACTCCAGAAGTTCAGTGAGGATCTCTGAATGATCCAATGTTGTCCTAAATGACTGATGATGATAAATATAATCCACCTGTGTGTAATAAAGTCTCCGTATAAATGCACCTGCTCTGTGATAGTCTCAGGGTTCTGTTTAAAGGGCAGAGAGCATCATGAAGACCACGGAACACACCAGGCAGGTCCGTGATACTGTTGTGGAGAAGGTTAAAGCCGGATTTGGATACAAAAAGATTTCCCAAACATCAAACATCCCAAGGAGCATTGTGCAAGCGATCATATTGAAATGGAAGAAGTATCAGACCACTGCAAATCTACCAAGACCCGGCTGTCCCTCTAAACTTTTATCTCAAACAAGGAGAAGACTGATCAGAGATGCAGCCAAGAGGCTCATGATCACTCTGGATGAACTGCAGAGATCTACAGCTGAGGTGGGAGAGTCTGTCCATAGGACAACAATCAGTCGTACACTGCACAAATCTGGCCTTTATGGAAGAGTGGCAAGAAGAAAACCATTTCTCAAAGATATTCATAAAAAATCTCGTTTAAAGTTTGCCACAAGCCACCTGGGAGACACTAAACCTGTGGAAGAAGGTGCTCTGGTCAGATTAAACCAAAATCTAACTTTTTGGCCACACTGCAAAACGATATGTTTGGGGTAAAAGCAACACAGCTCATCCCCCTGAACACACCATCCCCACTGTCACACATGGTGGGGGCAGCATCATGGTTTGGACCTGCTTTTCTTCAGCAGGGACAGGGAAGATGGTTAAAATTGATGGGAAGATGGATGGAGCCAAATACAGGACCATTCTGGAAGAAAACCTGTTGGAGTCTGCAAAAGATCTGAGACTGGGACGGAGATTTATCTTCCAACAAGACAATGATCCCAAACATAAAGCAAAATCTACAATGGAAGGTTCACAAATAAACATATCCAGGTGTTAGAATGGCCAAGTCACAGTCCAGACCTGAATCCAATCGAGAATCTGTGGAAAGAGCTGAAAACTGCTGCTCACAAATGCTCTCCATCCAACCTCACTGAGCTCCAGCTGTGCGCCAAGGAAGAATGGGCAAGATTTTTGGTCTCTTGATGTGCAAAACTGATAGAGACATCCCCAAGTGACTTGCAGCTGTAATCGCAACAGACGGTGGAGCTACAAAGTATTAACTTAAGGGGGACGAATAATTTTGCACCCCCCACTTTTCAGTTTTTTTATTTTTTACAAAAGTTTAAAATACTCAACAAATTTTGTTCCACTTCACAATTGTGTCCAACTTGTTGTTGATTCTTCACAAAATTTTTTATATTTTATATCTTTATGTTTGAAGCCTGAAATGTGGCAAGAGGTTGAAAAGTTCAAGGGGGCCGAATACTTTCGCAAGGCACTGTGTAGGTGTGTATATATATATATATATATATATATATATATATATATATATATGTGTATATATTGTGAGAAGGCACGAGGTGCCGTTATTGATGGTCGATACGTGTCACCGAGGTTTCTGATCTCGGTGAAGTAAAGCCTGTTAGCCGTACGTCAGTATCGATATGGTACTGGCATTTGTTTTGTTAGTATGACTGCTGGATAGCAGTCGATCTGGGTCAGGCTTTACTGGGAGCAATTGAAAGAGCAGTGGTGGATTGCTCCCAGCATCCAGCCTGGTTTTGAGGCCTACTTAGGCAGGGAGTTTGGAGGATGGGTGTGGTGGTGTTCTCAGTCAGAAGTTGCCTGACTGGACAAGAGAGGAAGTTCGAGCTGCAGCCTTCCGTCCACTGGATACCACATACCCTGATCTAGGTGGGGAAAACACCTAAGAACTGCTGGCCTTACAGAGACTGTGAGTTATCTACACGGACTGTGTATTTGTTTTTGTGTTGGGCTGAAGTTTAGCCCGATGCTTTTCTTTTCCTTGGCTGTATAATCGGTGGCTGAATAAAGGCAAGAGACTTAAAAACGTACACTGTGAACAGTGTGTTTTGCTACCGGTGAGCTACATCCCCACTATATATATATATATATATATATATATATATATATATATATATATACAACCCCAGTTCTACCATATTCTCAATTTTTACCTCACAGTGAACACTATAAAAAAAATCCCCAAAAGACTTTTAGAATTGCTGATTTTTTCTTATTATATCCCCCTTACAAATATATTAGTATGACTTGTGTACCCCAAAATGGTGCCATTAAAAGTATAGTTGGTGCTACAAAAAACAAGCTCTTGTGGAGCTATGTCAATTCAAAATAGTTATGTAAATTATATGAAAATTGCTTTTCTTTGGTAAAAATATTTAAAACACTATACATCTGGTGTTATCATGTATATTTCAACCGATATAAAAAAAATAAAATTACTTCTACCTTACAATCAGCACTGAAAAACAAAACAAGAAAAGGGAATGGCAGAATTGCTATTTTTTTACCCCCTTTTACTTTTGTACTATATTTATAAAAGTAGTATCCAGGTTTTAAGTTGGTAAAAAAGATCATTTATTTTTTTGCACTTTTGCTGTGCTATTAGTTTTCAATCCATCTTCAGTTATAAAAAGTTTCTGAAAGAGGTTTGGATTCATACACCCCATATAGGACAGTTTTTTTATGGTGCATGTTGATGTGGTGTTTTGGGTATGCAGACCACCCATAGACATACATTTAAAAAAAAAAAAAAAAAACACCAAATACTGCAACTGCCTGTATGACTTGAGTTGTCATTTTGTGCTGCATTTTGACCGTTGGCTTAAATTAGCTTTTTCACCAGCTAAAGGGAAAGGAGAATAATAACATCCATTATTAGCTTAGAGTAGCTGCGGTATTAAAAGCTTAGTATTTGGTCTCCTAGAGGATAGTATTAATAATCTGGCATTACTATTGTTTTTGCATGGAAAACTGCCAAAGATTTACAAAGGAAAAATGTGCATCACAGGCCACCTGCATCAACATACTGGTCACAGCTCTCGTGTCTACTTTTTTTTTTTTAAAGATAATGCTGAGCTTTACTTGTGTTATTACATAATGACTTACGCCAGAAAATAGTTTGGGCAGATTCAACATTCAGTAGGTTAATAAGTGAAGTTTTAATTGGATTGCAAGATGTAATTATTGTTTTTTAGACTTGCTGGGTAATAGCCAGTTCTGTAGTAAGCTATTGTAATGCCATAGTAAACTGAATATAAACTATATACAGTATAGTACTGTATATACCAGTTAAAGTGAGCTTGTAAGGTGGTTTATGCTACTCTGAGGACAGGTATAACAGAATCTTTTGGAACAGGATTTTCGGGTAAAAAGTAGAGTAAATCCTAAAACAGAAAGCGAAAGTACTGCAATGGATTATCATCTACAGTAGAGCAATGATAATGCATCTGAATGTAATGATAATGCAGCTGAGCATAAGGTAGAATTTTTAGGTCTTCTGTCACCACTGAGAGCTCTGACAAATACAATTCTTTACCACAAGGTTGAGTTTTAGGCATATGGATTTATATGTGTATATGCTAGTATCTTACTCATTATGAGCTGTATACGATTGTATTTTGTGAGCTCCCTCTAGAGGTGGCAACAGGTAGCTGTAATGAATGTGTCAGGCCATGCATGCATGTATTTGTATCACTACATCCTTTGTGAGCCAGTGTCTTAAAGGGGTACTCCCATCTCAGATATGTATGCCATGTCAACAAGATATGCCAAAAATATGTGTGATAGGTATGAATCTTACCTCTTGGACCCATATCTATCTTGAGAATTGTGGTCCTATTTCCCCCATCCTTATCTATGCTGCAGCTGCCCAGAATAGAGAGGTGGCCAAGCATGGGTTTCCCTCTCTGTTAATCTGACTGGGAGTTCTAAGTAGAGCTAAGCACACTTGTTCACACTTGGAAGTCCCATTAGAGAGTGAGAGACATGTGGCCACCTCTCTAATCTGTACAGCTGGGGCATAGATGAGGATGGGGTCTTGTAATAAGTGTGGGTCCAAGAGCTGGGACCTTCACTTATTAGACCTTTATGGCATAACCTGTTAATATCTAAAGATGAGAATATCCTTTAATGGGTCCAATAACATTCACATATTCAAGTGGCCAGCAATATAAATTTTATATTCAGCAATTTTGGTGTTTTAAAAGAAAAATGAAAACCATGAAAATGCAAATCTAGGGAGAAAGTTTGCAGCAAAAATTCTCAACAATCACTTAGTTGATTTTTTTTTTCTAATTTCATTTTTTTACATTTACGATTTACATCTTCATTTACATTTTCTATTTGATTTGTATTTCTCCAGGTGTTGGATTTGCACTTTGCTACAGTCCTGCTATTGCCATGGTGGGAAAGTACTTTGACAAGAGGAAAGCCTTGGCTTATGGAATTGCCATGTCTGGAAGTGGAATTGGCACGTTTATATTAGCCCCTGTGGTACAGCTGCTAATTGAACAGTTTTCCTGGCGTGGAGCTTTACTCATTCTTGGTGGTTTTGTCGCCAATCTTTGTGTCTGTGGTGCCTTAATGAGACCTATAACCCTAAAGGAGGACTTTGCGCACTATTCACTAAAGCAGGAAAATGCTCCAAATGAGCCAAACCAAAGTAACATACCTCCCTCCAAGTGTTCACCTCTGAGCCAGGACTGCACTCACAAGAGTCTATGCTACTGTTCTCAAAAGGAGTTCAGCTTTCTACTGAAACCAAACTTCATCGTTCTTGCCATATCTTTTTTATTCTTAGCTTATGGATGTAGTCCTCCTTTTGTATATCTTGTGCCTTATGCTCTCAGTGTTGGTGTGAGCCACCAACAAGCAGCCTTCCTAATGTCTATCCTGGGAGTCATAGACATTGTTGGAAACATCACCTTTGGATGGTTGACCGACAGAAGGTAATTCATTTTATTTTATTCTAGATCTAGACTATAAAATGGACGTAAAGTTATAGATGTATTACACCGTGGATATAGAATGTGTGGCTTGTAATCTTGTCAAAAGCTCATATCTTCTGTAGTACAAGGCCAATAGTTCCGACACAATTTCCTAAAACTATGTAGTAGAGGTAAGACTTTTCATGTTTTACACTAAGAGGTTAGGCCAGGTCTTCTGGGTTGGCTTTACAGCCTTGAATCCATCCACCTTTTAAATCCATAAAAAGTAGAGCAGTGCCGCAATGTTGAATTCTTCGAAAAATATCTAATTGTGCTTACCAAAGCAGATTGACAATATAATTCACCTAACAAGACAAGTTGGATTTGCTTAACTAGCTCTTTTGAGATATTCTAGGTTTGTCCATCTCATTTTATTTTAAACAGCCCTTAATCATTAAAAAGTTATTCTCACACACATATAAAAAAAACAAATACTATATAATATAAAAAGGATCCAACTGATTTATGGGATTTTGATATTAAAGGGGTTGTCTGACTCCATCGATTCATCTCACCTCAGTCCTTTTTTCTCAGTTTCATTTTTGAATTCAGTGTTTACTGGCTTCTACTAGCCTGCAGTGATGAGTTGCTCAGGACATCTGGTCTGTAGCTATAGCGACCAGCACTGGCAGCCTATCAGGAGAAATCAAACAGGTCTGTAGCTATAACAACCTGAGGAGCTGATGCAGCCCATACAAGAGGGGATATCTAGGCATAGGTAGGACACTGTTAATGGACACATATTTCAAAGTGACTTGTTTTTGCAAGATCTTTAATATTAAAAGCAATCCTTGTAGTGAGACAACCCCTTTAATGGCCTATTCTGAGGATAGGCCATCTACATTGTATTGGTGAGGGTCCAACAACCAGTCCCCTATCAATCATCTTATTCAATGGGTGTTCGTTCTTTTCCAAACACAGCTATGTACAATATGTAGTGGCTGTGCCTGATATTGCAGCTTAGTACCATTCAAGTACCACATGTGTACTACCACATACACATGCCTGGTAACAATGAAGAGGACACAACACTTGCATGACCCCTTCAGTCAAATAATTGTCTGTGTTACAGATATACAGTGTGTATAGATGTCTTTGTGGAATTTAGGATGATGTAACACTTGTCATATTTTGCCAAGACTCAACAAATATTTTTTGATTACATTTAAAAATGAGCAAAATACGGTAAACAGGTTAGCTTCCACACATACCCATTAAATTTACTTTGTGTGGGATGTAAAAAGTTTAAAGATTTATGGTGGGCTGCTGCTGGTAAAACAACACTGTACATGTGTGTCCAGAAGGTACAGAATTCTTTGGTGTTGGAAATCTGATTAATGCCATATGTATTTGAAAAGGCTGATGGGAAGAAAGCTTAACTCTCCAGCGTCATCTATTGGATGTAATATCCTCAAGTCACATGTGACTTTCTGAGCCTTGCAATGTGAAAGATTCAAGCCATGCCAATTTAGCTCATCTGCATGAAGCTGTTTTGTAGTGTTGCCCTTCATCAGTGCAAAGTAGAACATACTTGTTTGCTAGGTGAGAGGCGTTGATTGTGGCTCAGAAGGGATGAGGTACCTCATTAGGGAGAAGCACCATGTTGATGTTGGGAATTTATCGCCTTTTACACCCCACTGGGTATTTGCATATTTCAAGAGACCCATAGCAATATGGCTGGATGGGCAGCAGAGCCTATAATCACTTTGGAGTAGCCTGACTTGGGAAATCCTGCTCAGGTCATCGCTTCAAACCCCCATTTCTATTTAGTTGTGCCACTTGTTTGCAATAAAATTGTTGGACTACATTATCTGTCATACTGAGGAACCCCTCCTAGAAGCTTTGTTATTTGCATAAGCTCTTAAGGTTGATAAAAAGTGATGTATCAGATGTACAGTACATGTCTGATTCCATCGAGATATTTCCAAAGCAAAAACCTAATATTTTAAAGCGGTTCTCCACTTCCTAATAAAAAGTATAATGCTCCTGCCATCCCATTAAAAACAATCCTATACTAACCTTCCTCCAGTTCCAGCGCAACATCTCTCCAGTTTTCTATGGTCAGTCTTCTACTTCTGAATGGGGACATCACTGCTGCAGCTACTGATTGGTTACAACAATCATGTGTCTTTGATTTACATCACTGTTTGGAATTGAACGGCTCTGAACGGTGATGCAAATAGAGGCACATGATCACTGCAGTGGCTGCAGCAATGATGTGCCGCTTGGAGATAGAAGAATGATAAATGAAGACCGGGGAGATGCAACACTGGAACCGAGAATCAGAGTAAGGTGAGTGTAAGGTTTTCTCTTTTTATGGAATCCCTGGAGCATTATATTACTTTTTTTCTTTTATAAAGTGGACAATCCCTTTAAGAATGAAAAATATTAGATAAAAAAAATTACAGTATATGGAAGTAGTGCCATCTAATAAATGGACATTTTACTAACTTAAGCTTCTCATATTACCTAACTTTCCACACAGAGGTTATTGCATCACAAAACCTCAATCGATATATTCACTCAAGACCCTTGCCTCATTGTGCCAGAAACAAGAGCATCAGGGCATTATGATGACTATTTGCCATCCACAATTGCAGCAGGGGAAATGTGTGGTGGTCTTGTCTTTTCTCTCTGGATTACGGCTAGGGTAGAGAAGCCTGATGTGGCTCGATCAGTTGATCAATGTGCCAGATTCTTTTTAAAAGAGGACGTTTTCATAAAACAATCCCTTTACCTATAGTCGAACATAATGGATTTAAGTTTTAAAGTTAAACTCGTATATTATAACTTCTGTCTCTGAAACGCCTCCTAAATTCAGAGACAGAAGTAATATATTGTAAAAATATGTAGTAAGATAGTGCCCTCTAGTGTACAAAATACTGTACAGGCCACTTGGCCTACAATGTCTGTCTTCTTGAGCTGTAATTACCTTGAACTGGTTGTCCACTTTATCTAAAAATTAAATGAAAAGGTATTGGTGCCCAATAAAATAAAAAGCCTATACTCCCCTTCACCTCCGTTCCAGCACTGGCTCTCCATGGTCTTCTGCTTACGTTCCGTCTTCTTCTTTGTTGCTGTAGATGTTGATTGGCTGCTGTGGTCACATGCAACCTCCTTATGTCAGCAGCTCCGACATTGATGGAAACCGAGGCACGTGACTGCTGCAGCCAATCAGTGGCTGCAGGAGTGACATCCCACGTGGAAAGGAACAGAGGGTAACATAAGACCAGGGAGAGCCAGGGCTGGTTCGGAGGTGAAGAGGAAGCTAAGGAATAGTTTTTTTATTTTTATTTTATTGGGCACCAGTAGCTGATTATCTTAATGTTTAGATAAATTGGACCACTCCTTCCATGTCATTGTTTTTTTCTTTTAAATAAGGGTTGTACAAATGGAAAAAGGCTGCTCTCTTTCAAAAACAGTAGCTGCCGTGGATTGAGTAGATGCAAAACCCCACTAATTCCATGGATAGGTATTGTACTGTTTTTGGAAGATTGAACCATGTTCTCCTACTGCTGTACAACCCTTTTGGTCTCTACATTTAAGAATGATCTAAAAGCTTTAACAGGATATTATGCATGTGAGATTTTCATTTTCAAATGTATATTGAATTGTATAACTTTTTTTTTCCCAGGTTTTTGAAAAAGCACCGATACACATGCTACCTCATAGCTGTGGCACTGGACGGCTTTAGCTGCCTTTTCCTTCCATTTCTTAGGTGCTTTGAGCTACTGGTGCCTTTCTCTGTTACATTTGGTTATTTTGATGGAGCCTATGTTGCCCTGATTCCTGTTGTGACTGGAGATGTGGTAGGCACATCAAGCTTATCATCAGCCCTTGGTGTGGTCTTCTTTCTCCATGCAGTGCCATACCTAGTGAGTCCACCAATATCAGGTATGTTTACTTCATTACTTACACAAGCATTTTTAGGTTTAGATCTATGAATATTCAATAATCTATTACTACGTTATAAGTATGTGACCATTACACTTATAGAAACCTGCTGTAACCAAAAATGTCACTATAGCATTGAGCCCCCTTTAGCAGATTAGTGGGCTTTCCATAAGATTTTAGAATGTCTCTCAGACTTTGTGTCCATTTAGCCAAAAGAGCATTGGTGAGATGAGGTTTGATACTTTCTTCTGGTTATTCTTCAAACAAGACAATTGAGGACCAATGAAATACACATAGAACAGATTTATTCTCCACAGAGGTACAACAGTCTAGATGGTTATAGTTGACCATTATTGGTTGGCAGCTCATGCCGATGGACGTATTACAGCTTTGTTTTATCCAGAACCATAATAGGTGTTGGCACAGAGGAAAATGAAGCCTCTGCTGTATCTCTCTGCTGATGTTAGAGTCCATCAGAAAAAATAATTGTAACATGCTCCATGAGACACCATGTGAATGGAGTTGCTGTCCTCTTCTAGGGAAGAACATTTTTACATATGTACAAAGTCTTTTGGATTCTATATAGGTGTGAATGGAGTGTGCTGTACATGTTCCATGTCATATGTAAGGGCCCTGAGCATAGAGATGATCTTTTTTTCCTGGGCTGACCAACTTTTAATTTTTTTAGTTATATAACATGTTGTTAACAATTAAAGATAGGAGTTAGGCAAAACCGATACCTTGTGCCATGCCTGCAGCTGTGTCTGAGGAGGGTGTTGCATGACAAAGGCATTTAATGGAAACCAAAGAGACAAATCGCAAACTGTCAGGTCCTGCACTAGGCTTGAAGGGGTTGTACAATCATATACCTCTATCCCCTATCCACAAGCTAGGTGATAAATGCATATTCGTTGAGGGTCCCACTGCTGGGACCTCCATTGATTGCTAAAACAAGGGTTCTGTGTCTCCAGTCCTTTCTCACTGCGCTCCTTTGTTGGCTTTCAACAGAGCAGTGTCCAAACATGAGCACTGTTGGCTCCATTCAAAGACTAGGAGATCAATGAAGATAGAATCAGAGCATATGGGAGCAAAAAACCCATAAAAAATACCAAAACTCTATTAAATATCACAATCAAAAACATGAAAAGGTAAATAGGAGTAGCCAACAAAAGAGCAGGTGCAAAACCCTTAGTATATTAACCAGTGAATTAGCGCCTACCCTGAAGCGATTCCCGTGAAACCCGCATCAGGCTACTGGGAGGTACTGCTAGTTATTGGTAGGTGCTAATTATAACACTTGCACATGTTACATTGTCCATTGTGACATGATTTGTATTATAATTGTATGCTTTTATGCATTTGGCTTAACTATCCAGTGTTACTATTCACTGTTTAATACACTAAGGCTCTGTTCACACGGCGTAATTGCGGCGCATACAGTAGGGCCGCAATTATGCCGAGTTCTTTGGGAGTCGTGCTGTTACACGCCTACTTCCGCGTACTTTGCTCTACTCGCGGCACGTATTCGCTGCAAGTAATTGACATGTCACTTATCTCCCCGAGTGTACAATACGATCATATAGTACGAGCGGGGAGAGGAGGCGTAATCCATAATCCTCTATGAGAACTGTGGATTATTGTAATTTAGGAGTGCATCTCGCCCATATTAAAGTGCAAATATGCAGCGAAATGCGTGCCGAAATTACCCCGTGTGAACATACCCTAAGGGTACCCTACCCGGTCTTTTGTTGGTTACTACTGTTTACATTAACAAGTTTTTCATCTTGTTTGGTGGGTCCACCAGCGATCATACATATATTACCTATCCTGTAGATAGGTGATAACTGTCTATGGTGGCACAACCCCTTTAACGCAGTGCATCCGTTTTACCTGGAGTGTTCCATTAATAACTTTAGTAATATGATATGTTACAAAGAAAACAATTAGATGCTGACAGTAACTTTCTAATCGTCCTTTATTCTCTTGTTCAGGTCTACTGATGGACACAACTGGAAACTACACAGCAGCATTCCTTTTAAGCGGGTTTTCTATGATGTTTTGTGCCTTTTTATTAGCATTTGCCAAAATAATAAAAAAGTTAAAGCGCAAACAGCAGACAATGACTGTTCCCACATCCAATACCAAGCAAGAGATCTGGACTAATGGAGACCTGACTTCTACAGCCACTGAAGAGTGTAACCACAATGAGGTTTAGATCAACCTGGACAAGATGTCATAACTGACAATGATTTAGGATGCTTGGACTTTTAAAAACGGGCCCGAAAACTATTTGTTCTGGATTTGAATACATTCTTCTATTTTAAGTACCAGCCAGTGACTTACCGGCTAAGACTTAATACTTTGTTAATTGCACAAACAATTTGAAAGAAGTGATCTGCTGGTCGATATCCCTATTACACAGCAAATGCAGAAATCCTGCACTTTATGAGGAACATTCTTGAAAACTAAATATTTTTTTAAACTTGACAACCCATGTGGATGAGCAATGGTTTTATTCCCGAGCAATGCAATAAAAAAAGTGAATTAAGCACATCGTCTTCCCATTAGAAAAAAAGCTTTGTTTTTTAAGATACTCTGAAGACTACATAAATGCATCATGATGCCACCAGGACAGAAGTATGGTGCAACGTGCTATGCTGCAGAAGAGATGACATTGAAGATGGCAGCCATTGTTGCTTTCATGGTGAAAAGGTTTTATTTACTGTATACCAATGTACCACTGTGATAAAGAACATAAGGAGCTCAATAGTCCGTTAGCAGTACACAAAAATAATGTGTTCCCTGCTTTAAGTAGATCACTACGATGACTGATAAACTGGATACTGATCCATTCATGCTTAAGGAGGCTATACTTGAAAGTGAATCTACATCTATTCTCATCAGCTGATGCTGCCTGTGCCCCCAATCCTTGGCATAGACATAGATTTACAAGATTACATTGGAGTTTACCGCACATTAATTAATTGTTGAGTTTCGATAACTGTGTGTATAGGTATATATATATACTATATATTAGTTATTATAGTATGTATATATATATATATATATATACTATATATATATATATATATATATATATATCTATATAAACTATATATATATATATAATATATATATATATAATATATATATATAAATTATATATACACACACATTATTTTGTGGTTAAAGATTAAGTAAACTAGTAATTTGTTTAAAGGGAATCGTTTTTATTTTCTGATTGTAGATTTCTCAAACTGGTTTTCTGTACATGATTATGGGAGCAGCCTTCATGCCTGCACTGCTTTTAGCAGCATTTAGAGAGATGCTTTACAGCAGCTTCATGGACATAGGAGCCTGTGAACAGGATCAGTCCCATAGGCTTCTATAGGAGAGTTTTCTAGGTATGCTCTGTGACCTGGGAATAAGTCAGTGTGCAGGGAGGGAGAAGGGGAGCTGTTACTATCTCCTATTGTGACTGGTGGATCCTATGTTATCTATACCCATTGGTATCAGCTTTCAGTATCACCCTGTTTGTACTGACATGAAGTAGACTACTGAAAATCTCTCTCTACAGAACAGGAAGTGTCAGAATATTATTATTAGGCTTACAGGCGAAAGTAAAAATACAGGACTTAAGAAATTAAAAAAAATATTGATAGTGATATGGAAATGTAAAAAAAATCTTAACCAAAAATTCTTAAAAAATGTGTTTAACACAAAAACATGAGTTAAATAATAAGTCATTTTTGATGACACATTCCCTTTAAACCTCTGAACATTCTGGACAGAGGAGACCAGTGGGTGGTCCTTCTCTATGCTTGACAGTTGTCTCTTTATGAATATTCGTATAGGTAAAGCTACCAATCAGTGAGTAGCGCCACCAATGTACACGTTAGCAATAAATAACCAGAGGTTTACGGGAGTAAATTATTAGCTATACTGAATCTTTTCCCACAAATATATATATATATATATATATATATATATATATATATATATATATATATATATGTATACCAATCTGCTCAGCTTCTCTGGCTCTAAAATACATTGTCTACAGATTGAACAGCATTTTGGATGTGACAGGTTGACTTAAAGGGGTTGTCTCACTACATTGATTCGTCCGGTTTTCTTGGTTTCATTTTGAATTCAGGGGCGTGCTTACTGGCTTCTACTAATAAATATATAAATCCACCGCACACCAAAGGATTTTTGCTTTTGAAGGTGTATTTATTAACAGCAGATAGCTGAGAAAAGGGCAACAGACCAGTCCGAGTATTGCACTTAGTTGACACAGAGTATCAAATTAACACGCATATACAAGTATATATTATGGATACAATGCGAATTAACAATTGTAGTATATCATTAGATGTCTAAATACAATACGACGTTTCGGCTCTATGGGCCTTTATCAAGTGACATCTAGAGGATAATAGAATATAATAAAGTGGATGCAAGGTATTAGAAAACAAAACTAGCTAGAAAATATAATAGGAAGTTACATTACAGAAGTGGCTAGAAAAATAAATATAATGGTGTTCAATTCTCACTTTAAAAGGAATTCCTCCCAAGATGGCTGTAACATGTATACATGAATAATTATGGCTTTATGGTCAATTCAACTGAATCTTAGGCCCAAACTCACTGCTAGCTATAGGTACCTGATACAGGTAGTGAACTTAGTATGAGGGTGGTATTGATCTTCTATGACTAATGGCAACTTTATTTCACTGGAAACCTATCCATCTGTGACTAAATCTTTTCATTAACAGAAATGTATGTGGTTCAAATATACTCAAAACCTAAAAATCCAGATGTGACTAGAGTATGGGTGTCCAAGGGTCCAGGGTCTCTACCATAGGGTTGGTGATCATGGTAGTTCCCTTCCTTGATTTTGTTAACCAGGAAATATTAGATGATATATAAAAACAAATCAAGTGATCACCAAATCCACAGTGTAAGGATCCTAGAACAGAAATCCCCACTATCCAAGCTTTGGACTTCTTTGAGAACAACCAGGGGCTGCAAGAGTGCAGTTGTATCTGCTAACTGCAGTCATACTTGAATGTACAGGTTTTCAGCAGAATCAGACTTAAATTGTATGTACACCTTTGTATCTGATATGTATTGGAACAATTAAGGAACAATGTATCCATTCGGAACCTCAGTTGCAGAGGTGAAGATGGACATTAAAGGATCCATTTCACAATATACACCAAAGGCACCCAACAGACTGTATTAATTACAATGGGTCTGTCTTTTGTTTTCATAGAAAAAAAGGCATTCCCGAGGGAACAAGCGAGTGAGGTTCCAAACAGAACCTCTGACGATTATGTGAACAACTCCATAGTCTTGAATTAAAAACTTCTACAGACCTATGTGCTTCCAGTTCTACTGATAAATCCAAAGAAGTCTGAATCTGCATTTAGACTTTCTTCCATGGGTCACCTAATTCTTTCTACCATACATCCAGCGGGTAAGCAAGGTGTGGGGCTCACATGATAGGGTTTATTATGGAATGAGATTATGCAAGGTTTTTGTGGTCTGTATCCATGGAAACACACAGATCTTCATAGGAGCTGTAGTTATAAATGGCAGGATTATATCAATCATGGCTATTTGCACAGTTGTTTTCTTTAATATCTTGGAAACTTTGCAGCAATAAAATTATATACAATACCACAGCTGAAATCTACAGCATTGTAACCACTGTTACTGCCAGGGTTGGGGCTAAATAGTGACTGAGGCCGCAACACATGTTGCATAGTCAAAGACCGCAGTGCCGCTTGCTTGAAGTTCAGCTAATAGGAGTGAATGTAGTTGTGTTGTTATATACAAGTTTCTGCAACTGCTGCCAGATTGTCACCAGGCATCCAGCAGGTTTGAATTTCTATGGACTCGGGTCATGCAACATATGCTCTGCGATGCAACCACATTCATTTTAGTTAATGGCTATGCAGACAGTGCAACACTGCAGTTTTGGCCATGCAATGTATGTTGTCGCCAAATTTGTCATTTAGGCCTAGGTTAACTATAGAAAATGTCTAGCCCTGTACATAGGCAGTGCTGCTGTTTTGTACCATTGACAGTAACAAATGTCACAAATTAAATTTCTACAGTATTTCTTGTTACTATCACCATTCTACCGTGTTCTATGTGGTCTCTAATGTGTATTGTTGTGCCTTAACGTCCTGAGCTGCCATCTCACCACTACCCATTTAACAACAAATATACCAGAAATAAGCTATGACTTTTCCATTGTTTTGCATTAAAAACTATCTTTTAAATGATATTGTTACTTTGCCATTTTTTAAATTATAATGGTGGAAATAATAATTAATGGCTGGTTGACATAGCAGGGTTGCCTGCAAGGGATGGCCTGTGTGCAGAATCAGGACAAACGATAGACAAAAGTAGGCAACCCTCTAGGGCACCAACTCATGTTGGACAGGAATAGGGAGCAAGTTTAACATAACAAATCAATCAGCTGTTCGTGGTGCAGCGTTGCTTATCCCCACCACCAGCATCTCTTAATCTTCAGACTCAATGGCCCTGTGACTTACTGATATTACAGACACGTCACATGGCGACAGAGATCAGTGCTCTGCTGCTGCAAGTCTAATAGTATCTGGACAGTGCTGCCTGCTTCTCTGATATATCATCTTGTTTCTTCTGCTGTCCTCAAATAGCCTGGGTGGGGCCAGTAAGGTTTTTTCAATTTTTCCATGTGCGGGATGAATAAGGGGTGCCATTTGCCGTATTTGTGTAGGGTACCAAAATAACTTGTCCTAGTCCTGCCTTTGTAAGCTGATACAGTGGAGGAGGTGGAAGCGATCTTGTATACTGACAAGGCTTTTAACTGGAAGACGCTAATGTGGCTAATGGAGTACAGCTTCTTGCATTTGAAACAGTAGACATAAGATTAAAGGGGTTTTCTCACCATGTAGTCTCCCAGAGCTACAACCAGCTTTAGACTCTCACTTCCTGTTCAGGCTGTGGATTTATATCACATGTGCTATTCCTAGCTATTAATGTTATAGTAACATGATTGCAGAACATTATAAATTGTAGTAGACAAGACTACAGAGCTCTAAAGAGAGAAAGCTTGTCATTTTTGTTAGGTAAACAAACTCCATTGCTAGAGATAAGACTATATAGGGAGTGGCTCACCATGAACAAACTGACTGACTGACCGCAGCTTGGATAAATCCGATAAGAGATGGAGGAGAGAGAGGTGGGGTGAGGTGGTCGTTAACCATAGAAACTTGTATACTCTAAGAGGAGATCAAATATTCCTTATCTCTTGAACAAATGAAAATCAAAACAACAATGTATTTGGTAATGGTCTGCATTTATTTTTCACTACATGTTAAAAGCTAATCATTGTAATGAAAGAACCCCTTTGAGATCCCATAAAATTGGCAGTGCCATACGCAAAGAACATATACAGCTGTAAGGCTAAAGCCAGCAGTTAGTGAGGCTTCCCCAAAGTGTCACCAGAGTAGAGGGCTGCAGCTGTGGAAGGAGGAACCCAAGAGGAGAAAAAGACCAGATAATCTGGGGAGAAGTGAATGAGCAGTTACAAGAGAGCGCAGAGGAAGAGTTGTGGTAATAGTGTGGTCCCCTGATTGTAAACTTAGCCCTGTTAATTGTCCAGTTTCCCCTTAGTGTAGTTGGACTGGAAAGTCTACACACCAGGTGGCTGACTGGAGTACAAAGTCCAGTGGACAGAGGGGGAAACTCCTTTCCCACAGGCTAGCCACAGAAGTACGGTTTGGAAAATTGAAAGCTGCAGCACCCAGCTCATGGTAGACACTGGTAAGCAGTAACAGAAGTATGCTGCTGTATCAAGTTCCTATTCCAGTCCAGTTAAATAAATCTGTTAACATCATCACGTTTTGGTCTATCCAGGGGCGTTGCTAGGGTCCCAAAACATCCGGGGCTCGGGCTCTTAAGTTTTTCTGAGTAGGGCTGGGTGCACACAGAATTTTTTGTGCCTCATTGTGAACTGCGGATGTATTTTTACAGAGAAAAGCCTTTGTATGTAGGCTCAGGAGAACTATAAATGATTACACTGCAGTTACATTTAGGGACTCACAGGAGACGTCTCTGAAGAGTTGTTCTCTTTCTCTTCTTCTTCTTCTCCATCTGTCCCAGACGCCATGATGACTTCTACCGTCCACAACTCTTCACTGAAAAATGTACAAAACAAACCTCTTAGACTCCTCATTTTATCAGCATTTCTCTACAATTTCCTATCTCTATACAAAATCCCCATCTATAGTGCCCCAAATGGTAATAATTACCCCCTTGTAGGTAAATATTTGCCCCCTATAGCCTGGCAGTAGCCCACTGTAGCCAGGTTGTAGCCCCCTCTAGCCAGGTTATTAGCCCCTCTATCCAGGTTTCTGCCCTCTGTTGCTAGGTTACTGTCCCCTTTAGGCAGTAATATGCCCCTTGTAGCCAGTAATATGCTCCTTGTAGTCAGGTTATTAGCCCCTCTAGCCAGGTTACTGCCCTCTGTAGCTAGGTTACTGCCCCCTTTAGGCAGTAATATGCCCCTTGTAGCCAGTAATATGCTCCTTGTAGTCAGGTTATTAGCCCCCTGTAGCCAGGTTACTGCCCCCATAGCCACATAATATGCCTCCTGTAGCCAGTGATATGCCCCTCTGTAGCCAGTGATATGCCCCATTAGCCACATATGCCCCCCTGTAGCCAGTGACATGCCCCCTTAGCCATATATGCTCCCTGTAGCCAGTGACATGCCCCCTTAGCCATATATGCCCCCTTAGCCAGTGATATGCCCCCTGTAGCCAGTGATATGCCCCCTTAGCCATATATGTCCCCTGTAGCCAGTGATATGCCTCCTTAGCCATATATGCCCCCCTGTAGCCAGTGATATGCCCCCTTAGCCATATATGCCCCCTGTAGCCAGTGACATGCCCCCTTAGCCATATATGCCCCTTGTAGCCAGTGACATGCCCTCTTAGCCATATATGCCCCCTTGTAGCCCGTGTCTTGCCCCTTAGCCATATATGCCCCCTTGTAGCCAGTGTCTTGCCCCCTTAGCCATATATGCCCCCTGTAGCCAGTGTCATGCCCCCTTAGCCATATATGCCCCCTTGTAGCCAGTGTCTTGCCCCCTTAGCCATATATGCCCCCTTGTAGCCAGTGTCTTGCCCCCTTAGCCATATATGCCCCCTGTAGCCAGTGTCTTGCCCCCTTAGCCATATATGCCCCCGTGTAGCCAGTGTCTTGCCCCTTCGCCATATATGCCCCTGTAGCCAGTGTCTTGCCCCCTTAGCCATATATGCCCCCTTGTAGCCAGTGTTTTGCCCCCTTAGCCATATATGCCCCTTGTAGCCAGTGTCTTGCCACCTTAGCCATATATGCCCCCTGTAGCCAGTGTCTTGCCCCCTTAGCCATATATGCCACCTGTAGCCAGTGTCTTGCCCCCTGTAGCCACATATGCCCCCTGTAGCCAGTGATCTGCCCCCTTATCTAATAAAAATAAAATAAAAAACCTACTTACCTAATGATAGAGGAATTTTATCCAGCACTCTAAAATGACGTATGCCCGTGGAAGGGATATTGCAGTCCCATATACAAATAAAGTAATAACTCCACAGCACACAATAAGTAATGCAGAATAATTATATTGATAAGTCCATTATAGATACAAATGGTAGAATTCAACACACTGATTTCTTTTCTGGTATAAGGAAATCCAGACTTGTGACAAATATAGATGCGACGTTTCGGCAAAATTACAAGCCTTAATCATGCATGTCACTAAGGAAAAACAAAAAACAACAGAAAAGTTATAATAAGAAATGCAATTAAAATAAAGGAAAAAAGAGAAAAGAAAAAAAAAAGAAGAAGAAAGAAAAAAGGGGGAAATGAAAAAGGAGATAAGAATTCTTTTTTATAATAAAGCATAGAAATATTACAAAGAGGACGAGTATAAAAATAGGGGGAAGACCAGAACGAAAAGTAGAGAGACAAAAAGAATATAGAGGACACAAAAGGAAAAAAGTAAAAGGTACTTTGTGAAACAATGTATCTTACCGAAAGTAATGCAGGGAGACATATATATAAATAAATTAGGTGTTGGATAAGTAGATTGTAGCCTGAGAAATGGTTGGTGGAAACCTGAGAAGAGAAATAAGTGATGAAATACTAAAAGAAAAACTAGTGGTAACTGCTGAAGGAGAAAGGACTTACCCACAATATTAGAGTAATGGCAATTAAGTTACTATGGGAGCCTGGATCAATGGCAAAAGGGAAAACAAAAGATAAAGTGGTTTTATGAAAAAATATATTAACAAACGACTACTATAGTGGGAAGTCCCCATTAGGACGACCTAGAGGGTATTAAAAGGGAAAGGGTTTTCCAATGTAAGAATAGCTTATGGCATCAAGTCAGGGTTGTTGAGGCTCCTCGCACCCGTATCGTTTGTATGTGCCTTATATAGGACGCCGTCCGCCGTCTTCCCGGTCTAAAAAGGAAATTGGGTGCTGGGAATCCGGCGCATGCGCATGTAGCGCCCTATAGGTAAGTACTGGTAAGGGAAGAGCCTGCGCCTGCGCATTACCGCAACGTTCGGCATAGAGAGCCTGGGTAAGTAGATGGAGGTAGCTCAAAGTGAACGATGGTAAGAAGCGCCGGCGCCTGCGCATTAGCGCGACACCGGCATGAAAGAGGAATAACGAATAAAAATAACTGAAAGATTGAAGGAATAAGAAAGAGATTTTGGGAGGTTATATACAGAAAACTGGATGTGTCTGTAGTGGGAAATGGACGCCATGAATGAATAAAGTAAAATATACAAGAACATATGCAAGACAGAAAAAAAAAGAAAAAGTAAAAAGAGTTACTATTTTTCATTCGTTTTGTTTTTTCACTTTTTTTTTTTTACGTCTTGCATATTTTTGATACTTCTTTATTCTTCTTGGCGTCCATTTCCCACTAAAACATACATTGGCAACTCTTGCGAAATCCCTTTTGTACCAATCGCATACCAAGGGACTACGGTAATTTGCAACCAACTTATTGGGATAACCCGAATTCTTAAACAATTCGTAGTATCCTCAAAAATTTTCCCCTGGCCCTTTAGTCTTAAAAATTAAAAATTTTTTAAAAAAATCTATAAAGGATACAGAGGAACAATTACGCACATTTGAAACACAGCTGTCAACTACCTACCACAGAGGAGGGGAATCCCTTAAGACCATACTATAAAAACACCACTTTATCTTTTTTGTTTTCTTTAGCCTTTGATCCAGCTCCCATGTATTAAATTCCCTTTTTCTTATTTTGGGGGAAATTTTTTTTCTCCTTCAGCGTTCTCATAGTTTCCTTTAGTATGTAAGGCATGTCCCCGGGTTTTAAAAAGGGGCCGTTTTCGGCCCGTAATTACGCCCAATTTCCCCCGGGCCCCCCCTTTCATTAGGGGTAATTCACATTTCTCATAGAAACATGGATTACGTCCCTCTCCCCCCCGGAGATAATTGACAGCCCCTTTTAGCGGCTTCACGCCGTAGAAAGGATTGTCTATGGGCCCGGAAGTGCCGGCCCCCGTCACCCCTCCGCTCCACCCCCGCCCCCGTCCCCGGCTAATTTGGGGGCGTAATTAGCCCTGAAAATTAACCTGTGAACATAGCCTAAAAACTTTATTTCTTTCCGGTTTCCCCAAACCATTTTCAGGTAAAATTTAAACTTTACCCAAACACCTCTTTTTTATGCTCCTGCATTACTTACGGGTAAATACTTTGTTTCACAAAGTACCTTTTACCTTTTTCCTTTTTGTCCTCTATTTTCTTTTTGCCCTTTTACTTTTGTTCTGGTTTTCCCCCCTATTTTCATTCCCCCCTTTTTTTTAATTCTTGCTTTATTTATAAAAAAGATTTCTTTCCCCTTTTTTTTCTATTCCCCCTTTTTTTCTTTTTTTCTTCTTTTTTTTTTTTTTTTTTCTTTATTCCTTTATTTTATTGCAGTTTTCTTTATTATTATTTCTTTTCTGTTGTTTTTCTGTTTTTCCTTAGTGACAGCAATTAAGGTTGTAATTTTCCCGAAACGTCGCATTATATTTGTCACAAGTCATTTCCTTTACCGAAAAAAAATCAGTGTTTTGAATTTACCATTTGTATCTTAATGGACTTATAATAAAATTCTGCTTTACTTTTTGTTGTGTGGAGTTATTCTTTACTTCCTAATGGGGGGCCGGTCCGACGTCTGGTCCTGCAGTTTGAGGCAGTGTAAGCAGGTATGCTCCGCTGCTCATCCCATTCGGGGGGCCCGGGCCCCTCCTCGCCGGGAGAGCGGGCCGGCTTGGGACCCCGCATCGAGGGGGGTGATGAAAGGGTGCTCCCCCCCTCGAGCTCAGGAGTATGTGGCGTTCTGAGCACCTACTCAGGGGGGGAACAGGACGGGAACGATCCGCCCTCCTCTCCCCGATCTGACTGCACGGCCCGCTGTAAAAGGGCCCGCCCAAAGTCGGGGAACGGGGGCCGCCTGCACAAGGAGGCTCCGGCCCCGGCAGCGCCTGGAGCCGCCGAGATGGGGGACGGGAATTTTTCGGGGCCGTGCACCGAATGAATCTGCCTCAGCCCCGGGTTATCTACTCACCCCATTAAATAGCAGCTGTATTGCTCGGAAATACGGAGCTGCAATGTTTCTAGGGAAAAATTCTTCATATTTACACCAGCTAATGGAGTATTACAAATGTTGTTTGCTAATTGTTCTTCCATGTGCCTCCTGAAGGGAATCCAAATCACACTGAGGTACAGCAGAGGCACTCCAATGTTTACACTGATGAGCAGCTCAATGTGGGTTGACTGCAAAGTAATTTGGCTCGATCCTGTAATGTCACAGTCCTATGTTGGAAAATCATTGCACACAGCTAGAAATTATGAAAACAGTATGACATGCATATCTTCTTAGGAAGTGCCAGAATTACCTTGGGTAGCTGCCTACCAACAAGCGAAGGTGATCACGGCTTTTGGTCCATTCAGCATATGTGATTTTACTGCTTACAGTAGTAACTTAACTATGTCAACAACTGTTTTTCTTGTTTTATCAGGACAGTCTGATATCACAGTTTATATGTATATACAAACAAACATATATTGTGAGACAGTGATAGAGTTGTTGAGGGAAGGTATATTTCCCCTAGAGTATAACACCAATTCATAAAAGGGTTCCAAAATCACAAAATACCCTTATACCACTATAAATATTGTACCCAATAGGAAATACAGTGACAAAAATGTAAAAAAAAGTAACAATTTTTATTTAGCAAATTTTATATGATTAAATAGGTATATCACAGAAAAAGGAAAAGATTAAAAACAATTAAAATAACACCCATACCTCTCACAACATTCAACAATAAGGGCTTGTCCCCATTGCACTGTTTTGAAAGTCGTCTGTAAACCGGCTGACAAACTTTTACACTGACCTTTAAAGGAAAACGTGAAGCGGGGCCCCTGCAGGATTTTAACCGGCAGTTTCTTAGACCACCGGTGGTCCAAAAAATTAAAAAATTCTTCCCCCCCGGTTTTCGGGCAGAATATGAACATTTCATGTGAAGGGGAGGGCTTTTCCCGCAAAAAGCGGGGGAAAAGCGTCCCCCGCGGCCTACATTTCGTTTTTTTTTCCCCTTTAAAGATGGGGTACAGAGAAATTGGCAAAAAAATTAACTTTTGTGATCTTACCAAATGGTGCAATGAAAGAAAAGGGTTAAAAAAATAAAATGGTTAAATTCTTTGTACCCATGTACACATTTAAACTACACAAATTCTATCGTATTCCTGTCCCGCTGCTTTTACAAAATTTTTTTACTGCTTCCTTTTCAAGCTTTTGGGTGAACTTATTTTTAAAATACACCTGTATGACCTTGATGGACTGATACTCTCTTAATTTCCCCCTCCTTGTAGCCCTAAGATCTTTATTTTTTAAATAACTCCACCCTGTAACCCCCAAATTACAAGTCCCTGTTATCCCGAACCCCAATGCCATTGGCATGTTCTTGCTCCACCAATGGACGCGGGCCTAATCTTGTCAAAAAAGGAACCCCTTTCCCCAATTGCCATTTTTCACTTTACAATGGGACTGGGGCCCAATCTTTTCGAACCGGAACCTCGTTTTTTCCCATTGCCGCTTTCTGCACCAATGGCTGCCATCTAAACTATCAACTGGAACCGCTGTTCCCATTGGCATTTTCTGTGCCACCAATGAACTGCCCATCTTCTAGTCAAACGGAACCCTCGCTTTTCCCCATTGACATTTCTGTACCACCATGGACGCCGTCTAATCATCGAAAACCCGGAAAACCCCGCTGTTCCCCAGGCTGCTCTCGTGCCACCAAAGGGGACCTTCTAAACTTGTCGAACCGGAACCTCGCGTTCCCCCTGGCATGTTCCAAATGCCAGCAAATGGTACTTTCTGTTAATCTGTGAATGAAAAACCCCGCTGTTCTCCCCTTTGCTGTTCTCGTGCCCCAATGGTCTGCCGTCTAATCTAGTCGAACTGGAACCCTTTTGTTCCCTTTGCCTGTTCTTGTGCCACCAAGGTACTGCCGTTAATCTAGTCGAACCAATACCTCCATGGTCCCTTGCCATTTCTCCTGCCCCCAATGGTGCTGATCTAATCTATCGAAAACCCGGTCTCCCATGTTCCCCATTGCCATGCTGCCCCCAATGGGAAATGCCATCCAATTGTCCAGCTCAACCTGCTGTTCCCCCCTTTGGATTTTCCCCCTTTCCACCAAAGGTACTGCTGTCTAATTTTTTCGAACCGGGCTCCTGTTCCCCTGGCATGTTTTCGCTGCACCAATGGATGCTGTTAATCTTTTCAACTGGAACCTCACTGTTCCCCCTTGCCCGTTCTCCCTGCCACCAAGGAGCCACAAACTAGTAAACCCGAACCTCGCGTTCTCCATTGGCAGTTCTCTCTGCCCCCAAGGTACTCCCTCTAAGTAGTCGAACCGGAAAACCTTGCTGTTCCTATTCCTGTTCTTGCTGCCACCGATGGTACTGCCATCTAATTTTGTCAAAACCAATATCTCCAGGGTTTCCCCATTGCCATGTTCTCGCTGCCACCAATGGGGGCTCCCAACCCTAATCTAGTCGAACCGGAATTCCTTTTCCCCCCCAATTGGCAGTTTCGTTTTTTGCCCCCCCAAGGGTTTACTGTCCCCTTTTTTGGGGAACTTATCCCCCCATGAAACCTCCATTTTTCCTCTTTAAACCGTTATTTTTAAACCCAAACCCCGGGCAGAGACATAAATTAAATTTCCCTTGGGGGCACTGGTGAAAAAAAAGTGGAAGGGGGGCTCCGTCAGTTCCCAAATGTGCCATTTCCAATCCCTGATATCTTCTTATGGGGTCAAAGGGGGCTTTTTGGGCACCCTCAGGGTTTGCAGGCCCTGTAGCGCTGCACCTCCTATAGCTACGCCCCTGCTTGCAAGCTGTCCTCCAAATTTTTTCAGTTAGCCTTTAAAAAGGGGAATGAAGTTTTTTAGCCTTCAATTTTTTTTTTTCCTTTTTTAGAGCCAAATTTTTTCAAAAGTTTGTCACGTATCCATTTTATGTTATGGATGGTAATTCCCAGTGTCAGGGGGGGCCCAGCGCTGGGGCTTGCAGGGGGGAAGGGAGTCTGCAGCAGTTCAGCGCCCCCCACCCTGATAGACAGTCTGCTGGGAGCTGTTTTGAGTAAAGGGGGGGCGTATCCCCACCCCCAAATGGGAGGACCCGGGGGGCCGCTCCAATCAGCTACAGGGGCGGTATCGGGGGATAAATTTTTAACTCCCTGCTAGCTGAGTCCCTGGCCTGCAATTTTTCTCCTGGCTCCCTTGCTCCCTGGGGCTTTTGTTTTGTTGTTTGTTTTTAACCTGTGAAACCTAAACCTGGGCTTGTTCTCCTGACCCCGGCTTGCCCTTCTGTTTTTTGTCCCTGGGCTCCCGTTGTTTTTGGCCCTCAGCTTGTTTACTTTTTACCCCTTTTGGTTCTGATTTGTGGCTTGGCGTTCCTAAATTTGGTTGGACCCGGACTGTCGGGATATTTTTCCCTTCTGACGACCCCAGCACTTTAGCAGGGGCAGGGACTGTCGCCCAGTTGCCTTTCTGCCCCCTAGGGCGGGCCGTAAAGTAGGAAAGGGGACGGGGGGGCGGGGTTTTCCAGTCGGGCTCACTGTACCTCCCTTGCCCGTGACATACAGTTTTTCCACTCTTTTTCACCTGGGGTGGGGAAAAAAAATTAAACCCCCGAAATATTCTCCCATTGACTTTAATGGGGTTCGACTCAAACCTTCAAACCGAACCCCTTTTAAAAATTTAAATTTCCAAATTTTTTTGGGGGTTCGCTATCACAAAGCCTTCAGAAGTCCCCAACAGCCCCCGGCCCCACTTTGAAAGGGACTGTAGGGAACTTTTTGAGTTTATGGCTGTTTTTCAGGGGGGAAAAAAAGGGCCCAGGGGAAAGCACAAGTATGAAAAGGGGTGAAAGAAATAAAGACGAAAAAAATAAACTCCCATGGGGGGCCCCAAGAATCATCCCCACTGGGGGGCCCCCCGAAAAACCAAACGGGGATGGGGGGCCCCAAGAAAAAAACTGCTTTGGGTGGGCCCCAAGAACCAATGGCACTGGTGGGCCTCAAGAATCAACTTCACTAGTGGGCTTCTAGAATCAACTTCACTGGTGGGCCCAGAGAATCAACTTTGCTGGTGGAGCCAAGGGAAAATTTCTTTTCCTTTGGGGGGCCCCCAAGAATAAAACTCCACTGGGGGCCCCCAAGGGAACCCGTCTCCACTGGTGGGGAACCCCGGAATAACTTTACTGGGGGGCCCTTTAAAAGAGTCAATTTCCACTTGTAGGCATCAAGATTCCATTACACTGGGCGGCCCCAAGAATCAACTCTACTGGTGTTATTAGGTTGTGGGGCCCCATCTCATTTTTCTATGGGGCCCTATGAGTTCTAGTTACATCTGTGGTTCAGAGTCAGTGGGGCCCAAAAATTTCGGAAAAAGGGACAGAGCAGAATTTTTTTGCGCTACACTTCAGTGATGGTGGAGAATAGTGTTGAAGGGTGTGAATGCAAAAACATCTATATACTGCATGAAAGAGCATCCCACCAGGAGTATGAAAGCCGGGCCACGGTTGCCATGGCAGTGCATACAAAGCAGCCAGCTTCAGGATAGTTGGGCCAAAGTTACCATGGCAGCACATACAGTTGTCATGGGATCTTTCAGTTAAAAAAATTAGGTGACAAAATGTTCGCCAAAGTTTTGGGTTTTCTTGCAACCACACAACATCTGGATTGATAAGATTTCATCACGGATCTCCTACCTTCCGCCATTTAATTTCCCGCATTTGTGTGGTCACAGCCGGGAATTTAAAAGTTTTCACACTTTTTACCATCCCTGGTTTGCCTTCAGCTCCCTGCCTTGTCAACCTCTTCTTTCAGCACATTTTTTCTTTTGCCTGATTTCCCAGATTTTTCAGATCGAGAGGCCCAAATTTTGTCTAAAAAGTTCTGGTTTTGCCCTTGCTTCATTTTCGGAAAAACTGAATCTTTCCTCTGAATTCCATCCACAAACTAATGGACAAGTCGAACGTGGGAACCAGGTCTTGTGGAATTACTTGCGCCACTTTGTGTTGACATGTCAAGATGACTGGTCCAGTCTATTGTCGTGGGCAGAATTCTCCTATAGCCACCTGGACTGGGGACCCTGCCCCGCCCCCCATTTTATGGGTCTTTTGGACAAGGGCCCCTGCCACTTTCCTAGTCCTCCGATGTCCCCCCTTTTGGGAGAGCTGGACTGAGATTTAACACTCATTTGGAGTGAGACACCCCAGTTCTTGCAACAAGCATCAGAAAAATTTTTAAATCCCCAAACAGATTTAAAAAGGGGGAAGGGCTTTCCCTGATCTTCACTGGTGGGGGGACAAAAGGTTTTTGGTTGTCAGCAAAAATACATTTGGCTAAAAAAATTTCCCCGCCCACAAACTGGGTCCTCGTTCTTGGGGCCATTTTAAATTAAAACCCTGTGGCTTAAAGCCGTCTTCCTCCCAAAAAATGCTGTCCAAAAAATCCCTTTAAAGTCTCCCCTTGAAAAATTGTAGTCCCCAGTCATTTTATTTACAAGTGTTGTCTCTCTGGCCCCGGAAAAACTGAGACCCCAAAAAATGTCTATGCTGTAAAAAAGATTCTGTAAAAGAGATGATTAGGGGGGGAAAACATTTTCTTGTTGATTGGGAGGGGTTCGAGCGAAAGAAAAAGGGCATGGGGGCCGAAGCCAATAAATTTGGCTGGAAAAATACTGCCCGGGTATTTTTTTCTGGGAAGAAAAAAGGGCGGAAGTTTAAAGGGTGGGGGCGGGGGGGGGGGTACCCTTATGAGTGCTATCACGGGCCCACCTGTGTTTCGGGACACACCCGTACCCCTTTGGGTATTTGATGCCCATGCAACGTGGCCCCTTCAAGCTGCAAATTTTGGGGCCCTGGGTGAACTCGCAGTTTGGGCCCCCCTTTTCCCCTTACCTCTTCCCAACTGTAAAATATTTAAAAGGGTCAGTGTGCCAGTAATTTTGGTAATTGCCGGGCGCTGGGCCCTACATTCCCAGCAGTCCCCCCCCTTTCCCTTTCTGGGGTCTTTAAATGATCATTTCCCACTATGAAAACTTTCCCGAATATGTTTTGTCTTACCGTGTCCAAGACTTTCTTGCCTCCCTCACTTGACTACAAATTTTTGGCCCCTGCCCTTAAACCTTTCCCGCCTTTTCCCTGACCATGAAACCTTACATGTTTCTGTACTGCGCTATAACCCCGGGTGCCACCGCAGGCAAGGGTTTTTCAGGGCTAGGGACCTGGGGGGTGTCGGGGGCAAGCAAGCCCCTCCTGCCTTACGGCTGGGGTATGGTGGAAAAACTAATGGCCCCTTTTGGGCTCTGCCCTTTTTGGTGCGGCTTTTTACTATTTCTTGCGGTGGACCCCCAAAAGATCACTACAAGAGCCCCTGCTCTGCACTGTGAGGGGGGAAAACCTGGAAACCAAACTGCCTGCAGTTTAGTGTTTCCCGGCTTGAATTATTTTTGCTTTTCAAGATTCAGTGAGCCACAAGTTTAAAAAAAGGGGTGGTACATCCAATAGGGGAGCTAGATTCATTTTGGGTCTCTTCCCATTTAAAACTGAATGGGCCCCTGTTTGGTTTCAAATTGTAATTTTAAATCCCCCAACCCCCATGGTTTCCTCCCCCCCAAGGGGGAGATTTTCCCCTTTTGGCCCCTCCTTTCCTCTCACCCAGCCCGCCAGCAAACTTCAGCTCTGCACGTTTAGCAAACAAAACCTCTGAAGCGCGGGGGGCAGTTTTGGGGTTTTAAATAGCTTTAAACATGGAAAACTTTCAGGTTTTCCCGTTTCCCCTGATCCACCAGCAAAAGGTGTTTGGGGACATGCAAAACGGTGTTTTAGAATCTTTTGGGTTTGGAGGGAATTGTTAAGTGGGTCTTATTTTTTTTAAAGGGGTTAAATTTTTTTGGGGGGCCCTTTTAAAACCAAACTTTTTATTTTTTTTGGGGAATTATGGGCTTTTTTTTGGGGGGGGAAAAATTTTTTAAAGGTTTGGGGGGGGTTTTCTTTCATTGTTGGTTTTGGGTTTCCAAAAAAAAGGGGGAAATTTTTGGGGGTTTTAAATTTTTTGGGGAAAAAAAGGGGGGTTTTTTTCCGGGTTTAATCCGGTTAAATTTTAGGGATGTTTTTTTTGAAAAAAACATTTTTCATTTTTAAAAATTTGGGGGGCAGGGGGGGGGGTAATTTTTTTTTAAAATTTTTGGGGGGTTGGGGGTTGGGGGGGGCCATTTTTGGGGGGGAATTTTTTTCCCGTTTGGGAAGCAAGGGGGGGGGGGGGGGGGGTGGGGGGGGGGGCTTTTTGGGTTAAAGATATTTTTGGGGGGGTGGTTTTAAAAAAAAAATTTTTGGGGTTTGGATTTTTTTTTTTCCAAGTGGGCGGGGGGTGGGGGGGGGAAAAAAAGGGAATTTTAAGGTTGGGTTTTTGGCTGGGGATGGGTTTTTGTTTTTTTATTTTTTTTTTTATTTTTAAATTGGGGGGGATTTTTAATTTTTTATTTTTTTTTTTTAATTTAAAACTTTTTTTTTATTTCTTTAAGTCTCCCAGGGTATTTCCCCTAGCCCTGCGCAAAACCCAAAATTTAAAAGCCTAATGTATTGTTGTTTTACAATGCAAAAAGGGTTTTACAAAGTGGCGGTTTTACTATTTTCCTGCTTGGGGGGTGGAAAATAGTTTAAACGAAAACATGGCGTGTGGAAGTCTTCCCAAAAGGGTTCCCGCTGCCATTTTTAAAACCGATTTTTAAAACCCGCAATTTCGCTTTTTTCCCTTTTTAGAAAAAAAAAGAAAAAATAAAACTGTTTTTTAATCAAAACCTTTAATATTTTCTTGAAAAATTTCCCTTTTTTCTTTTTTTAGTAGTCCCTATTAAACCCCTTCCCGACATTCCGGCAAATGTACATACCGTACATCCCCCGCAGATTGTGCAGGCTCACAAGCGGGGCCCTGCACGATCATGACATGGAACCCGGGCGGGATTTTTACCGCTGGCCCAAAGGCCATCAAAAAGGGTGGGGGCCCCAAACCATGGGTGATTTTAACCCCTTTGCGGCCCCAATCTTTTTACCAAATTTCCGGAGCTTTAAAGGAAAAAACAAGAAAAGACTTACCCGGGGCTGTAATTTGGTTTCAGCGCGGTAAAACCCGAAAGCCCCGGGAAATTGTTGCATTGTGAGCATTGGGACATGGTGACGGGACGGTTCCCCATAGAGACCGGGTTATAAAACAGCAATCCTGTGTATTTGATCTTACAGTATAGTGCCCTTTGAGGATTATTGATAAAAAACCCCCTAGGGGGAAAAAATTAAAAAAAAAAAAAAAAAAAAAAAAAAAGGGGCCCAAGGGGGGGGGGGGGGGGGGGGGGGAAAGGGGGGGGGGCCCAAATTGGGTTTCACGAGCTCCCCCGGGCAGCGCATATTTTTGGACCAGGGAAACCACTCTTTGTTTCTGCATATCGGTCTGCGGGGCCGCTTGTTTGCTGGAAAATAACCTAGCCTTGCCCCTGCTCCCAACGTTTTTTGTTGGGGGGTGCATGCACCCCAAACCCCAAGGGGGGGTGCACACACCAGCTCTCTGAGATTTAAATGGCCAATGTGACAGTAATTGGCTATTGCCGGGCGCTAAACCCCTATATATCCGGGACACCTCCCTTATTTTCCCTCCCAGTTTTTTTGTACCTTGGGGCCTACTGAGAAAGAAATTTTGAGTTGTTCTGTTGCTTTAACTTTTTGAAACCCCTCCCCTTGGGGCCTCTGCCCCTTCCCATAAAAGCTTTCCCCACCTTTTTCTGATCTTCTTCCCTTTTCCCTGACTACGATTTGTGCGTTTTCTGTACCACGTACCCCTTTTGGCTACCACCGCAAGAAAATTTCATCAGGGGTAGCGGGCCTAATAGGGCTTCCCGGGCCCCAGGGAAAACCCAACCTGCCTTGCGGTGGGGGGTGGTGAAACCCGGGGTCTATTAGAAACTATCCCCGGCAAGGTTTCACCAAATTGCGGGGGGGTTTCCCGAGGATCCACTACTTCCCGCCGTTAGACACGTATGTGGGGGCTGTTTTTTTCTGTTAAAAAAGACGGTCAAATGAAAACCCGCTTTTGAGGGGTGTACTGAGGTCAGGTGTCTTTGGAGAAAAGACAAAGGGATGTTTTAAAAAATTTTTTAGAGGGGAAACCAAAAAAACTGCCCTGATCTTACCCCCCACCCGGGGAAAAAAACCCGCGCCCCAAAAACCCCCAAACCCCGGGTAATTGTGATTGCTAACCTACGTCAATTATGTTCTTTTTTATAAAAACTGTGCATTTTAGCTTTTATTTTATTTTGAGTTGTAAGGTTTTTTGGAAATTTTTGCCAATATTTGTATGTGTTATAATATAAAACTGACTCAGCCCCAAGATTTTTATAGGAGAGATTTCTAGGGATGCCTTTTTTTGACCTGGGGGGGGAAAGTCAAAAGGGAGGGGGGGGAGGGGGAAACTTTGAATATCTTCTATGGGTGGGGCTGGGGGGATCCCGTGTTAAACTATACACATTGGTGTTTCCTTTAAAACTTGTGCTGATTAAAGAGGAGACAATGAAAAATTTCCTTTTTAAGAAACAGGAAGTGTATACTTTATTAGGCTTAGTGGCCAAAGTAAAAAATGCAGGGGGCTTAAGGGAAAATTTTTAAAAAAAATTGAAAGTGATTTGGAAAAAAAGAAAAAAAATTTAACCAAAAAAATTTCCCAAAAAAAGTGTTTAACATTAAAAAAAGTGTGTGAGAAAACCCAAAAAAGTAAAATTTTTTTATGAACATTCCCTTTTAAGGGGAAAATGCTGGGAAATAATTTTTTATGGGCCACACAAAAATTTAAAACAATTTGGGCAAAAATCTGTCCCTTTTACTTAGGGGGGTACAAAAACTTTTACTACTAATTACTTTACATTGTACAAAGTGTCATTTCTTCAGTGTTGTTTTCCCAAAAAAAAATATAATACAGAAATTGCAAAAAAGTAGAGGGGGTTGTACTAAACTTTGTGAGTTTTGGGATATCAAAACCCGAGGGGCCCCGAGGATGGGAAAAAAGGGTAAAAATTTAATGGGAGTTAAAAATTTTAAATTTTTTTCAGTTATAAAATTTGGAGTTTTATTGTTTTGGAACGGGGGTAAAAGGAGGACCAGGGTCAAACAATAAAAGGGACAGAGAATTAGATCCCACTGCAATCTAATTTTTACACCAGGGAAGCTGGGAAAAAACACACGAAGGGAGTCTCTGGCAAAAATTTGTTCTCGACCCCACCTATCGCCCCCCTCCTTCTGCAAAACTTGGGGGGATCCGGGGGTATGCTATGCCCCCAACCCCCCCCCCCCCGTCACATTAGGCCCCCTTTCTCCGGGTCCAATAAATCACCCCCTGTATCCGCACATGGTCCAGACCCCCCCCAACCAAAAAACATACATTTTTATCAAAGTGTTAAGCTTTTAAAAAATAAAGTAGGAGAAGAAAAAAAAAGAGGGCAGAAGGGGGCTAGGGGGGAAACGCCCCTTTTTCTTTTTTGAGTCCCTGGTCTTTTTAAAAAAACCTTGTTCCCATTTCTCCTATTGGGGGTTTTACTTGCACGATCTGCCCCCCTAATCCCACCACCCAGTCTTGGTAATTTTTTCCATATCGCTTTCCCCTCTCCTTTCCCTTACCTATGTATTCATCCCCACCTATTTTCCCCTTTTGCTACCACAAACCACCTGCCCTTTTATAGTGCCCCACAAAAAGCCACCCTCAAAAATTCATCCAAAGAACCATCTGCTGTTTTTTTTTCATTTTTTCTTGCCCTTTTCGCTGCAGGGGAAACGCTCTCCTAACCCAGCCCCCCCTCCTTTTTGCTCATCCCCCCCTTTTCCCCTTTTTTGCCTCCCATAGAAAAAATGCTTTTATTTTTTTTCCTGCCCCCCTTTTAAATTTTTGCTTCGTTCACGAAAAAAAATGGTCCAGCAATTTAGACCCCCTTCCCCCCCTTTTTTTTGCACTCCCTATGGTGGCCTACAAATTCACCCCACACCTCCTGGGCCTGGAAACAGGCCGGGTGGAGGAGTCGCGTATGTCTTTCTCCACACTACACTTTTCCAAAGGGCACTCCTTCCGCCCCCTTTCCCTTTTCTTTTCCTCCTTTGAGGTCCCCACCCTCAGAATTTTCGGACCTTTTTTGTTTTTGGATCATTTTGTGCTTGGTTCCTATTTTTTTTCGCTACTGAATGCCCACTTGGGTCACGGGTGATTTCAACATCCCCCTGGAGGAGAATTTCCCCCGCAGCGAGAAGCAGGAGAATGAAAAGGAGGGGAGAGACTCCTTCCAACCCCTCAGTTTCTTCCAACTTAACCCCTTCTCTTCCCAAATTTTCAGACTCCCCCACTACAAAGGGTGGAAACTCTCTTGATCTGGTCTTTGTTGGGCTTTCCCCCAATTTTAATTTTTATTTTTTTTCCCACGCCCTGATCACAAGTTATCTCCTTTACTTTCCCCTAATTTCGCCTTCTCTGGACAAACCCATCCTTCCCAAATTTCCCGAAATTTTTCGGGTCCATTAACCCTCAGGGAAATCCAAAACACAAAAACAGTCCTCACTGGGCCCCCCCAAAATTTCCCCTGTCCCCCTGTCCCGTTTCCCGACCTGGTGTTTTTTAAAAAATATAATGAAACTCTTTTCAACCATTTCCGGACAATTGGGAAAAAATCACACATTTCCCCCCAAAAGTCGATGCCCGGGAGGGCCCTTTGGGACATGCCCCAGGGCTTTTTTTGGCAGTGAGGTTCCCGGTGTGGGTTTTGCGTTTGTGGAGAAAGTCCCAAAACTACCTGCAGATTCAAAGTCAGGGTTACCCCACTGCCCTTACCATGCAAAAAAAGGGAAAATTTTTTACCTCCCTATCTCAAACCCTTACACAAAAACCCCAAAAAAAAGAACCCAAAAAGCCCCTTTTTTTATTCCTTTCCCCTCCCTTTCAGGCCCAAAACTCAGGCCCGGTTACTGACCTCTGTGCTGGAAAAAACCTGACCCCTCACTTCCCAAAAGAAAATTGACAGAATCTGGGAAAACCAAACTCATCTCAACCCAAAATAACACCCCTTTCCCGTCTTCCCTCGAAAGTCCTTGACCCGGGTGAAGAAAAAGGGGTCCCCGGGTTTTTACTGTCTGCTCGCCTTTACCACCTGCTCTAGTGACCCCATTCCCTCCCACCTTGTCCAGTCTATTTTTCCGGCTGTCCTCTCTCATCTATCTGCAATCTGTAACCTCTCTCTCTCCACTGGGATATTTCCATCTTCCTTTAAACACATTGTTATAACTCCTTTACTGAAAAAGCCCACTCTGGACCCGTCCTGCGCTGCTAATTACCGACTAGTCTCTAATCTTCCTTTTGTCTCTAAACTCTTGGAACACTTGGTCTACTCTCGCCTAATCATTTCTCTCTCTACTAACTCTCTTCTTGATCCTTTACAATTAGGTTTCGGCACCTTACACTCCACAGAAACTGCTCTAGCTAAAGTCTGTAATGACCTCCTCATTGCTAAATCTTAAGGCAACTACTCGTTGTTGCTTCTTTTGGATCTCTCTGCAGCATTTGACACTGTTGATGACCAACTTCTCAGCATGCTCCACACCATTGGCCTCCAGGACACTGCTCTCGCTTTGTTCTCATCTTACCTCTCTGACTGCTTCTTCAGTGTCTCATTTGCAGGTTCTACTTCTTTTCCTCTCCCTCTTGCTATTGGGGTTCCACAGAGTTTGGTTCTTGGTCCTCTCCTCTTTTCAATCTACACAGCCCCAATTGGACAAACCGTCAGCAGATTTGGCTTTCAGTACCATCTCTATGCTGATGACACCAAATTATACACCTCTTCCCATGACATCAGTTCTGCCCTGCTACAAAACTCCAGTAACTGTCTGTCTCTGACATCATGTATTTCCTCTATTTTAAACTAAACCTCACTAAACCTGAACTTCTTGTCATCCCACCATCTACTAACCAACCTCACCCTGCTATTTCTGTCTCAGTGTGTGGCACCACCATAACTCCTAGGCAGCAGGCCCGCTGTCTTGGGGTTATTCTACACTCTGAACTGTCCTTCACCCCCTATATCCAATCCCTTGCCCGCTCCTGTCACCTGCACCTCAAGAACATCTCCAGAATCCGTCCTTTTCTCATTGTGGAAACAACTCAAACTATCATTGTTGCTCTTATTCTTTCTCGTCTTGACTACTGTAACTCCTTGCTAATCGGTCTACCTCTCTGTAAACTCTCCCCTCTCCAATCTGTCCTGAATGCAGCAGGCAGTCTCATCTTTCTTTCCAGCTGCTATACTGATGCCTCTACTCTGTGTCAGTCACTGCACTGTTTGCCCATTCAGTACAGGATACAATATAAACTCATCACACTCACCCATAAAGCTCTCCACAGCGCTGCACCCCCCTACATTTCCTCTCTCATCTCAGTCTACCACCCTACCCGTGCTCTCCGCTCTGCTGATGATATCAGATTACATTCCTCAATCATTCGAACCTCCCATGTCCGTCTCCAAGATTTCACACGTGCGGCACCAATTCTCTGGAACATGCTACCGCGGGCGATCAAGCACACTCAGAAAAGGGCCCTGAGAATACATCTTCTCAGTCTGGCCTACAAGAATCCCTAATGGTTTAACCACCCCACACCTCACTCTCTAGTGCACACATTTCTGTCACTCCCTACAATTCAGCACTTATCTGTATATAGATGTACTATTTGGGAGGCAGGTTCATCCGATTTCTATATAAACCACCCCATATTTATGTCACATGGCTGGACCATTGTTAATCTACCACTTCTTACCTTTTGTCTCACCCGTACACCCTCCCTAATAGATTGTAAGCCCTTGCGAACATGGTCCTCACACCATGTGTCTCATCTGTAAGTAGTTTTTCATTGTGTCTTTTTGTCTGTACCTACACCCTCCAAATTATAAAGTGCTGCGGAATATGTTGGCGCTATATAAAGGTTATTATTATTTATTAATATTAAAGGTACAGTGCTTAACTACAAAAAATATAAAATAACAGACATACATAAAAAATGCAGAACAATGTGAAAACAAAAAGGGATAAAATACAAAAAAACAGACCTTTTCCAATTAGATTGAAAAATCTTGGCTGAGAAGTGCAGCTCGAAGACAATCGGACAGACCTATGCCGGGTGGTAAGTTATGGTCAGTTATGGGAAACATGGATTATGATTTGTTTGATGTATATTTTTTTCCATTGTCCTATGCCATGTCCTCAACTATCAAAGGATTGTGTGGACAGTCTGTCTGCTTGTTTGTATTCTTATTCCCCTTTCCTACGTAACACATCCATGCTCATTTGCATAGCTAATAAGAATGCCCATTAGTACATGGAGAAAAATTGTGTTCAGTCAGTTATAGCATGTTAACACCTAAAACCACTTTTTAGATGTTAACATGCTATAACTAAGCGTATACATACTGTTACGAGTGGTCCCGCAGCCCGACCGGTGGGCTGCGGGTGCACTCGGGTCCCTGCTGTCCTCCTGGCTTCGGGAACGAGTGGCGCCGTGGTCTGCGTATCGGGCCGCAGACGCACTCGCTCCCCGGTACAGTTAAACTTACCCGACCGCTCTCCTGCTTCCCCGCGGCTTCTCGGCCGGCCGGTGTAGGCGCCCCCGCCCCTTAAGGTGCGCGCCCGCCGGCTCTTTTAAATTTAAAGGGCCAGCACGCCGGAAATTGGTTGATTGCCGGCCACTGACCCTATTTAAGGTGTTTTCTTCCGGAATGTCCTTGCCGGATCTTCAGTGCCACTAACCTGTTGAGAAAGTGTTCCCAGTGCGTTCCTCTCTAATCCGTGTTTTCTGACCTTTTGCTATGTTCCTGACCACGCATTTACGCCGCCTGCCCTGACCTGTTGGCCTGACCTTGACTACGAGTTCGCCTTACGATTTGGTACCTCGCTGCGCCTCGGCTGCCGCCGCAAGCTGGTCGCACAAGGGGTAACAACCTGGTAGGACTCCTGCCGCAGCAAGCCCATCCTGCCTTGCGGTGGGCTCTAGTGAAGACTGGGACCTACTTAGACCCGCTCCCTGGCGTGGCCGCTACCACCACTACCTGTGTCGTTACACATACCCAAAACATGTCAGCTTGTTTTGACCGCCATGTTTTCCTTTTTTCATTTATTCTAAATAAAATATTTATTTTTAATGCTTTGATGCTGACTGCAACTATCTTTTGGCCATTATGAAATGGCATATACACAGGATTATGACAATGGTTAGGCTTGTGTCCCTCATGCTGTGGTTGAAAATGCATATGGTTTCCTCATTCAAAGTCTATAGGTCATCTTCGTTGTTTGGATAGGTGATTTTGGGATAATCCCTTTAACCCCTTACTGGCATATGACGTATGAGTACGATCGCAGTGTGATCCCGCTACATAGCCGCCGGGTGTTAGCTGCTAATTGCAGCTAACACTCGACAGTTACAGTGCAGGAGGGCGTCCTGTGCTGTTTAACCTTTTAGACGCGGCGCCGTCCAAATCAATAAGATCGGGGCACCCGCGATCGGGGCATCCGCGGTGAAATTGCAGGGCCCAGATCGCTTAACATGGCAGCTGGAAGCCTTGTGAAAGCTTCCATCGCCATCATGTTTTCGGTTTTGCAATTTCCGGCCCCAAGCAGGAAGTAGTAAAACTGCCATCTTTGTACACCCTAATGCATTGTATTACAATGCATTAGGCTGTACAAATTATCGCTCCCCCTAGTGGTGTAGTACCCTATGGGGACTCAAAGTAAAAATAAAATGTTTTAAAGTATAAAAAAATTAAAAGTTCAAATCACCCCCTTTCCCCATTTTACAAATAAAAGATATAAAATAAAAAAGTTACACATATTTGTATCGCTCCATCTGAAAAAGTCCAATCTATTAAAATATAACATCATTTATCCCGTACACCGAACACCATAGAAGAAAAAAAAATTCCAGACGTCAAAATTGCGTTTTTTTGCTCATCTCATGTCCCATATAAATTGGAATAAATTTAATCAAAAAAGTCCCCTGTATTCCAAACTGTTAGCAATAAAAAGTACACTTCACCCCACAAAAAAAAAAAACCTTACTCAAGTCTGTAGGTGTTGAAAAACAAGTCTGTAGGTGTATGAAAAAGTAAATTTCATAAGTAGAAAATGTTTGGAATTTTTTTACTGTACCAAGACATGATGGAAACCGTACATGTTTGGTATTGCTGTATGCGTATCAACATGTGGAATACAGATAATACCTAATTTTTACCAAAGAATGAATGATGCAAAAGCAAAACTCCTGCAAAAATGGCACAAGTACGTTTTTTTTAGGGGCTGTCTGGCTTTTCTTTTTCAATGTCAGTTAAGGTGCTGAGGCTGCAACCTTTGAACTGACATTTGTGTGCTGATGTGTTGCATCTGCCAGTCCTTTCAGATGGTCTCCTGTTGTCTCCTGACTCCGGCCGAACAGAATGTCACCACTGCAGCCTCTGATTGGCTGCAGTGGTCACGTGACACTGTCCGACGTCATTGTTTGTAAGTCAAGGCTTTGAATAATGATATCAGGCAGATATATCAGTGAAAAAAAACTCATTTTTAGAGATGAGTATTGTGTTTTTTGTATTTTCTTCCAGCATTTGCACCCCCGGGAATGCCCCAAAACTTTACCTCCCAGTTGTCCCGTTTATTTTTATTTGCCGACCCCCGTTCATCCAAAAAGTAAAAGGTAAGGGTTTCTCACCCACTGACTTTTGGGGCAGCCAACCCAAAGGTCACAATGCCCCATGTGAATATGACCGTTGAAAACCTTGGCTGGTTTGAAGGGTTCTTTTAAAAAAAAGAAATGGCGGTTCACTTCTATTACCGAGATAAATGGGTTTGGTGCGGGGATACAAAATAGGATCGTTTTTGGGAGGTAAGTATAAATCTTTCCTTTCTTTTTTTAAAATGATCCCCCCGATGGGACAAATGAGCTTTCACAACTCTCAGAACACCCCTTTTAAAAAATTAAAAAGGAGGGGTTAAAACCTTTTTGGCTTCCTTTGAAAAAGATAATTTGGGTAAATTTTCAGTTTTTGTAATGTCTTTGACCAATTTTTTTTATAACTTTTTTTAAATTTGGGAAAGGGTTTAAGGGGACTTGGGCTAAATGAACTCAATCATTTAAGAAGTGTGCACCACTTACTTCAACGAGCTTTGGAGTGCTGTTCAAATGTTTATATCCTGGAAGGTGGCAACAGCAGGAAGGGTGTATAATGGTTTTTAATATCCCGGCGGGGGCCCTTTTGGCATACCCCCTTTCGATGTCCAGACACACCCCCCAAGGGTTTAAAGAGCCTTGGGGGAAAAAAAAGGCCCAAAATTTGGGGTGTCGACAGTAAGGACGGGCAACAAATTTTTAAACCCATGTTCAATATTTTTTGGGGGGTTTAAGGGGGCTTCCAGCCTTTTCCCGGGTGGGCCCTTTTTTCTTTGGGATTGAGCATAGAGCGGGGGTGGGTGCTTACTCCCCAGGGTTCCCCCAGGTTTTCCCGGGAAATTAAAATAAGTCAGGGAAAAGCTGACTAGGGGTTTTGTAAAAACCCCAGTTACCTTCAAGTCGGGGAGAGGAAAAGGCTGGGGACCCGCGGGGGAACTGCTCCCTTGGTTTTGTTCAGTTACTCCCAAAGGTGTTAGAAAAGTTAACTTTTTTTGGGCCCGGGGGCCCGGGCGGGCCCTTTTTTTGTTTTATTTTTTGTGCATGTTTTCCCCACTTACTTTTTTGTTGCTGCTTTTTTTAAAATCGGGGGCCCTGTATTTTAAAAACCCGAATTTTGTCTCTGCCTTCTCCCTTTGAAGCCCCCACGGGGCCCCCCGGGATCCCAGACCCCTTTAAAAACCTCACAATTAGAGATGGGCAAATTTCTCAAAAATTCGATTCGGTCACTTCGCCAAATTTTTCCCGACAAAATTCGTTTCTTTCCCGAATTACTTGGCACGAATCGCTTTTAAAAACAGCTATTTCCAGGCTGCACAATTTGCAGGGTGCTTTTGAACGTTGGGGCCTGTTAAAATATGCAGAGGGAGTTTGGGTTTTGGTCTTCTAAAATTGTTGTTTTTTAGTATGACAGCAGAGGGACTGCCCCCCCGCTTTTTGTTTGCTTCACTATAAAATTCCCTGGGCATTTAAGGGAGGAAAAAAAATGCCCAAAAAAATAAAGCGGGAAGTAGCCTGATAAAGTCATGCCAGCGAAAGCGGGAAAAAAAAAAAGGCTGAGAGCTCAGGTTTTGGGCAACATTAGTGACAGAGTGGGGAAAGGTGACGGCGGCAGCCACAGAAAGCATGAGGGTCAGGCAGTGGCACAAGGGACTTTTGGGAGGTGGAAAAACAGGGAAGCCACGGTTTTGGCACAATGATTTGAGAGGGGAGGGTCACGGCGGCAGCAGTATTGGTCAGGCAGTGGCCCAAAAATTTGACTTTTCTGGGGGTGGCAAAACAGGGGAAAAACCACAAAGGGGCCCAAAATTCACACAGTGTAAAGGTCATGACAGCAGCGCATGAGTTCAGGCGGGGGCAAAATAAACATTCTGGGAGGGGGCCCCAAAACAGTATTGGGCCACAGGGGGAAAATGATACAGTGGGAGGTAACGAAAGCACAGAAATGAGACGGGGCAGTGGCACAATGCTTTCTGGAGGGGGCCCCAAAACAGTATTGGGCCACGAGTGGAAAATTTGAAACAGTGTGGGGGGTCCGACAGCACAGCATGGGGTCAGGGCATTTGGCCCCAATAAACATTCTGGGGCGGGCTAAACAGTATTAGGCCAAAAGGTGGCACAATCACACATTTGTGGGGGTCACGGGGCAGCAGTAGGAGATAGGCAGTGGCACTTTGCCCATTCTGGAGGCGGCTAAACAGGATTACCCAAAAAGTGGACAATCACACATTTGGTGGAAGTCAGGGGTGGCAGCAGAATGAGACAGGCATTGGCAAAAGGGACTTTGGGGGGCGGAAAAAACAGTTTTTTTGGGCCCAACGAGTGGCCAATCACACAGTGGGGAGGTCACGGGGGCGCGGGTATGAGGTCAGGCAGTGGAAAAATTTGACTTTGGAGGGGGAAAACAGTATTAGGCCCCCAGGGGTGGCACAATGATACAGTGTGGGGGTTCACGACAGAAAGAGCATGAGAAGGCAGGGGGCCCACAAGGGACATTCTGGAGGGGGCCCAAAAACATATTGGGCCCCCAAAAGAGGGCACAATGATACGTTTGAGGGTCACGACCAGCAGCAGCTTTGGGTTCAGGCATGGCCAATGACTTTCTGGAGGGGGCCCAAAAACAGTATTAGGCCACAGAATTGACACAATCACACAGTTGGAGGGCCCACGGGGGCGCAGTATGAGATCGGCAGGGACAATGACTTTCCCTGGGGGCCCGGCTAAACAGTATTGGGCCACAGAGGGGCCCAAAAAATTTGATACAGTTGGGGGTTCACTACAGCACACCATGAGATCAGGCAGTGGAAAATTGACATTGGGGAAGGGGGAAAAAAACAGAAATTGGGCCCAACAGAGTGGAAACAATCACACATTTTGGGGGGTTTCACGACAGCAGCAATGTATCGGCTTGGCAAAATGACATTCTGGAGGGGGCAAAAACAGGAAAAAACCACAGATTTGGGCAAAATGACTGAAGCGGGGTCACGGCGGCAGCAGCATGAGGGGTCGGCAGTGGCAAAAAGCCCACAGTGTGGAGGACATGGCAGCAGCCACACCCGGGCGCTGATGTCAACAGTGGCACAATGACACAGTGTGGGATTTTCACGGAAACAGCAACAGAAGCTCGCATGGGTATAGAGGGGGCACAAGGGACAATTTTTTGAGGTGGGTGGCAATCCCAGCCCCTGATAAAGATGGTGGTGGGGCAAAATTGGGAGAAAACTGCCCAGCGGGGATGGGTGGCATCAGGCGGGGGGCGGCATCAAAATGGGTGGCTGACAGGTATTTTTGAACCCAACTGACGCCTAAGGCTTTTGGGGGTGGGGAAAATCCGGGCCGATCCACCCCTTTATTCTCTTGACAAAGGTCAGTCGTTCCACATTTCCCGTGGACAAGGGGGTTTCCTTGGGAAAGAGGGGCCCCCCCTCACTGAACACCCGCTCGGGGATGCCAAAATACGGGCCGGGCGGGACAGTTTTCTCCACTGCAAACTCGGAAAGTTGCGGCCCCAACCCTTTTTTGGCTCCCCAGTAGCCCCAGCGGATCTTCTAACTGAGGGGGCAGAGTGCTGTCCAAGTGGGCCCAAAACCCTGTTGGTTCGGGGGACTGCCCCAAGGTCCTGTTTGCTGTTTGCTGCTGGCGACTGCCCTCCTCACTAGGGGGGTTGAAGGAAGCGGTACCCAGTGACTCCAGTTTTTGGTTACTAATTTGGATGGAGCTGGTACTGGGTCCTTAAACCCCCCCCCCACCTTCCCCCAACAGCCGGGCAGTAGTTCCGTGAGCGCTGAGGAACCCCCCCCAGACCTGTCAGAGGAGGGACGATGCCGCACATAGGCAGCAGCCAACGATTACGGAGGATTTCCTTAAAAGTATTTGAGTTTTGTTTTTCCCTTCTTTTGCTGGGAAAAAGGCTCCCATTTTTGGGGGCCGTACGGGGGGTCCCAAAAGGGGGGAGAACCAAAATCATCCCCCTTTCCGGTGCTGACTATTCGGCTTTTTCACTAGGGCCCGGCAAATAAGGGATGCTGCGGGCCATCCCGCCCCAAGTGACTCCGAGGGGGTCCCCGCCTCCTTTTCCCCCTTTACGCCAAAGGGGCTTGGGGTCATTGCCTTCTTCCTCATCTCCATCCACCTCCTCCAGCCTTTCTCCCGCTCCCCCCTCTTGTCCCTGGGTAGAAAATCCCCCATTTCACCAGACAATGCTTCGCTCCAATGTTTATCCTCCTCCTACCCCTTTTTAGTCCCCACCGGGTCCTTGTGGCCCCCCGAGGGTGTAGTCGCCACGTCCCAGTCCCCTTTCCCCGACAGGTTTTTTAGCAAAGTTCCAGGAAATGAAGCAGTGGAAAGATGTTATTATTCCCCAGTCCTGGCACTGAAAAAAAACGTGCCTCCTCGAATGGCCCCAAAAAAACGGCAGGTGCACCCCATTTAGCTGCCACTGGCGACATCAAAGTTAAAACAGGGGGAGTTTCTTCTGTCGCCTGGATCAACAAAAAATCGTTAATGGCCTTTCTCTTTTCATACAGTCGGGCCAACAAGTGCAGGCTTTGGGAAATTTCCCCGGGTGGAAACCTGCCCTATTTAGAGGGTGTTGGGGGGGGCCGTTCTGCCCCTGCAACTCGAGGAGGGTGTTCCTGGTTTTACGAATGGATAAAGTGCATTTCACAGTTTCCCGGGCCCTTTTCAGAATGTTCCCGAAGATTGGGGGAAGCTTCAGGAACCTTTTTTACAACCAGATTGAACAGTGCGCCATGAAAGGGGCAAAGGGCCATCCCTCCCCGGGGCAGCGCGGACACCATGTTCCTTCCCCCTTTTTCCGTCACCCTGGCTCCGATTTCAGTTGGCGCGGGAAAAAAAAAGCCACACATCGATTTCTTGCTTCCAAAGACGCGGGGGGCGGGTTTCCCCCCCTGTGTACTTCGTTCGCCGAGGCAAGCCAGGGGGTAGAACTGCGTGACACCCCTGTGCCCCCACCCCATGTGGTTTTGATGGAGCAGGGACTTGTGGAGGCTGAGGGTGGTGGTAGGGGGTGGAGGGGGAGGAGGCGGACCCTTGGGCGGGGAGGTGCAGCAGTTTTACAAAGTGGAGGGGAAAAAGGGGGGTTCCTTTCCAAGTTGTTGGGGTGCCTGGGTTGGAAACACCCTTCCCCCCCAGTGGGCCGGGAAAGGCATGAACCCCGGCCCTGACCGGGAGTTAAAAGCTCCAAAACGTCCCCCCTGTCCCTGCACCTTGGAACAAACCGATAAGCCCAAGGACTGACCCAAACCCTTTTCTCTACATATTTAAGGAAAATGCTTGGGGACTTTCCTTTTTGGAAAAGAAAAAAACGGCTTGGAACTTCTATCCCCGGGGTTTTGGGACAAAACCATTAGTTCTTTTGAACGGTGCCCGGAGTCCATCATTTTTGGAAAAAAGGGGGGGACGCGTAAACCCAAAAACTTGGACAGGACATGGGCACTGCTGCACCCTTTGGGGTGGTTGGACGCTTTCTGGGTTTTCTCTTTGCTTTTGCCTCCTTTAACGACTGCTGGGGCCCATGATAAACGGGAAACAGGGGCTTTTGGACCGGGAGATGATGTTTAAAGAGAAAAGGGTCCCCTTTCTGCCCGAGGTGGTGGAGCCTTGACTGGGTGCAATGGCATGCGTTCCCAAATGGGCGTGCGCTGCTGCTGTTTCTGGGAGGAGGGTTTGGGCCACCAATCTGAGCCACGTTTCTCCCCGGCCCCCGGGTTGGGGACGTGCATGTGTTGACGCAGGGGCCCTGGTGCCCCAAAGTTTTGCTCCCCGTTCCCCGTTCACTTTTTCCCCAGATTTTACATTATCCCATATTCGGCTCCTCCCGGGGTCTTTTGCAAAGAAAATGCCCACCCCCGAGTATCGGATTTTACCGCCAACCGGGTCCGACTGAGTGACTACGCCCCCGCTGCCTCGGGGTTTCCCCCGTTTCGCTACTTTCTTGGACCCGCGAACGGGTTTTTTTTTCCCCGTTCCGCTTGGCTCCCCCACCTCACACTGCTGCTATTTCCCGCTTGGGCTCACGGGCCAAAACGAAACCCCCTTCCGGCTCCTGCTGCCCGACGCGAACCCCCCCTTTAAGCCCTCTTTTCCCTTTACGATTTATGAAGCCCTTGCCTCATCCGGGTTCCCCAAATGCGGTCCCGGTACATCATCATCTATTTTTGTTTCATCGTCATGCTTTGTCCTCATCACCGGTCTTGGGATGCCGAGGCTGACCTCTCACAAAATGACCCCCCTGCCACTCTCCACATTTTATACTTTTCCCCCTACTGCAAGAAGCCCGGGCCCATATTGGCCCCCCTTTCTTCCCCTGCCAATGTGCTCTGGAAAAAAATGGGGGGCCCCCCCCCCAAATTGTTTTATCCTCGCTTTTAAAAATGGGCTGAGCCCGACCCATAGTAATTCTGGCTGAGGGAACCGGGTGGGACAAGGGGGGCTGAGGACAGGTGAGGGCCCTGACCCCTCCCGGGGCCCTGCCCAAAAAATGGTTGGGGTCTGAGGTTTTCCCCCGACTCTTGGCTGGGGTTGTCCCGATGTCCCTCTGGGGGGAAGAGGAAAGACCTAGTCAACCAAACAAGAACCCTTTGGGTTGCTGAAAAACACACGGCCGCTAGATAAAGCGGGAGTTGTGGGCCCCCACCCATGCCCCTGCGCGACGCCCCTTTTCTGTGCTTTCCCACCTGGGCCCGTTCCAGGGAAAGTTTGTGCCCCTGCCACCCCGCAGGTGCAGAGGCCCCGCCACCTCTCTCTCTGACATACTGTTTTTTTTCTAAAAATTTTCAGACACTGTTTGATGATATATCTGTATATGATAAATAACACCCCGTTTTTTTACTCCAAAATTTAACCCAGTAACAAGGGTTGGGTAAACCCCTTTTGGGTAAAATTGCGCTCCCCAAATGGCCAGGAAAAAATTTTTCTTTTATGTGTGTTTAAAAACACTGTTTTTTTTTAAATAAATGTAAAAAGCACAAACACTTAATTAACCCCGGACATGGAATTAGGGTACAGGGAAAAATTTTTTAATTTTGGCGTTGAAAAAGCGGTTTATTTTTGTCAGCCCCCACCACAAAACAACGCTTAATTTAACCCCGGATGTAAATTGCGCCAAAGAAATTTAGCCCCACAAACTATTTGCTTTGTAGCGTGTTACAATTGCGGTTTTTTTTATGCCCCACAACAAGAGGGTACATTGTTTAAATTTAACCCTTTTTTTGGGGAATTAGGGTACAAAAAAATTTATAAATTTGGCGTTTAAAAAGAGGTTTTTTTTGGGGTTCCCCACACCCGCAAAACAAAAAGCCTTTTAAAAACCCCTGGAAAGGGAAATTGCGCCAAAGAAATTTAGCCCCACCAAAAAAAGTTGGCCCTTTTTAGCGTGTTAAAAATTGTGTGTTTTTACGCCACACAACAAGAGATAAAAAGTTTTAATTAACCTTTGCTTGTGAATTAGGGGACAGGAAAAATTTTATATTTTGGCGTTGAAAAAAGGGGCGGTTTTTTGGGGGCAGCCACAAAAACAAAACAACGCTTTAAATTAAAACCCCCGGATGTAAATTTCCCAAAGAATTGAGCCGCACAAACTTTGTAGCTTTGTAGCGGTTTTTTACAATTGCGTGTTTTCTACCCACAAAACAAAAGTTTCGTTGTTAAAATTTAAACCCTTTTCTTGTAAAATTAGGGGTACAGGGAAAAAAATTTTTATATTTTGGCGTTGAAAAAAACGGTTTTTGGGGTCAGCACACCGCAAAAAAAAACGCTTATTTTAACCCCCCGGGTGTAAATTGCGGGAATTAGAATTGAGGGGGCCCAAAAATGGGGAAATGGTTTTTTTTTTTTGTAAAAAAAGCTGTTTCCCTTTAAATGGGAAAACAACAGGAACTGGCTTAGATCCCAAATTGGATATTGGGAATTTTTTTTTTGCAGCTTTCATGGACGCACATGGGGTTTCAGATCCAATAACCCCAAAAAAATTTAGAAAAAGAAATTAAAGAGAAAAGTCTCTGAGACAAGCTAGACCCCCGGACAGAAATTCCTTTTATAAAATCCCTTGCTTCCGTAAGAGCTAAAACAAACCGCGGGGGAGCAACCCCTTTCCTTGGGTGAGCAAAAGTGGGGAGGAGTGGGGAGCTCCCCCGGGTGGGGCCCGGAAATTATATAGTGGGGGTGGGCGTCATAGAATCCCCCCGGGCTTGATTGGGGGTTCACCTCTGGGACATTTCAGAAAGGGTATGCCCTTCTTCCTCCCAAGTGCTTTTTCCCCATGTTAGCTCCAAGTGCTCGCAGCCATTTTATCATCAGAAAGCACACTTCGTTCACCGAAGTACCCCAAAGGTTTCTACTTTCGTCCCGAAACCGAAGTTTTCCCTGAAATTCTAAACGAATTCCACTACGTTAGAATCGATTTCGCCCATCTCTACTCACAATCCCTTACATTTAGGTCATGAAGACTGAGGTTTAAGTAAGAAAAAGTAATAATGATCTTTGTGTAGGTGTTATTCTAAGTGCATTCAGATTGTTGTCAATAAAAGACTAATAAAAATATTTTTAAAAAAGTTTAAAGGTTTTGTATTTCACCACATCGATTAGCATTAAGAGATGTAGTCAAAGGTAATAAAATAATATTACCAAGAACATTTGCTGATCTTAATTTTGCTTTGTTTTAGGAGCTCTTGTAGCCTCTGCCAGCAGTGGAAGCATGAGCTGGCTTTGAAGAAACAGGCTCTGAAGAACAGTATTGAGGGAACACCCTTCCAGTTAAAATAGTTTATTTAATAAAGGCTCAGTTGGGGTTCAAGTAGGTCCTCATTACACATCCCATATTTCCATCAGAAAATAATTCATTGCCCACAAATCAGTATTAAATGTTTTTCGAATGTTTTATTAATGAAATCAAGCAATTACATTATTAATTTAATAATTTATTTTTTTAAACAAATTTGGCGCAAATTCACAATGTTCAAAGTGCTCTTATTACATATACATTTCAGAAGTACCTACAATGCCGAAAACTCTGCAATAAACCCCTTCAAAGCCTAATGACGCTGACACTCTCTGAGCCTGCTCCATTTGCTGCAGGTAACAGCTGAATATTCCTGCTGGGACCTGTCACTATAAGTAAGGACAGCTGTGCATCGTTCCTATATCTGACTGGCCCTCCTACAACAAGATTGCAGAGTGCCGAATTGTTTGTGCAAATGTCAGACAGTGGCCCTGATAGAGGCCTCTGTAGATGCCATGTTTACTACTCCTATTACATCCTGATATAGGATGCGACACCCTTTCAGAAATATCTATAATATTGTTCGTGTACAATTATTGGCCCCCTATTGGTCAAGTTCCCTATGAAGACTACAAGTACAAGTTTTTAAAAATAAAAAAGAATTTAAATATTCAAAGTTCAAACGGCTGCCTTTTTGCTTTTTACAATAGTTAACCCTGTTTCCATAAGAGTTGCCGATTTATTAAAATATAACATCACTGTCCTGTACGTCTGAACACAGTAGAAGGAAAGAAAAAATGTAACTTCTCTCACTTATATCCTGCAAAAAGAGCTTCTGACGTGGGTTCATAGATTAAAAAACAATACAATTATTGGTTGCAGAAAATGGCGCCACAGTGCAGAGTTAAAGGTTAGAAAATGTGTTTATTTTTTAAAAAGTACTAAAACCTAACAAAAACTCTACATATTTGGTATCACTGGAATCCTACAGACCTGGACCAATGCAGATCACTTGTTCATTTATACTGAACAGTGAATGCCATAAGAATGAAATACTCGCATTTACATTTTTTTTTTTAACATATTAACCTCAAATAGAATTGTTTGGGGGTTTCCCAGTATACTGCATGGTAAAGACAATGGCACCCATTAAAAAAGTACATTTTGTACCCGCAAGCCTCATATGACTGTGTAGATGAAAAATATAAAAAATTATGGGCAGAGGTGGTGGAGGAAAATATAAACACATGAAAAAATAAGCTACACACCTTAAGGGTTAATACTGAAGAATCATTGATTCAGAACTACTACAATTCATGGATTGGCTATGTTCCTGCCATGTTGACAAAATCTTCAAGTAGCTGATAATACCACACAAATTCAGTATATACTGTACCTGAAGTATCTCCCTCTTTAATGGCCATGAATGCATAATACAAGCAACTTGTAATTAAATTTAACAAATTATTTTTACATATTTATTTAGTAAGGACTCAGGATTTAAAGGTATTTTGCTACCATGGTAAATTGTATTTTAATGAACCCCCTTAAAGGTTTTGTCTCACCTATATTGATTCATCTTAACCTCAGTCCTGTTTTCTTGGTTTCATTTTGAAGTTCAGGGCGTGTTTTACTTTTACAGCATTCTACTAGGTCTGCAGTGAAGCCAGTCTGAATATATAGCAACAACCAGTGCTGTCAGAGCCAATAAAAGAGATCAAACAGTCTAATAGCTATAGCGACCTGAGTAGCTGCTGATGCAGCCCAAATACTATGAGGGGATATCTAGGAATGGTAGGACACTGGTAATGGACACATATTTGCAAAGTGACTTGTTTTTGCAAGATCTTTTACATAAAAAGCAATCCATGTAAGTGCGACAACCCCTTTAACTACCGCTCGCCGACATTTAGACGTCGGCAGGTCGGGGTCGTTCGTCTGCAGCGACGTCGGGGTTTTGGCGGCCCCGGCGCCGCATCTGCTCTGCAATCAGGGCTGTAACTACACCAGCCCCAATCCCAGAGCATCTCCTGCGAGCACTGGGAAGCAGAGGAAACCTCCGCAACCTGGTTGCTTTAACATTTGATTGCGGCGGTGCGTTACTGCAGCGCAATCAAAGGGTTCCCCTGCAACCGTCTGGTTGATCGAAAACACCCGGTGACCCGACAGAGCCCGGGGAAGCAGCTGCCACATTCATGCTCTGTGGACCTAGAGTGGGCACCCAGAGCTGTCTGTTGTACTTAAGTCCAGTGACAGGACACACTGTGGTGGCGTCTTGAACGACTGCCCTTGTCAGACTGACCATAGATTAAAATGTATTAGCATATATAAATATGCTAATACATTACTAAGTGGAAAAACAAATCAAAAAAAATGTAAAACAGTTCTCCCTTCATGGGATTAAAAAAAAAGTAAAAAAAAAACAGAAAAAGTATACAAAAAAAGAATAAAATTATAAATAATAAAAATAAAATAAAAATATTTAATAAAAAATAATTGTGCATAAATTACACACACAAAAAACCTACACATATTAGGTATCCACATGACCGTATAACCTTAGAATTTAATCTACAAGTGTTAAGTGTGAAATTGTGAATTGGTGTAAAAAATAAAAAAAAAAAAAAATGTAAATAAAAAAAGAATTATATGCAATTATTTATAATTGAACTTAACACTATTTCCCCATAAATTACAACTTGGTCTCAAATAAAACAAAGCCTCCATGCATTGGCTCAATGAAAAAATTAAAAAGGTACTACTGATGAAACCTCAAGGAGTCAAAAACTAAAAAATTGTCTGTGTCATTAACTACTTTTCAGGCGTTCGACTTAAGGCCTCGTTCACCACGGCTTATTCTGCCCGCGTATGGCGCCGTACGGCGCGCCGGATTTGCGCTCTTCAGTAACGGCACCAATCCCGGCAGCAATTACGGTAATCCACATGCTCTCATAGAGAACAGTGGAATCCTCGCTCCTCCCCGCTCGTGCAAATCCGCCCGCGGTGGGGAGAAAGTTGACATCCACATTATCCATGCTCAACGAACGGCGCCGGTGATACTGCAAGACTATGGGGCCGGGGAGCGGCGCCCCCCGCCTGCTCTCCTGCCCGGCCCCGCCGTCCCGCCCCTTATTCACGGCGATTTTTGTGCGCGTCAAGTACGGCGCACAAATCCGTCGGTAAATAAGCCGTGTGAACACTGCCCTAAGGGGGTTAATGAACTCATGGTCTAACTCTGTCTGCTAAAGCTGTGGTCACAGTATAAAATTTGTGTGTTGAGTACCATTCAAGAACACATTGTAAGTATTAAGGCGAGTTTTTGTCCAAACACATATTGTTTTCTATAGCTTTATCATTTAGTGGTTTTATGGTGTTGGGTACACAATAGACTTCACATGATTAAGTACGTTTAGCCAATAAATATTATTTCTAATCTACATTTTTGTGTTGCGTGTTGTCTGCATGACCAGGAGCACCATCAATAGCATACATCTGTTAGCCGGCGCCCTGATTTCTCCTTGCTACTTCACTCTTTCTTCACAACTTCAGTTTCAGCTCACAGAGATCACTCACATATTCCTCATTGTAAGGGTCGTTTCAAGGCTTTTTCATAGCAATCAATTGCATCATTTATATTTCCCCATTTGTCTTATGGATTGAAGCCAAGCAAAGCAAAAACCCTCAAGCATCACGAAAAATAAGGTTAATTTTCTTTGAAGCAATTCTTTTTAGACACCTTCACTGAATTCGTCTGTATATCACGGTAAGGAAAAGTAATCTACAACTCATTATATAGTAACTGATGCTTCAGATTCAGATTTCATGCCATATTCCTTGAAATTTCCATAATTGTAATAGAGCTGCTGCTTCTCTTCATCTAGAAGATTGGGGAATGCAAAAATAAGTTGAAAGGTGTCCTCCGCTTTCTGGTATTCCTTTGCTTCACGATACATTTGTGCTAAGTCTATATATGCATACACAAATGTTTTCTTCAACTCCAGCACCTTCTCAAAATGAAAGAGGCTGTTTCGGAGGAGGTCATTTAATTCTCTGTCCATTTCTCTGTTATAATTGTATCCATTTCTAAACTGTTTTTTATAATTGAAATACATTTTCCTATAACATAGTCCAATTTGGTGATGTAAAAATCCAGAGCCTGGGGTGAGTTCTAATGAAGTGTTTAGGACACACAAAGCCTTATCAACCATTCCAGCTCTCCTATAAAACTTTGCTACGTATCGGAGCAAATATGGAAGGCTCGGGGCTTGTTCTATGGCTTCTTCAACATATTTTACTCCTTCATTAGTTCTGTCTAGGTCTTGCAGCTTCAATGCAAGAAGTGCCTTAACCACGGCATCATTTGGATTCCTCTCTACTGCATTTTCCAATAGCTGGAGTGATTCACATTCAGAAGCAGGACATTTTCTGCCATTAAAACCTTCCATTCTGTAGACCACAGTTGCATATCCAGTGTTCCACTCAGGATCTTCTGGTTCTAGCTCCAGAGCCTTCTGAAAGCATTTTTTTGCTTCCTCATAATATTGTTCACGAAATTTTAATAGAGACCAGGCTTTTTCACCATAGATTTCTGCAATGTCTTGTGTATCTTTGAGTTCTTTATACATCTCCTCTACTTTATCGCAATATTTTTTAGACTCTTCACACTGGTTTAAGTAGTAGAACACCCATGCGTAATTTCCAAATGTCACCAAATATTTTTTATCAGAATTATTCGGATTGTTCTCTTTAATAATTTCTTCTGCTTTCTCTAAATTAGCCATGGCTTTTGTGTAGTCCCCTTTCAGATGCATCACATAGGCCAGTAGATTGTACACCATATATTTGTTCTTGGTGACAAGAAATGTCAACTGGTCGTTCAAGCTATCTTCTAATTCATTATAGTCCGGGTACTTTAAAAAAAGTCTCCACGTAAAGTGACATTTGAGTTGTAGTAAATGCAGCTTCAGTGCCCATTTTGATTGCTCACTGTGACAGAAAGAAGAGAAAGTGATTGGTATAATTAAAATGTAATAACATACGAATGTAGAAAACTTTCACTTGACAGTGATATCACAGCTTTCTGTGTTACCTGTTATTAGATCACAACCAAAGTGATGTAAAAGCATTGAAAAAGTTGAGACAACTTTTTGTGCCCTGATATTGTAGTGCGTTATCTGCATAGGTGTAACTTTAGGGAGGTACGGAGGGGACTGGTCCCCCCCACTTTTTTCTGGGTGGGGGACAGTCCCCCACACTTTTTAGCCACTTCAATAAAAAAAATCCATATGAAAGCATGAGAATACGGTAAGTGGGGAGAGCAGAGTACAGAGGAAGAAGTTAACCCTTTACCTCCTATATTTCTGTGCATCTTGGGGTGACAGAGTAGGTAGCAGCCTCAAGTGTCAGTGCATAGTGAGAGCAGCGCTAATTGGTAGAGCAGGAGTCAGCAGGGGCTTCTTCACCAATCAGAACACTGCTCACAGTCCAGCACACTCTGTATATGGGGCTGTATCTTTCCCTCCCATTGTATACCACTTCCTCTATGCTCAGCCCTAATCAGAGAAGAAGAAAAGCTCTTGCTGTATGCCAACTGCATCAGACTACAGGAGACAGGTAAGGAGGGGACAATGGTGGTAGCCGTTGTGTGTGCATGTGAGTAGGGTATGTACTGTATATGTGAGATGTGCATATATTGTACAGCCATGTGTCTAGCCATGTCATGTCTTCCCTGCACTTACGCGACGGGGAAAATGAAAGTGAATGGGGCCAGCCCCGCAGCATTTTAGAAGTATAGACTGGCCAGCGCATACTTCTAAAACACACGGCATATAGCAGAGCGCACAGTACGCCTCGCTATACACCGTGTGAACATACCTGAAGGGTACATTCACGCAGAAGATATGAATGCTGGTTCTGGGGCAGATCCAGTGCTGATCTGCCTCAGAACCGGCGTCCAATCCGACAGGAAACTGATTTACATTATACCCTATGTAAAATCAGTGTCATTGATTAGATGACACAGATTTTACTTGAGTATTTTCGGCGCGTCCTGTCAGCGCCTACAAAGAATTATTCGAGTTGTTTTATGCACTAAGAGATATAAGGCAGAAATCTGCCTCAGGTAGTCTTGGTCGTTTGCTCATCGGAATTCTGTGTTTGCAAGCGCCGAATTTCCAACAAGCAAACTAAACTGCCAGTGCCGAAAAACTGTCATGTGAACTCATCCTAATTGTGTAGTGTCTGTGTTCAATATATGTATATATACACACAGTTTAAGGGGGACCTTGTCTAATATAGTCTCTGTGGTACAGTGTGTAATGTAATAATCTCTAGGGTATGGTGTAATATAATCTCTGTTGTACAGTGTGTAATGTAATCTCTGGGGTATGGTGAATAATGCAGTAATCTCTGGGGTACAGTGGGTAATGTAGTAATCTCTAGGGTACAGTGAGTAATGTAATGTCTGGTGTATAATGTAGTAATCTCTGGGGTACAGTGTGTAATGTAATCTCTGGGTACGGGGTAAAGTAATCTATTTGGTACATTGAGTAATATAATCTCGAGGGTATGGTGTAATGTAATCTCTGGGGTACAGTGTGTAATGTAATCTCTGGGGTACGGTGTAATGTAATCTATGTGGTACATTGAGTAATGTAATCTCTAGGGTATGGTGTAATGTAATCTCTGGGGTACGGCGTGTAATGTAATCTCTGGGGTATGGCGTGTAATGTAATCTCTGGGGTACGGCGTGTAATGTAATTCCTGGGGTATGGTGTAATGTAATCTCTGGGGTATGGTGTGATGTAATCTCTGGAGTACAGTGAGTAATGTAATTAATTTCTAGGTTTCAGTGTGGACTCCTGCGAGCTACATGTGAATTGAGAATAACTACATCTAATAGAGTGTGATGTGGAGCTCCCTAGCTCTTTTCCCATAATCCTTTGCTTTATGCAAAATAGTCAGTGAAGTCTGAAAGGCACGTAAATCCTCCACCAATTTATTGGTGACTCTCCCTAAGGAGAGATTTTCCCCCTTCTAAGCCACTCTCGCCTCTCACCCAGCCAACCAGTAAGTTCTACGCTGCACTGACGAGAGGCAAATACCCCGAAACAGCTGTCTGCAGATGGACTTAACTGGTTTGGCTCAAATACCTTTCACATTGCTAGGCACCTGCAAGCTACATGTGAATTGAGGATAACTACATCCAATAGAAGGTGCTGTGGAGCTCCTTAGCTATTTTCCCATAAGCCTTTGCTTTATGGTTCAGTGTGTCATATAATACATTTTTGGGGTATCATGAATTATATTATTTCTTGAGTATAATGTGAAATTAATTTCTAAGGTGCAGTTAGTAGTATAATTTCTGTGGCTCCCATGTGTAATATCATTATTTTCTAGGGTGCAGTGAGTGATGTCATTTCTGGTGTATGATATGCAATAAAATAAATTTTGTGGTACAGTATGTGACACAAGTGAATCCGAGGGGTACAGTGAGATTGGGTTCTTTTATTTTCCTCATTCTGTTTTGTGTATAACAAATTTAATGGAGTAGTGATGGGGGATGGGAGGGGTTAAGCGAAATTTGCTGCATTGCACAGCGTATTTTTTTTCCCTGTAGAGGTGGTAATATTGTAGGTGGTCTGGTTCGGTTTCACTGCCAGGGCTGCTTTTTAGTCCCAGTCCGGCTTTAAACTTCAGTAATTAGCGAGCCACTCATAATCTTACGAATTGCACCAAAAGTGTTTGCCATAAGGACTCCGCCCGGACCTGCTGGGGGGGCTCACAGCGCTCCCTCAGACCTCCTAGCTGGGTTAGAGGGGGCCGCTTCACTGCAGGGAGAGGAGGGGAGAGAAGGGAAGGGAGGGGAAGTGAAAGCGAAGGCGAGAGAAGGAGGGAGGGAGGTATAGGAAGACAGGGGATGAGAGGGAAAATTGCCCCCCCCCCCCCACTTTTTGAACCAAAGTTACGCCCCTGGTTATCTGTTTATCTTTGCTACATTTGTATACATAGAGTAGAAAGGTCTTTGTATTGCATGCCACCTAGCCAGAACATAATAAAATAACATACACAACTTTACAATTGTTAAGGAATGTGTTAGGTGAAATGTATATTTCATCCAACAGCTGGCGCCTGTGTTTAGGCACGCTCTGTTTGTGGTAAGAGTTAACACACGTGCTTGGTACGAAGATGGCGCTGGCTCTCACTACAAGCGGGGGAGACAAGACTGATAAGGGGAACAAATAAAGATAGTCTATGTATGCCACATGTTATCTACATAATGCTTCACTCACAGCACATAAAGATGCCTATATAACCCGCTGTTGCTTAATAAAGGACAGGCGGCTACCAGGCCTTTGACTGTGTGGCGTGTTCGCTTTCCTCGGTGCGGCACATGCCTAAATCTCTAGAGAAACATTTTGGCTACCCCCACTTGGATGAATTAACCCCCTTGCGGTTCCATCCGAATCACAATCATCAATAACTTTGTAAAATATTATTACAGAAAAATGCCTTTTTCTACATTATCAAACTACTTTCACTGCAGAGAGACATATAGAGCGTTGCAAAATTCACAGCTACATGGCTTAATAACTTCTCCGTGCTGCTGCTACTTCTTTTTGTGTTTGTGATAGAGTAAGAAAAGGGGGCCAGCTGGATCACATGATGAAGACATCATGGCAATTAGTCTCCTGTTTCTGCCTCCTTCACCTGCTTCCCTTTTCTTTAGCCTGCCATGGCCAGTGGCATAGCTACAGGGGTCGCAGTGATTGCAATTGCGATCAGGCCCCTGTGCCAGGGGGGCCCTTACCACACAGCTGCGATCGCTGGGTCACACAAACCTAGCGATCGCAGCTGAAACAAGCAGCCCAGCTAGATCCTACTGTATCCGGAGGCTGCTGTCTTCAGAGACAGAGGAAGTGGGTGGTCTATCTCCTAAAGCACAGAACAGTAGTAAAGTCACAGAGCAGCAGCACAGCTCAGCTCCAACTCCCAGCCAGAAACCCTAACCTGCTGTATGCTGCCCTCACCCTCCTGCCGGCACAGTAAGAGAATACTTCCTTACACTCAAAGAGCACACTTTATATGTTATGATATACATATAGAGCATGTATGTACGAGGCTGTGCCAGTAGTCTGGCATCCTTTCAGCCCGAAAACTGGAGTTTGTATGAGCAAACACGCTCCAAAATTAGGCGCATTATAAAGCGCCCGCAGCACTTTGTAATGCACCTGAGATCAGGGGGCGTACTGGAGGCGTTTTGCACCACAACCGTATGATTCTACACATTTATGAATTTAGTACAGCAAATACAGGCGCATTACTGCTGGAACAGGTAGACCAATTTAAAAGTGGTTAACCTGAGCAAGAACTGTCTGTCGCTTTCTAGCTAGAAAGCACTAAGGGGGACATGTCTGAAAACTGTCTTGGTCTAAGACTTTTCTTGTTGCCCATATAAACCAATCAGAGTGCCACTTTCATTTTTTCAGAGCTCTATATGAAATAAAAGGGGAATGCTGATTGGTTGCTATGGGCAACAAGAAAAAACTTAGACCAAGACAGTTTTCAGACATGTCCCCCTAAATCTATGACCTGCAGTAGAACAGGTTCATAGATTCAGACGCATTCTACGCTACTGATACGCACCAAAAAACGACGCCTGGGCGCCAAAAATCATACATGTCGCACATAGTGTGTACCTGTTATGTGCATATCTTATGGTACATGAGACTGGCTGCTGTGGCAGACATGCTGGGATCTGTAGTTCTACAGCAGCTGCTGTGGAACTACAAGATTCAGGATACAAGCCCACGTATGCTTTAAAGGGAACCTGTCACATAGGTTGTGCTCCCCTTGCTGAGGACAGCACAAGCTAGTGTCAGACCTGCTGTTCCCAGCGCTGTGCCCCTTTTTCTCTAAGATGCTGTAGTTTTAGAGCATTTACCCCTCAAATCTTATTCATGAGTAGGTGTTACCTCCCCCAAAGGCTAGCCCCGCCCACTGACAGTTATTCACATGTTTCTACCTATTCAAAGTAATAGGTTTGTCAGTTGAGGTGGGCGGGGCTATCCTCAGATGGGTGGAGTTTGAAAAAAACTGACTCTGAATGACTCTTCAAATGACTTTTCTGGCTGAAAACTGCAGATTTGAGCATTAAATACATGAAAACTACAGCATCTTACAGGATAAGGGACACATCGCTGGAAACAGTAGGCCTGACACTAGCTTGTTCTGCCCTCAGCAAAGGGGGCATAATCTATGTGACAGGTTCTTTTTAATGCTCAAATCTGCAGTTTTTAGCCAGAAGAGTCATTTGAAGAGTCATTCAAAGAGTCCGTTTTTTTCAAACCCCGCCCACCTCAACTGATAACCCTATTACTTTGAATAGATAGAAACATGTGAATAACTGTCAGTGGGCGGGGGCTAACCTTTGGTGGGCGGGGCTAACACCTACTCATAAATAAGATTTGAGGGGTAAATGCTCTAAAACTACAGCATCTTACAGAATAAGGGACACAGCGCTGGAAACAGTAGGCCTGACACTAGCTTGTGCTGCCCTCAGCAAGGGGGGCATAAACTATGTGACAGGTTCTCTTTAGGTAACAGTGCCGCGCGCCGTTCCAGTCTGCAATCGTCCCCTCCCCACTACGTGATAGCTGGGGGACAAGTGGTAGTCATGACAGCCAGAGGCCTAATGAAGACCTCCATGGATGCCATGTTACTACTTATATTGCACCCTTCCACAGTCAAAGCCATTATTGCATACTGTTATATCTTATTACTGTGGAACAATGTACAACTGATCATACCCCCTTGTTGCTAAATACCCTAGGAGGACTAGGTTAAAATAAAAAAGATGTAAAAATTATTTTTATATTTTTTTAAATATCCCCTTTTGCCATTTTACAAATAAAAAAAAGTTACAAAAAGTGACACATAACTGGTATTGCCGCAGTCTTAAAAGTTCAGTATATTAAAATCTAACATCATTTATTCCATATGGTGACAACAGAAGAAAAAAATTCAAAATGCCTAAGAAGCTTTATTTGGTCACTTCACATCCCCAAAATATTGTAATAAAAAGAGATAAAAATACTACACTTTAGCCTGCATACCTATATACCTATCTATTGAGGGGGCCTATATACCTAATTAGGGGCTACCTAAAGGAAAACTATATGTCTATTCTAAGGAAGCCTATATTGCTATCCAATGGTGGACTATATACTTAATTTCTTACATATTGGATCTATATACTTACTGAGGGGGCCTATATACCTACATTCTGAAGGTACCTTTATACCTACCTTTGTCAGAGGTCTTTATACTTACCTACCTACTGAGGGCCCCATATAGCTACCTAATGGGGACATACCTACCTACCTACCTACCTACCTACCTACCTATCTAAAGGGGCTTACACACCTATGAACTGAATTTAGACTTTACCTACTTAATAGGAAGAGTCTGCCTACTTACCTACTTACTTACTATTTTTGAGGGTCTAACATACCTAAAAGGAGCATCTACCTATTTGCCTGCCTAATTGGGGGCGCTTCCTACTATATCGGGTGTGTACGTATCTACTGGTGGCACAAATGGGTGCATAAATTTCCAATTGCTGTACTCGCACTACGCTCACACTTCGCTCCACTGAGCTCTCGGCGTGTGCAAGGATCAATACAACTCCGGTGCTTCCAAGTGAGCAGGCTTTATTATAAATACCAAGCAGCGGTACAGAACATGCAAAAGGCTGTATCAGCCAACGCGTTTCGGGCAACCTATGCCCTTGTTCACGGCCGGAGTTGTATTGATCCTTGCACACGCCGAGAGCTCAGTGGAGCGAAGCGTGAGCGTAGTGCGAGTACAGCAATTGGAAATTTATGTTCACAGCTGTGGAGCCGCAGCACGTCCGGAAGCGAGGAAAGGAGCACGGTCAACGAAGCACGCCAGCTTACATTGTATGCCGAGCCAGAAGATCTAAGGTGAGCCTGTTATTTGCATTCTTTGCAATTTGTATCGTGGGCACAAATGGGTGCCCTACAATCAGCTGGATAAACTTTCACTGTTTCGGGTACAATTACTGTATGGGGCACCAGATGGGCATTATTACCATTTGGGGTGCTACAGTAGGAAACTATATGCCTAAGGGAATTTGTACAGAAGTGGGCATTGGTAGGTAGGTGCTGGGAAAGTGAGTAGTCTAAGATGTTTGTGTGATAAATACTGCAGTGAATCGTGGCGGGGGAGAAGTCATCATGGCATTCTGGGCTGGATGGAGAAAAAAGGAAAAAAGAACAACTCATCAGAGAAGATGTCACTTGTGTGGATGTTATTGCACTGCAGATCCTGTACATAAGTCATCATGCATTCTGGGTGGATGGGATAAAAGGAAAGACAACTCATAGAGAAGAGTATTGTGGATGTTATTGCACTGCAGATCCTGTACATACTAGTATCTATCACTGTATGGTCACTGTATGGAGGTAATATACAGTCTGTAGAGCCTGTGTACACTGGTATCTATCACTATATGGTCACTGTATGGCATAGTATACAGTCTGCAGAGCCTGTGTACACTGGTATATATCACCATACAGCCACTATATAGTTCACCTCAGAAGGAATTGGGGTGGAGGGAGGAGGGCATTGAGGGTTGGGGCAGACACTTTTGCTGTATAATTTATTTTTCTTTATTCTAGGGGACACAACACCACAATCATCCATCATGCCAAGTAGGGAACCTGTTGTTAAAAACTAATGGTCAACAGTGATGTTCTGGGAGTAGGTGGGCCCAAGCTGAAGTTTTGCATCAGGACCCACAAGCCTTTAGCTACGCCCCTGGCCAGCAGTAAGCTTTGTGAAACTGAAAATGAACAGTGAAGGCAGCCGGGGGAGAGAAGAAAAGGAGCCTAATAAGTGGAGAAAGATGCACTTATCTTTTAAACAATAAATAATTAACCCATTAACGCCGAGTCCTATTTTTTCACGTTCGTTTTTTCCTTCCTCACCTTCCTAGAAGCCTAACTTTTTTTATTTTTTCATCTACATAGACACATGAGGGCTTTTATTTTGTAATTTCTAATGATGTTATTCATATTACCATAGAATATACTGGGAAACCGCAAAAAAAAAATTCTAAGTGGAGCAAAATATGAAAAAAAAATGTACTTGTGCTTGTTTGCAGGAGTTTTATTTTTACGGTGTTCAATCTTCGGTATAAATGATGTGTTATCTATATTCTACAGGTTGCTTCGAATCAGGCAATACCAAACATGTACAGTTTCTGTACATGTTTTGATACCGTAAAAAAATTCCAAACATTTTCTATTTTTGAAATTTATGCGGTGGTGCCATTTTGTGCGACCAATAACCTTGTTGTAACAGACTTGAGTGAGGGTGCATTTTTTGCGAGCTGAAGTGTACTTTTTATTGCTACCAGTTTGGAATACATGTGACTTTTTTGATTAAATTTATTCCAATTTTTAGGGGACATGAAATTACAAAAAAAAAACGTAATTTATGTGTTTGGAATTTTTTTTCTTCTACGGTTTTCAATCTATGGCATAAATAATGTCATATTTTAATAGATACAACTTTTTCAGTTGCGGCGATGCCGAATATGTTTTTATTATTATTTCTTTATTTGTAAAATGGCAAAAGGAGGGTGATTTGAACTTTTAATATTTTTTTTACACTTTAAAACTTTTTTTTTTTTTACTTTAACTTTGAGTCCCCCCAGGGTACTACACCACTAAGGGGCGCAATCATATTTACAGCCTAATGCATTGTAATATAATATATACAAAAAATATTTTGCAGAAATGCAGATTTCCATGGGAGATTTTGCCATTTCAGGGTGAAATATGCTACAATTCAGCAATATAATCTGCAGCAAAACCTGCCATGTAACACATTGATTTTTCCCTAAAACTCGCTGCATATAAGCTATGTTAAGACTTTAAAGAGTACATATCACCTCCATACAAACACACAAATTGATAATAGATGAAATTATAAGACTTTTCTCAAATACATGTCATTAGCAAATCAGATAATTTCCCTCAGTTTTATAGGGAAATAGGTCTTACTTTTACTTTATAACTAAGGAGAATCTTATCATTCTGTTTGGAGATACCAACTGTGCAGGTGGAAATGAAGGCATAAATGCTTGTACAGGATAATCTGAGCTCTCACTATTTAAAGTACAACAGGCACAGCACACTGAGGACAAAGTGTGACAGAGTTTACCTGTTGCTTGAGCCTCCTCATCCATAGAACACAGGCATCTATATCACATTTCTGCTGGTGTGCACATGATGTAGACTTACAGGCTCACCCTGCACAGTAGGCTCTCCCAGCTCAGAAGCAGGAGATTTGATACAACTGTCAACTTAATGATCCATCAAGTTGTCATGTGCCGACTTGGGTCAACTTCAGAGCTGTCTTAAAGGGCCAGCTCTTTATTTAAAAACAGAATTACAGGTGAAATGCTCTGATGTTCCTAATGAAACATATTTGAGAAAGTGTTTGTATGTTAGTCTTCTGTTACTTCACGAGGTTTCTCTGAAGGTAACAGGTCATCTTTAAACGTGTTTTCTCATCACAAGGTTTCGCAGACTTGTTTCTGTCTCTTACAGCTTTAAATCCATAGGTGGGTCCCTCCTCCCAGTAAGTGTGTCTTCCCTCTCTGCAGACTGGTGACATCATCATTCTGTGTGAGCAGTGGAAATAAGAGGATGTCACGGTTCTGCTGACCTCCTGCAGTGGTCAGTTCTCATGCCTGGAGAGCTGTCACCTCCCTCCCAGGCTCCAATCCTTTTAACCAGAACACCAGCGTTGCTGTAAACAGTTATACGTACAGCCTAAAATGATTAAACAAATGTGAGAAATGCACTCTGCTCCCCTTCTGTTATCAGGCAGGAGGTAGAGGGGAATAGACTGTATAAGGCTGTGTTATATGGGGTGTGAGTAAATCTAGCAGCTAGAGACTCATGAATTGCTCAGATGCTTCACATAGGGCTGGGAGATGAGCACAGTGAGGAGCTCAGGCAGTTTTTATTACACAGCCAGCAGCCAGCACAGAAAGCTTTTTCACTTTCGTTTTCCACAGCTCAGAGGGGAGTAAGCATAGAGTCTAGGCAGTCAATCCCAGCACATGGGGCGTAGCCCGACCTCAGGCTGCTGATTTAGCTCTAGAAGCTCACAGATTAGCTCATAGCTGCTATACTAAATGATTTAGTTAATGCAAACCAATTGCAAAAGTCCTCCATAGTCTGTAGGGTAGGCAGGCAAAGGTCCCCCATAGTCTGGATGGTAGGCAGGCATAGGTCCCCCACTCAGTACAGGCAGGCATAGGTTTCCCATTGTCAGTATAGACAGACCTAGGTCCCCCATAGCAAATGTAGGCAGGAATAGCTCCTCCATAGGCAGGAATAGGTCCCCTACAGGCAGTATATGCAGGCATAGGTCCCACACAGTCAGTATAGGCAATCACTAATAATATTGTGTTTGTCAACATACTCTTGTATATAGTCCCTTATGAGCCCCTCAAACATTTTTCCCACAACAGATGTTAAACTTACTGGTCTATAATTACCTGGAGCCTTTTTTGAAGATGGGAACTACATTTGCCTTGCGCCAGTCTCCTGGTACTATACCAGTCACCAGGGAATCTCTAAATATCATGTACAGGGGCACACCGATAACCGAGCTGAGCTTTTTAAGAACTCTTGCGTGAATGCCATCAGGGCCTAGAGCCTTGTTCACATTCAGTTTATTTAACTTATTTAACTTTTTCTACACTGAGCCAATTAATTATAGCAGATGATGTATTAACAGTACTGGCACCACCTACATCTGCACTTGTCTCACCCCCATCAACTACTTTTTCATTGATAGTATATACTGAGCTGAAGAACCTATTTAGTCCCTCTGCCTTCTCTTGGTCACCAGTGACCAGCTCCCCATCACAGGTTTTTAAGGTTCCTACTTGCTCTGACTTTGGCTTCTTGGCATTTATATGCTTAAAGAATCTCTCTGATCCAAAGGTACACATAGAACTTAGAGGTCCAAATATTTTCTTAAACATCTACTTGCGTCTTATGAGCCCTAAACCTTCCTATGAGTTACTGTCACACCTAAACACTGTAAAACAATTATATTAAAGGGGTTGTCTCACTACAAGGATCGCTTTTTATGTTAAAGATCTTGCACAAATAAGTCACTTTGTAATATGTGTCCATTAACAGTATCATATCTATTCCTACATATACCCTCTTGTATGGGCTGCATCAGCTCCTCAGGTTGCAGTGGCTATAGACCTGTTTGATCTCTCCTCAGAGGCTGTCAGTGCTGGTTACTATAGCTACAGACCTGGTGTTCTCAGCAGCTAGTGACTGCAGGCCAGTAATAGCCAGTAGAAGCCAGTAAAGCCAGTAAACACGCCCCTGAATTCAAAAATGAAACCGAAAAAACTGGACTAAGGTAAGATGAATCGATGTAGTGAGACAACACCTTTAAGGAGACAGGCTGAACATAACCTGTCCTACAACCTGGAGGACAGAAATAACACAAGGGGTTGGAGTCTGGGGTCCATTATATAGTGTATCCATCTCATTAAAAACTCTATCTGTCCTATCAGTCTGCAGGCCGGAGAAATCCCCATGATTGTGCTGCTGACAGGGATAAAATACATTTTCAGTTTTTTTTTTAAATGGAATTTTTTTTGCCCTCATCCTGACATTTTGGCTGAAATTTGACTATGAATCAAACTAATAGTCAGACCAACAATGTGGGATGAAACCACAACAAAAAGTGCATAAATCGCAAATTTAATGAATCACTGATAATTAGAATAAAAAACATAATATGGCATAAAAGCCACCATTCTTGTCTGTATTAATATTTCTACGTCCATCTCTATTGCTATATGTGGGCTAACTTATTACAAGCAGTCCGTGACTTACTTTTTTCCGATTTGCAACTGCTAGCTACAAATGGGGATTTATAGGGCATGGCTCAGTGTACTGATGATACACACACTGAGTCATGCCCCATAACATTGGAATGTCGCAAGTCTTTGTCATTCCTCTTCCAGCCACCCACAGCAAAGATGGTCTTACCATTGCTTCTGCCGGCTGGCAGCCTCAGTCTTCATGCAGTGCACTCCAACCCCAGCTCTCCCTCACGCCATTGTTGTCAACCCAGGTGATGCTCTCCCTCATGCTGCTACTGTTGGTCCAGGCACTGCTCTTTCTCATGCCGCTCCTGTCGGCCGCAGCATTGTTCTCCCTACCATTGTACTCCTGTCAGCTCCCAGCACCGTTCCAATAGGTCCCACACTCCATTTTTCTCCGGTCACCGGAGTATTAATGTACTAATCAGCACTCATGTGTGACATGCTGGCACTTGTAGTTGTGAAACTACAAGTGCCAGCATGACTCAACACACATGTACTAATTGTATGGTTGTATGGGTGCTGATTAGTACATGTGTTTAACATCTGCTGCTGTGGCATGCTGACACTTGTAGTTCCACAGCAGCTAGTAGCTGTGGAACTACAAGTGCCAGCATGCCACACCAGTAAATGATAAACACATGTACTAATCAGCAACCATACAATTAGTACATGTGTGATGTGCCATGCTGGCTAATCAGCACCCATACAATTAGTATAACTGTAGTGTGTAATGCTGGCATTTGTAGTTGTGGAATATGCCTGTTCCGACTTTCACATTTCGTAGTTGGTTCATTTTTACCTCCTGTGATGTTTTTCATTCTAATTATGAGTAATTAGTAATATTTGTATTTTATGCATTTATTGTTGTGGTGTCAGCCCTCTTTGCTGGTTTGGCTATGAAATATGGTTTGTTGTTTAGTATAGGTGTATGCGCCACAGTGATAAATTAGGACCTATTGTTTTTTTGTAGGGTTAATTGGATAAATATAAGGCTCAGTAAAATATAAAGCAGAGTTCTATTACCATTTTTGTAGCTAAAACATCTTGGAGATCAATAAATAAGACATATAGGAAAATGTAAAAGTATTTACCTCATTCTGTCAAGAGTCCTGTTTCTCTCCTGTCTTTGAAGAAGAAACTGAAGCTCTCTGAATGCAGCACAGTGATGATGTGTCCATGCTTTTATAGCCAGACAATCCTCGTAGGGGGCAGCTAAAGGAGGAGAGAAGGGAGAAACGATACTGCTCAGTACCACAAGGAAAAGAAAAATACTTATGCATTTCAGAACTGAATGGAAACTGAAAGCTGTTAGTAAACAGACACAGGTATCATTCAACCTTGTGGTGACTTTATCCACTGTTCCTTGTAAGCTCCGCCTTGCTTTAGAGCAGCGTTTCTCAACTCCAGACCCACCAATAGGTCATGCTTTCTGGCTTTCCTTAGCATTGCACAGGTGATATAATTATGCTGCACAGGTGATTTAATTATTGTCAGTGCATTCTGTGGGAGATCCTGAAAACATGACCTGTTGGTGGGTCCTGAGGACTGGAGTTGAGAAACACTGCATAAGAATCACACCATACTACATATTCATGAATCTCTTCTAAATAAATTAATTTATAATATTTTTATTATTTTCAGCGGACATGACATTTCAACTGTTCAGTATCTACCAGGCAGTCCTGGATGTCCTGGGCTTTTTAACTGTAGGGGACATTCCAATGTGTTGCGCTTTATGGCCACCTAAAGTTGTGAGCTGTAACAACGCTTTGACACAGACAACAACAAAACTTATCACATAAATTAAGCCAATCAGCAGTCACATGCAAGTAATATGAAGTGTATACCAAGATTAATCCCTTACCGACCTTTGACATATGAGTACGTCAAAGTGCCGGTAAGCTGCTTTGAAACGGGATCGCGGCGCGATCCCGCTTCACAGCCGCCGGGTGTTAGCGGCTAATTGCAGCTAACACCCGGCGGTTGCTGTTTAACCCATCAGGCGCCGCGGCCATCTGTATGACTGAAAAGCAGTGCCGCGCACCGCTTTTCAGCCCGATCGGGACATCAGCGGTGAGATCGCTGAGTCCCGACGGGCTAACATGGCAGCGCAGAGCCTTGTGAAGGCTCTGATCGCTGCCATGTTCCTGTTTGCTCCACTTCTGTCCACAGACAGGAAGTGGGGAAACCGCCATCTTTGTACACCCTAATGCATTGCCTATGCAATGCATTAGGCTGTATTAATGATCGCGCCCCCTAGTGGTCAAGCACCATAGGGGGACTAAATGTTAAAGTAAAAAAAATAAAGTTTTAAAGTACAAAAAAAAAAAAGTATTAAAAGTTCAAATCACCCCCCTTTCCCCATTTTACAAATAAAAACAATAAAATAATAAAAAAGTTACACATATTTTGTATCGTCGCGTCCGAAAAAGTCCGATCTATAAAAATATGATATAATTTATCCCGTATGCTGAACACCGTAGAAGAAAAAAAAATCCAAACGCCAAAGTTGCATTTTTTTGGTCATTTCACGTCACATAAAAATTGGAATAAAAGTAATCAAAAAAGTCGCATCCATTTCAAAGTGCTAGCATTAAAAAGTACACATCTGCCCGCAAAAAAATGCCACCTTACTGACGTCCGTAGGTGTTAGTACAAAAAAGTTATTGGTCACACAAAATGGTGCCGCAGCGCAAATTTCAAGAATAGAAAATGTTTGGAATTTTTTTACGGTACCAAAACATGACGGAAACCCTACATGGTTGGTATTCCCGGATGCGTATCAACCTATAGAATACAGATAACAGCATCATTTTTACCGAAGAATAAACTACGTCAAAACAATCCTCCCGCAAACATTTTTTTTCACATTTTGCCCCACTTAGAATTTTTTTGCCGTTCCCTAGTATATTCTATAGTAATATGAATAACACCACTAGAAAGTACAACTTGTCCCGCAAAATAAAAGCCCTCATATGTCTATGTAGGTGGAAAAATAAAAAAGTTATGGCTTTCAGAAGGCAAAGAGCAAAAAAATTTAGAGCCATATTATTATGACCGTTCGTCAGGAAGGGGTTAAATGTAGGGACTTACCAATCGATGATGGTCAGCAAGTCGAATGACAGCAAGGGCACAGATGGAGCTGGAAGGTTAAATACTTGAATCAAGAAGCAAGACACCAAACAATACCTGACCCTAGCAACCAGCTTTCTCTAAAACTGTCCCTAACTTGTTCCCAATACTGGCCCTAACACCAGACCCCCTCTGGCCCTATGCAACCACTGACAATATCCTTAACAATGACCCTCAGCTATACTGACCCTAACCATAACAGCACAGAACCACCAAACAGAACTAGTGATAAAACTTACTGAAAGACTGACATAGGGCAGAACAGAAGCAATGAAGAAATAACAACAAAGCAAAACTCTAACTGGAAACAGATAACTAACCAAAACAGGACTGAATACTAGAAATAGAATGCAATAAGCTCACAAGACACAAGCTCTCAGGAATGGGATACACAGCACCAGCCCTGTATTGCAGGTCAGTTTTATAAAGAGCTAGCAACCAACCATTCCCAAATAAATAATAATAATAATAATAACAATAATAATAATCATTAATAATTATAATTCATTTGTAGTGTTAGGTATGGTTTTAAATCTCATACTCCATCACACCTGAGTGACAACATTAAAAACAGGTCTACAACATACACGGAAAATCAATCACTGAACACTCTTAAAATGTCTGGTTCTTGCCATGTAAGATCCAAAATTAAGGATGACTGGGGAAAAAGACACCCAACTTAACATGCACCTAATAAAGCTTTGCTAGATTGCTGCATGTGTTGGTAAAGCTTCTAGGTCTGTGTCCCAACCTAGTCAATCATCTGAGCTTCATTCTAAAGATTGCCTTTCTGAACTAGTGTTCCACCGTGAGGGATTTTAATGGACAGTTGTGAATTGGTCTGGAATTGCAATGCAAAAGGTGTTCCACATACGCCGATCAGCCACAACATTGTGCTGCCAAAACAGCTCTGCTCTGTCAAGACATGGACTCCACAAGACCTCTGAGACTATCCTGAGGTATAATGGAAGACATTAGCAGCAGATCCTTTCTGTAAGTTGTAATGTAATACCCCATTACAGGGTAATGTAGTGTCACAGTATATATTATGTGTCAATTATGTGTAAAGTATGTAAGGTGTTGAGCATCTTTGGAAAATGTTGTGTCGGTCCCTGTGCCAGCAAAGGTTAAAGAGAACCTGTCACATAGTTTTTGCTCCCCTGGCTGAAGACAGCACAAGCCAGTGTCAGACCTGCTGTTCCCAGCGCTGTGTCCCTTATTCTGTAAGATGCTGTAGTTTTCGTGTATTTAATGCTCAAATCTGCAGTTTTCAGCCAGAAGAGTCATTCGAAGAGTCCTTCAGACTGTCAGTTTTTTTCAAACCCGGCCAATCGCTGGCTAGCCCCGCCCACCTCAACTGACAAACCTATTACTTTGAATTGGTAGAAACATGTGAATAACTGTCAGTGGGCGGGGCTAGCCTTTGGTGGGTGGAGCTAACACCTGCTCATGAATAAGATTTGAGGGGTAAATGCTCTAAAACTGCTGCATTTTACAGAATAAGGGGCACAGTGCTGGAAACAGCAGGTCTGACTCTAGCTTGTGCTGCCCTCAGCAAGGGGGGCACAACCTATGTGACAGGTTCTCTTTAAGCTTCTTGTCACCTCACACCAAGTGTTTCAACACTTAGATCCTGATTTGACAAGTGGTGAAGAGGTCTCACACCAGAAGTAGCAGTTGGAGGCAGGGAGGGCAGTTGGGCTCAGTCTGGGGAGTGAGTAGTGAGAAGGGTGAGGGAGACTGGTATGAAGCTCTGCCATTTGATGGTAGCTTAGAAAGAAGAAAGCTGCCAGGTCCACAACAATACTACAGAAAGTTCAGTGTGAAGTACCACAGATCCCTGAGGCTCTACCACGACCTGCAATAGTGAAGGAGGATTAGGCTGCCATCATACACTGGGACACTTAAACTCTGCTACAAGGGGGATACAGATCACTACTCTCAACAGGTATTCCATATTGCTGCTATGGCGTGGAGCTCCTGACCCCTCACCAGCCGGGCATTTCCTTGTGGATTGGCAGAATTGTTTGTAAGAACTGGGACCAGTTATTTTGCTGCTTAGAAGTTATTTATGTTTAGTAAAGACAGGCATTATTTTACCAACTATATCGCCTCCGTATGTGTGTCTGCGCAACTGCACCAACCACTACCATCTTGGGTACATCCTGGCCAGGCTATACTACTACCCCCACCGTACACCAGAGGGAGTACCCCGGGGAACTTGTTCAGACCAATAACGACTCAGGTGCATTCCCCCTCTGCATTCGAGGGAGAGAGCCCAGTACCATGACAACTACTATCAAGCATCAACCACTCAGGCTCGTCTCCCCCTTTGCCATTCCCTGGGGCGCACTACAGTAAGGTCGGACCTCCATGTATACAATTGCTTTTTCTGCACATCCCATACTGTACATGCTCAATCAGAAACTGGATAGGATATTTGAAAGCTGAATCTAATATTTTTACTTTTTGTCATGTTCTTCAAACTATTCCTGAGCCATTTTTGCAGTGCTGACAGAAGCCACTGACATTAGGGAGGTGTACTTGGTCTGCAACAATATGTAGGTAAGCGGTACAAGTTTCCCAGCAGACCACTGTGCAAAGCATCACACTAATGTACATGAATAAACTGGAGACCCTGCCCTTCTCCGACAGGCTATAAAAGTTAAAACAGATACTAAGGGATTATTAAAATTACTAGGTGTTGGGGGTGTGGTCCATGCAGGACCATTGTTTTACAGGGAAAGCCTAAAGAAAAAGTGGCCAGAGAAACATAAAAGACTTCTGAAGGAGCCCGGGGGAGCTCCTGTGAGAAAATCACCATAACCAACTACTTCTCTCCTCTTGCTGAAGTAGATCCCTGAGGATTCATGTGTTTCTTCTGCTGTGACCAATGGAGTGTTTCCAAGTGCGATGCAGTTTATATCCTAAGCACAACCAGTTGCGGCACTACACATAGCCCTGCCTCTTCCATCCTCCTCATCAGTATTGCTGAATAAACTGTGAGAATAAACATCCCAGGAATTGGTAAAAAGCTCAGGGTCCAATGAGGAGCTCTCCGATGGGGGTGCCATTATACAGGTCCAAGCAGTAACTGCTTGGACCTGTCTCAGTAATCAGATAGCGGGGATCTGTACATGACTTATCCTGGACCCCGTCCTCTATCTTACCAGCCCTGTTTTCCAACATTAAGGGACGTGAGTTATATTTATTGCATACATCTTGTTGATTTTTTCTTAGATGTTCCGTATTGTTGTTATCAACTGCAATTTTTCCCTGATGAACCCCAGTATCTAGGGGGGAAACGTGTTGGAATATTGGAATATTTATGCATTATTGATTATCTTTCTATGACGCATCATCAATTCATAGTATTTTTGAACATCAAACGTATATTGTCTGTTGTATTGTTATTTATCACAGCACTTTTTTGTTTGTGCACTCCATTTGTAGTATATGTGTTTTTTTTTTTTTTCTCTTTTTTCATTTAGATGTAGCTAGGGACAGGGTTAGTTTAGGTTCCAGTGTGGGGGCGCCCTTATTGGGGCGATTTCCCCATTTTTGTGGTAGTCAGGTCCTTGATAGGAGATATTTGAGGGTGTTGTTTCGTTTTCTTTCCCAACTCTTATTCATTCTGAGTAAAAGTTATGTTTTATGTATCTTTTTTCTAGGTGTTATACCTGTAGTTGTTTTGGTTTAAACCCATTTGCCCCCATTACAGCTCTAAAACACCCGTTTCCAATCTTCCATTTTTAGTACTTGTTTGCAAACTCTTTGCCGATGCTTTTTATGATGATAGTGAAGTCGAGGCTTCTTCCCCTTTTAGGGCCACCCATTCCAGACCTGTGTAATGCGTGTCGCACTGTGCTTGCATGGACACCTGTGATCTCACTATTATGAAGCCTATGAGCCTTTTCCACTGCTGTGTCTGTCGCGTTAGAACTGATAGACCTTGTGATGACTTATTGATTCTGATATTTTGCCTGGACGTCCACCTCTTGGCTTTTCAATGGATGGATTGACCTCATTTCCTATTCTTCCAGGTGTCATGACCTCACATGATGCAGTTTGGCAATTTTCTTGGCCCAGAGACGCTATCGATGACATGGATGATGCTGCTTCTCTTTCCTTGATAAATCTTCTTCATGGCTGCTCAAACCAGGGACCTTTCACTTGGGAATCAGCCTAATAACACACTAAGCTATTAGGGAATGTGAGAACAGGTTGTAACTTGTAGTATACAAGAAAAAGATTATCCCACCACCAGGAGGAAAACAGTAACAATGCAGTTACATAACAAGAATCTGCAGAACTAAGCAGATTCCAAAAAGTTGCAGATCAAAGTTATGTATGAGAGCCAAGATGATTGTCTATAAAATGATGGGAGTCTCATGTTCAAAGCTGTAGTGGATGGTGAGCTATGGAGCCTGAAAGTCAAAAGTTCAAAACATTGTTACCCTTTTGCTTGTCGGTGTAAAATATATTTATTGGTTTTGACTTTGGAACACAAGAAACGTAAAAAAATTGTAAATACGCAAAACGCTGCAGTAAGTGGGAAAAACTGTTTTCAATAAAAATGGCAACATTTTGCTGAAATATATTACTACGGAGCGGAATCTTTTCCCCTGTGGCAAAGCTTTGCCTGATCCATGCCATCCAAATACTTTTCAAAATTCAATTCCTTATCTGATGAGGCTGAAGATCTTGGAGCAGTAGCACTGGCAAGACTCAATTCCTCTTGCTCCTGGCACTGCATTGAACTAACTATACCAATTTATTACATATTTTGGGAGTCGAAGTCGGTGCATTTTATGACTCCTGCAAAATGGACACCGACTCAACGACTCTGACTCCACAGCCCTGGAAACACTGCTGATCCCCCTCTAGATACAGTGATTGACAGTTTGCTCTCTACACACTCCAACGTAGGGAAAGCTGTCAGTCACTGTATGTGGACGGGGGAGCAGGACTCCTACTGTCAGTTAATGAGTCCGGTCAGGATTTACTTAGCTTTTTAATCATCAGAAATTCTGTTCCAAATTATATAAACTTAAATTTAACAGAGTTCAGCTTCTCTCCTTCCAACATACCCTGCTCTAAGATAGGGTAATATAAACCACCTGACAGGTTCCCTCTAGAATGTGGTTTGCACTGAGTTCTCCGTCATACCTTCAGCGCTTTAAAAGAAATGGACTGCACCTGCTGCAGGATGAACAGTCCAATGGCTGAACTGCAGAGAATGGCTAGAACTATCAGAGCTGAGAATATACTTCTGCATTGTCCTCAAGAATTTAGTAGTGGGAGAATAAAAGGACCATGATGAAGCTGACAGCAGCAGAGTAAGTGTGGTTAGCAGTGATAAACTCAGAGACCAGAAGTTGTCAGTATGTCACAAGGAAGAAGGGTGTGCTCATTCCTGGGTGCTAAGAACAAGTATGATAAAACAGGGCTTGTTCCGGCACTCGTGCTCCAGATATAATCCAAATATAATCCAAATAGGAAAAACGCACTTTATTGAGGTAGTTAAAAACAAATTAAAAATACATAGTCACAAACTTTACGCGTTTCAAGCCACCATCATAAATCACCTGTTCTTTCCAGATGGGTCTTCATGATAATATACATAAGAAGTTGTTTTCTGTATGTGTTAGTATGCTACCTTTGACCAAAGGTTTATTTCCATTTTAGACATGGCAGATACACAGGATTATGACAATGGGTAGTCTCGTGTCCCTCATGCTGGGGTTGAGAACGGATATGGTTGCTTCATTCAAAGTCTGTAGGTCATCTTTGTTGTTGGGATAGGTGATTGTGGGATAATCCCTTTAAAGGGGCTGTCTGCCTCTTCTTTTTCAATGTCATGTAAGGTGCTGAGGCTGAAACACAAAAAAAACCTCTGACCTGACATTCGTGTGTTGATGGGATGTATCTGCCAGTCCTTTCCGACAGTCTTCTGTTGTCTTTTGGCTCTGGCCGAACAGAATGTCACCACTGCAGTCTCTGATTGACTGTAGTGGTCACATGACACTGTCCAACGTCATTATTTGGAAGTCAATGCTTTGAACAATGACATCAGGCAGCGTCACCTGACAGATGCATCAGTGGAATGAACGTCAGTTTAGAGGTGAGAATCGTGTTTTTTATTTTCCTCCAGCCTCAGCACCATACAGTACTTAAAGGTGTGTTATGAGAATAGTAAAAGCTCATTTGTCTGTTGAGGCCTGATTAAAATTAGAAGGAAAGGTTTTTACTTACCTCCTGGATGCTCCTGTTTAGTTGTTCCGGCGTCCCGTTCATTCCAAAAGAAGAAAATGAAGGTTCTTCGTTCACATGACAGGTACAAGCAATCACAGGCCACAACATCACATGCACATGATCGTTGTAACCTGTGACTGACTGCAGAGAAATAAGCTTTTACAACACTCACAACACTACAACGTTGAAAAAGGAGAGGTGAACAACCCATTTAGACTGTAAAGATACAGTTGAAACCAGACATTTACATACACTATAAAAAAGACACATATTCATGGTTTTCTCACTTTCTGACATGATATCAGAATAAACCTTACCCGTTTAAGGGACAGGGAGAATTTTGAAAGCATTTTTGTTACTTTCTGCAAAGTCAAAAGTTTACATTAGGATTACTATGCTTATAAACAATTTGGGACAGCCCATATGATGATGTTATGCCTTTGGAAGCTCCTTATTGGTTTATTGGAAACATCTGAGTTAATTAGAGACACACCTGTGGATGTATTTTTTAAGGTACACCTGAAATACACTGCTTCTGTATCATGGGAAAATCTAACGAAGTCAGCCAAGATATTAGGAAGAGAATTATGGACTTGCACAAGTCTGAATAATTCTTGGGTACAATTTCCAGATACCTGAAGGTGCCTTGTTCATCTGTACAAACAATTACACACAAGTACAAACAAGATGGGAATGTCCAGTCATCATACCGCTCAGGAAGGAGACAGGTTCTATGTCTCAGAGATGACTGTGCTTTGGTCCAACTGGGCATATCAACCCAAGATCAAATGCAAAAGACCTTGTGAAGATGCTGGAGGAAGCTGCAAAGGAATAGCAGAATTGATATACCAATTACTGCTGTAGAAGCACCCACAGCCTAACCAGGAAGTGGAAGCATAAAGTTGGCTTCTGTGAAACAGTATGGTGGGAACATCCCTTTCAGTTAAATTAGTTTATTTAATAAAGGCTCATTTAGGTTCAGGTAGGTCTCATTACACGTCCCATATTTCCATCAAAAATAATTAATTTCCACAAATCAGTATTAATCATATTAAAGGTTTTATTAATAAAATCAAGAATTACATTATTAATTTAATATTTATTTATATTTTTAAAACTATTTGCGCAAATCACAATGTCAAAGTGCTCTCATTAATACATCTCAGAAGTACCTACAATGCTGAAAATGCTACAATAACTCCTTCAAGCCTAAGAATGCCAGACACTGGGGAAAAATTCCAGTGGTGGGCACTGTCTATGAACTGTATTTTTGACCCCTTACTGACATTTGACAGACTGGTAAGAGAATATGATGTGAACTCATTCGCTGAGCTTGCTCCAATTGCAGCAGGTAACAGCTGAATATTACACCATTCCTATGGTTGACTGACCCCCCTACAACAAGTTTGCAGGGTGCCGAGTTGTTGCCATGTTAGCCGTAGGCCTAATAAAGGCCTCTGTAGCTGCCATGTGACTACTCCTATTACATCCTGATATAGGATGGTACACCTTTCTGTAATATCTATATATTGTGGTGGACAATTTATTGGCCCTCCTAATGGTTAAGTACCCTAAGAGTACTACAAGTACAAGAAAATGGAAAAGTTTTAAAAATAGAAAAATAAATATTCACTGTTCAAAACAGCTACCTTTTGCTATTTTACAATTTTTTTTTAATTAAAACACTACACATAATTGTTACCCCTGTGTCCATAAGAGTCCGATTTATTCAAATATAACATCATCTGTCCTGTACGCTGAAGAAAAATTGAACGTCTCTCGCTTCAGCCTGCAAAAGAGAGTACTAACGCAGGTTCATAGATTAAAAAAACAAAAAACTTATCGGTTGCAAAGAATGGCGCCACAGCGCAGAGCTGAAAATTGGTAAAGTGTGTTTATTTTTAAAAAAATACTAAAATGTAATGAAAACTCTATTTATTTGTTATCACTGGAATTCTACTTACCTGGAGAATGCAGATCACTTGTCATTTATACTGAACAGTGAATGCCATAAGAATGAAACCCCTTTATAAAAGGTGCAGTTAAATTTTTTTTAAACATTCCATCCCAAATAGAATTTTTTTTTGTTTCCCAGTATACTGTATGGTAAAGACAATGGCTTCATTAAAAAGTACATTTTGTCCCACAAAAATAAGCCCTCATATGACTGTATGAAGAAGGAAGGATATGATCCAACGCTATGCATAAATCTTGCAGCATATGACTGTGTAGATGAAAAAATAAAAGTTATGGCTCTTGGAAGGTGGGAAGAAAAAAATAAACACAATGAAAAAATAGGCTACAAACTTAAAAGGTTAAAACTAGAAATCAATCGAACTCAGAATTACAACAGTTTATCATGGATTACTATATCCTATCATGTTACAAAATCTTCAGTAGCTGATAACACACAACTTCAGTATATACTGTACACGTAGTACATCCCTTTATGGCCATTGAATGCAAAATACAACAACTTGTAATTAAAATTTTTACATTTCATTTAGCAAATTATTTCACGTGTTTATTTAGTAGTGAGGATTTAAAGGTATTTTGTTACCAAAGGTAAGGTGTATTTTAATGAACTTGGTCTAACCCTATCTGCTAACTGGGGTCACATTAAAATTTGTGTTTAGCCCCATGAAAGAAACCAAAGGTAATACATTGTAACAATATGAGTTGTGTCACACATATTTTCTATAGTTTTATCATTCGGTGCTTTGATAGATGTAGCTACAATATACTTCACACGATTATTAACAAAATGATTGTTACAGAGTTCTTAAAGTGAAAAAAATCAGATTTATATAATATTTTTATTAGATGAAGTTTAGCCAGAAATATTATGTCTAATCTACATTTTTGTGTGTTCGTGTTGTATGCATGACCAGGAGCACCATCATAGCAGTACTCCTGTTAGCGGCCCTGATTTCTCTTTTACTTCACTCGTTCTTCACAACTTCAGCTTCAGCTCACAGAGTTCACTCACATATTCCTCATTGTAAGGGTCGTATTTCAAGGCTTTTTCATAGCAATCAATTGCATCATTTCTTTCCCCATTAGTCTTATGGATGAAGCCAAGCAAAGCAAAACCCTCAGCATCACGAAAATTAAGGTTAATTTTCTTTAACGCAATTCTTATCAGACACCTTTCACTGAATTCTCTGTATATCACGGGTAAAGTAATCTTCAGACTCATTTTATAGTAGCTGATGGCTTCAGATTCAGATTTCATGCCATATTCCTTGAAATTTCCATAATTGTAATAGAGCTGCTGCTTCTCTTCATCTAGAAGATTGGGGAATGCAAAAATGAGTTGAAAGGTGTCCTTCGCTTTCTGGTATTCCTTTGTTTCACAATACATTTTTGTTAAGTCTATATATGCATACACAAATGTTTTCTTCAACTCCAGCACCTTCTCGAAATGAAAGAGGCTGTTTCGGAGGAGGTCATGTAATTCTCTGTCCATTTCTCTGTTATAATTGTATCCTTTTCTAAACTGTTTTTTGAAATTGAAATACTTGTTCTTGTAACATAAACCAATTTGGTGATGTAGAAATACAGAGCTTGGGGTGAGCTCTAATGCAGTGTTTAGGACATGTAAAGCCTCATCAACCATTCCAGCTCTCCTATAAAACTTTGCTACATATCGGAGCAAATATGAAAGGCTCTGGGCTTGTTCTATGGCTTCTTCAACATATTTTACTCCCTCATTAGTTCTGTCTAGGTCTTGCAGCTTCAATGCAAGAAGTGCCTTCACCACAGCATCATTTGGATTCCTCTCTACTGCATTTTCCAATAGCTGGATCGGTTCACATTCAGAAGCAGGACATTTTCTGCCATTGAAACCTTCCAGTCTGTAGACCACAGTAGCATATCCAGTGTTCCACTCAGGATCTTCTGGTTCTAGCTCCAGAGCCTTCTGAAAGCATTTTTTTGCTTCTTCATAATATTGTCCACCAAATTTTAACAGAGACCAGGCTTTTTCACCATAGATTTCTGCAATGTCTTCTGCATCTTTGAGTTCTTTATAAATCTGCTCTACTTTATTGCAATATTTTTGAGAATCTTCATACTGGTTTAAGTAGTAGAACACCCATGCGTAATTTCCATATGTCACCAAATAGTTTTGATCAGTCCCATCTGGATTGTTCTCTTTAATAATTTCTTCTGCTTTCTCTAAATTGGCCATGGCTTTTGTGTAGTCTCCTTTCAGATGCATCACATAGGCCAGTAGATTGTACACCATGTATTTGTTCTTGGTGACAAGAAATGTCAACTGGTCGTTCAAGCTTTCTTCTTATTCAGTATAGTCCGGGTACTTTAAAAAAAGTCTCCACCTAAAGTGACATTTGAGTTGTAGTAAACGAAGCTTCAGTGCCAATTTTGATTGCTCACTGTGGCAGAAAGAAGAGAAAGTGATTGTTATACATAAAATGTGATAACATACTGATGTGTTTTGCCAACTATTTTAAGGAGTTGGAGACGGCTTTAAAGAAGGCACTTAATTTTATTATAATAAGCCACTGATTACAAACCAAGATTGTGAATATAAGTGTGATATTGCATATACTTTTGCATAATATAGATTACAAAGGCAAAGCACGCATAATATGGATTACAAAGGCAAAGCACACATAATATGGATTACAAATACTTACATTATACACTATACAGGAAAAACTTCACCAGGAATGACACTTCATCTATCCATAACATCAACTGTGAGAAGCGGAACAGTGAGGACAGATGGATTCCTGGAATCCACACTGTGGCGGTGAGGCATCCCCCTAAAGCCCACAGGTCTTCAGGCTTCTGACCTTGCAGCATCCTTCACCAGTCTATATATTAAAACAAAGGCTTGTGCAACAAAGTGGTACACAAGCTGTAATAGGTTTAATTTGCCTAATTACATAAAGCTATGTAGCTACATGGTAAACATGACTCTTTCTCAATAAACACTGATAAGAACCATGTGGTAATGAACCACAGGTGCTGGGAAACTTACAGACAATACTATCTAAAACTGTTCTTAAAGGGGCCCTACCGATATGGATTCCCGATGGCCATGAACATTTTTACACTACAGGATGTAGAAAACTTTCACTTGACAGTGATATTACAACTTTCTGTGTTACCTGTTCTTAGATCACAACCAAAGCGATGTAAAAGCATTGAAAAAGTTGAGGCAACTTTTTTTGCCCAAATATTGTAGTATGTTATCTTTTTATCTTTGCTACATTTGTATACATAGAGTGGAAAAGGTAGAAAGGTATTTGTATTGCATGCCACCTAGCCAGAACATAGTGAAATAACATATACAACTTTACAAACATCAATAACTTTGTAATATATGTTATTACAGAAAAATGCCTATTTCTACATTATCAAACTACTTTCACTGCATGGCTTAATAGGTTCTCCGTGCTGCTACTTTTTGTGTTTGTGATAGAGTAACTGGTTCACCTCCTCTCCATACACTTTGTATGGGAGTCAAAAACCAAAATATGGTCAGCACATCAATTTTGAAGAATAAATGTATAGATGCAAGCTGATGTGGCAGCCAAAATCAGCAGCACTGTACAGGCACTAAAAAACAGTCATCCTCTCCAGACCACCATGATGACTTTTACCGGCCATGACTCATCCCTGTAAAACTTACCACATAAACATCTTAGAATTCTAGTTTTTCTAGCACTTCCCTACCTTTGCTCACCTCTGTACAAACTCTACATGGGGTGAAAAGGGAAGCAGGTGAATGAGGCAGAAACAGCATACTAACTGCCATGATGTCTCCCATACATAGTAAACACAACACAAAATCAGCAGCACTCTACAGGCACTAAAAACTGGTCAAAGAGGACATAAGAATTTTTTGGAACAACATTACCACTACAGTGGAATATATGAAAATTTTGAGTGTACATTTTAGTGTACATTTTTGATCAAAACTGTAAATGCCCACCTAGCGTGGCTAGATGACCTCAATTCAGGTGGGAACCTATGCTACATGCAGGGGCGTAACTAGAAATGGCAAACTTTTCATTTCAATGCCCCCCCACTCTCCCCGGTCCATAGAAAAAAAAATTTACTTATCACATATTCTGTCAAGAGTAACGGAAAAAATAGTGTACACCAGACACATCCCGCAGACGCTGGTCACATCCCGCACACGCCAGACACATCCCGCACACGCCGCTAACATGCCAGAGACATCCAGCACAAGCCGGGCACACGCCAGACACATCCCGCACACGCCACTCACATGCCAGACATCTCCTGCACATACCACTCACACGCCAGACACATCCCACACACGCCAGTCACACGCCAGACTCATCACGCACACGCCAGTCACATCTACATATACACATCTACACACCCAGATATATATTCATACACACATTACAGATGCACACATCTATATATACAGTCACATCCTTATACACACATATTATATACACACACACACATCTATACATACAGTCACATACACCCACTTACTTGTTTGCAGTGCAGCCCTCAGGCAGTCCAGAGGTCTTGGAAGACACGGTGGGGAAGGAGGGGCAGCTTCTAGTCATGAGCTGCTCGCAGCCGGCAGTGCAGATACCCCTTCTCCACCATCTGTCCCGACTGTGCACACAGCAACTGGAGGCAGTGTGAGCACGAAGGAGAGGGGAGGAGGGGGCTGCTGAGGGAGCAGCTCCGTGGAGCTGTGAGGGGATCGTGCTGCTTCATAGCGATGCTACCTTTCTCATGATCCTTGGGGCCCGGCAGGATGTTTCTGTTTGTGGAGAGTGCGGGCCCCGTAGTTCAGCAACTGATAAAAAGGTACGTCTGCTCTCCTCCTGACCCTGCATGCAGAATAGCAGAGCGGAGTGCAGGCAGCTCCTCTCTGCTAACACCGGGCAGTCCTGTCTTTGGCCTGAGCGTTCAGAGGCAGGATGCGCTGGGCCCCACTGGCAGTGAACTGGTATGTTCACTGTCGGCGGGCGCAGCAGCCGAACTACCGGGGGAGCAGACGTGTGAGCAGCAGCCCCGGGGTCCTGGCCCCCTAAGAGCCCGGGCCCTGTGGCAGCTGCTATGTCTGCTACCCCGGTAGTTATGCCCCTGGCTACATGCTACCTCTCCTGATGTCTGTTCAGACCGCCATATTTCAGGGAGAGAAAAAAAAGGAAAAAGAAAATTCCCAGTCATAGAAGATGTCTCTAGTGAGTCCCTAGATGTAACTGCACTGTAATCACTTAAATGTCTGCAGAGCCTGTGTACACTGGTAACTACCACTATATGGTTACTGTATAGCGATAATATATAGTCTGCAGAGCCTGTGTATACTGGTATCTACCACTATATGGTCATTGTATAGTGGTAATTTACAGTCTGCAGAGCCTGTATTCACTGGTATCTACCACTATATGACAATTTTATGGAGCTAATATACAGGCTGCAGAGTCTATGTACACTGTTATCTAAAAACACAGAAAAAGGCCATACTCACAGCTCAAAGGCTGGACTGAAAACTGAACCCAGTAAAGAGGTAACACTGGCCCCTATGCTACTTGGGAAAGATAAACAGGTGCAGCTGATTCCTGAGCAGTAGCTCACATACCCCAACACTAGGGGAACAATTAGACTGCACATTAAATTGATACCTTTTCACACAGTATGCAGAAGAGCCACAGTATAATACATGGGTATTTTTGCACAAATGCAAAAATACCGATAAGACAACCACTCACACACCTTCAATATTTGAGGGCGGTGGTTGCTGGTATTATAATTGCATATAGAAAAGTTGATACAAAAGGGTGCCAGTAATGCAGATACCATGCTGTCTTACAGCCTATTACGCCACTACTAATTGATTGGGCAGTCTGCCCAGCACTTTTTAGGTGTCCAACACAAAATACAGACACCCCCTGCTCCCCAGTACTTTTGGGCCAAAAAATTTACATTCTGGAAAAATATCAAATATGAGGTATTAGTAAATACAGTGGCCACTATATGCAAGCTTGCAAGCCCCGTCAAGGCTCCTCATTTCTTGAAAGTCCCTACTACCAATTTACAGACAAAACACAGAAAAAATGGGCCATTAATTATTCAAAAAACACAGAAACAAGGTCAAACTCACAGCTCAAAGGCTGGACTGAAAACTGAACCCAGTAAAGAGGCAACACTGGCCCCTATGCTACTTGGGAAAGATAAACAGGTGCAGCTGAGGGTGTCTCTATTTTGTGTTGGACATCCAAAAAGTGCTGGGCAGCTGAGCTGTGAGTATGGCCTTGTTTCTGTGTTTTTTGAATAATTAATGGCCCATTTTTTCTGTGTTTTTTCTAGCACAAAGGGTTGGAGTCTGGGGTCTATTATATACTGTATCCATCTCATGAAAAACTCTATCTGTCCTATCCGCACAGAAATCCCTTTGATTGTGCTGATGACAGGGATAAAAGGGATTTTCCATTTTTTTTTTTTAATGGAAAATTGTTCGTCCCCAACCTAACTCAAAATCTTATAATTATGCTATAAGACATTTTAACTAATAGAAGAAAAGAGGGCTGACACCACAACAAAAAGTGCATAAAACACAAATGTTATGAATCACTGATAATTAGAATAAAAACATTATAGGACATAAAAGCCACAATTCTTGTCTGTATTAATATTTCTTTCTCCATTGTTATATGTGGGCTCCTTTACTACAGGCAGTCCGCAGAACGCTGTTCTGACTTGCAACTGTCCTCTAGTCCCGAACAGGGACTTATATGGTGTGTGGCTCAGTATGCTGACTGCAGCAGATATTAAACACATGTACTAATCAGCACCCATACAATTAGAACATCTGCAGCTGTGGCATGCTGACATAAAGTTACATATAGTTTGTAAGACCGAGAGAAGACTGACGTCCATCAAGTTCAGCCTATTGTGCTACAGTGTTGATTCAGAGGAAGGTAGAAACCCCCATGAGGTAGAAGCCAATTGTCCTCATTTTAGGGAAACAATTCCTTCCCAGCTCCAATCTGGCAATCAGAATAAAGACCCTTCTCCAGAATCCTAGTCACTATAACGTGTTATATTATTACACTCTAGAAATACATCCAGACCCTTTTTGAATTCTGTTAATGAATTTATCATGGCAAGTTCCTCTGGCAGAGATTCCACAGAGTCTCACTGCTCTTACAGTAAAGAATCCCTTTCTATGTTTTATGTAGAAACGCTCTTTCCTCTAGACGTAGAGGATGTCCCTTTGTTCTCAATACAGTCCTACGTATGAATAGATCTTGGGAGAGATCTCTATATTGACTTTTAATATATGTATACATATTTATTATGTCCCCCAAAGCCAACTTTTCTCTAAACTAAATAACCCTAATCTTACTAATCTAGTAGCTGTAGAACTACAAGTGCCAGCATGCCACTGTAGCAGATAGTAAACATATTTACTAATCAGCACCCACACAATTAGAACACCTGCTGCTGTGACATGCTGACACTTGTAGTTCCACAGCTACCAGTTGCCGTGGAACATAAAACTATAAGTGTCAGCAAGCCTCAGCAGCATGTTAAACACTTATGCTGATCAGCACCTATACAATTAGTAAATGTGTGGGGTGAAATGCTGACATTTAGTTGTGGAACTACAAATACCAGCATTCCACACCACACATGTACTAAATACCAAATCTACAGTCCCTATTCTGTTTGTAACCTGGGGACTTCTTGTAAATGGTTTAATGCAATATACTGTTATTTATTGGCCTTATAATAAATATTTTGCTCATTATGCTTATTTAAAGTATCTTTTATTTTATATAATCTTAGCTGTTGCTTTTTGTCTAGGTGGCTTCCACATTTCGTAGTTGGTTCATTTTTACCTCCTGTGATGGTTTTTATTTTGAGTAATTAATAATATTTGTATTTTATGCATTTATTGTTGTTGTGTCAGCCCTCTGTTGGTTTGGCTATGAGATACGATTTGTTGATTTGGCTATGGTATAGGTGTATACACCACTGTGGTGACAAACTGGGCTTATTCTCTTTTTTGTAGGGTTAATTGAATCTATATAAGGCTCAGTAAAATATAAAGCAGAGTTCTGTTACCATTTCTTGTAGCTAAGGCATCTTGGAGATCAATAAACAAGACGTATAGGAAAATGTAAAACTGTTTACCTCATTCTGTCAAGAGTCCTGTTTCTCTGAAACTGAAACTCTGGTTATAAAAGCATGGACACATCAATGTGCTGCACTCAGACAATCCTCGTAGGGGGGCAGCTAAAGGAGTAGAGAAGGGAGAAACAATACTGCTCAGTCGAACAAGGAAAAGAAAGATACATTTCAGAACTGAATGGAAACGGAAACCAACACTATAGCAACTGAATCAACATTATAGCACAATAGGCTGAACTGAATGGACATCTGTCTTTTTTGGTCTTACAAACTATGTAACTATGTAAGTTAGTAAACAAACAAAGATATCATTCATCCTTCTAGTGACTTTATCCACTGTTCCTTATCAACTCCGTCTTGCTTTAGAAGCACATGTCACGGCAAGTCTAGGTGCTAATCGGTTATCAGATTCTCACGTAACCAGTAAAGTGACGTCAAAGGGTAATAAGAGGAGCCACAGACAGTGTCAGCATGCAGACCTCAACCGATTCCAATGTGGGTGCGGTTCAGGGTTTATTTTATACACTCTGGAGCACGTTACATAAGTAAAGTATCACTTTTGATTGGTTTAAACAATTTAGCCAATCGGTGGACATTCACTATCCAATTGGTCAATACTCTTCAAATCACACTTTAGTAGTTACATTTCCAATCCTCTCTTATGCATATTCAAATCTGACTACCTGGCTAGTTGCTATTATAAGTTGATTCTTATCTATCTTTAATATGTGGACTTTCATGAAGTTTCTAACTTAATATTTTTGCAATGTCATTAAACTTGGCAATTAGCCCGTTGCCACCTTCTCATAGCGCAGATGAAAAACGTATCTTTATCAAGATTTACAACGCCATTTTATATGTCTAATTTATGTATACTGAGACCTGTTCAGAGATACTAAATATTAATACATATTTATGGCACCTTTAGAAATTAACCACTTCCCGACATTGGACGTATGCATATGTCCTGGCGGGAAGTGCATACGTCCTAGCGGGAAGTTTTAAATATGGGGTCTTTTTAGGGGTGTTTATTAAGTTTTAGCACCTTAGGGCGTCCGCAAACCTGAAATGGCGCCTAAATTAAATCGTAATGAAAATGAGACCTCAAAGTCCAGTAGGGGGTTCTCATATTCTGGGGCTTGTGGTTGAGCCAAATAGCACACTAGGGCCACATATGGGATATCTCTGAACACAGCAGAATCGGGGGAATCAATATTAAGTTGCATTTCACTGATCACATTTACTGTGTTCTTGTGAATAATGGATAAAAACTAAAAATCTGCAAAAGATGGGAAATTCTGAAATTTCACCTCCACTTTGCTTTAATTCCTGTGAAACACCTTATGGGTTAATAAACTTCTTAAATGCTGTTTTGAATACTTTAAGGGGTGTAGTTTCTTAGATGAAGTCCTTTATGGGGGTTTCTACCATACAGGCCAATCAAAGTCACGTTAGAACTGGACTGGTCCCTAAAAAAATGTATATTGCAAATTTCCTTGAAAATGTGCAAATTACTACTAAGTTTCTAAGCCCCCTAATATCGTAAAAAAAAAAAGACATTTAAAAAATTATGCCAACCTACAGTAGACATATGGTAGATGTTAGTTATAAGCTATTTGGAGTGGAATAACTATCTGTCTTATTTTTAAATTTTGAAATTGGTAAATTTTTCAAATTTTTCACGATACTTTGATATTTTTCACAAATAAACAAGCACTTTTTGGACCAAAATGTCTTACTAACTTAAAGCACAATGTGTCACGAGAAAACAATCTCTGAATCACATGGATAGGTAAACGTGTCAAAAAGTTATTCTCACGTAAAGTGATACATGGCAGATTTAAAAAATGGGGCTCTGTCAGAGAGGCCAAAACTGGCTCCAGCGGTAAGGAGTTAAAGCAATATCTCAGCATAGCTGAAATTTAATCGAGAAATTCCTATAAACATGGGAATTTCCTCATCACACACCATACTACTTATCCACAAATCTCTTCTAAAAATGTATTTATAATATTTTTTATTATTTTCAACTGTCCAGTATGCAGTGGGACAGTATTGAATGTCAAGGGCTACCCTCCTCTGTTGAAAGGTCTGCTGGATGTGCTGGGTTTTTTAACTGCATAGGATACTCCAATGTGTCGCTCTTTATAGCCACCTAAAATTGTGAGGTGTAAAGATGCTGTTTGACACAGACAACAACAAAACTTATAATGGAAATTAAGCCACCCAGCGGTCGCATACAAATAATACGAAGAGTGTATCAAAAAATAAATATAGGGACTAACCAATGGATAATGGACAGCAAGTTTAACGACAACAAGGGCATGGATAGAGCTGGAAGGAAAAATTACTGGAATCCAGAAACAAGACACCAAACAATACCTGAGACTAGTCACTAGCTTACACTTAACCTGTCCCTAACCTGTATCCAATGCTAGCCCTAGCATCAGACCTCCCCTATACAACCTCTGACAATATCCCTCAGCTGTACTGATCCTAACCGAAACAGCAGAGAGCCATCAACAAGAACTAAGTAATAGAACACATTGAAAGACTGACCTGGTCAGAACTGAAGCAAGGAAGAAAAAAATCACAAAGCAAAAATCAACGGAAAAGATAATAACCCAAAAAACGGATGAATATAGAAATAGAATGCAAAAAGTCACAAGACACAAGCTCTCAGGAATGGGATACACAGCACAAGCCCTGTAGTGAAAATCAGTCTTATAAAGGGCTAGCAATCAACCATTCCCAAATAATCAAGCTCACAGGTCAGTTGGTAGTCAAGAGAGTTGTTTCAGGCAGTTACAGTGAAGGAAAAAATTATTTGATCTTTCAAAATTGTGTAAGTTTCCCCATGAAAAAAATGTCGGTCTATAATTTTTAAGGGTATTTAAATTTTAAACATTGAGAGTAGAATACAAAAATAAAACCCCAGAAAATAAATTGCATAAATTTATTTGCTTTTTGCTGAGAGAAATAAGTTTTTTGACCCTACCAACCTTTAAGAGTTTTGGCTCCTACGACCTTATAGACGTTTTTAATATTACCGATTAAAGATGCTGTTTAAATTTGCCCACCTTTTAAAAGACCCCGTCAAGATCATTTAAATCAGTCAGACAAACCCTCTAAAATGGGAAAGAACAAAGAGCTTTTAAAAATGTCTTTGACAGATCTGCCTGCAAAAAGCGGAGGGGCTAAAAAAACCATAGTAAGACGCTCTGTGAGAAGGAGAAATGTGGTGCAATAGAAAAAAAATGGAAAAAATACAAATAATGCAACGATTGGGGCCCCATCAAAATTCACCTCGGGGGGTATCCTAGATCATTGGGGAGGTAAGAGATACCCAAAAACTACTCGGGGGGAATTGTTATGATCTAAAGGCAGGGGGACCGGTCACCAAGAAAACCTTTGGTAACACATTAGCCGTAATGGTTTAAAATCCTGCGTGCATGAAAGGCCCCCGTCAAAAAGGGCATGTGCAGGCCCTTTTGAAGTTTGAATAAACCCGGATGATTTGTGAGTGATTGAGAGAAGGGATGTGGTCAGATGAGAAAAAAATTAAAGATTAACTTAAAAAATTGGGGAAAAACTCCGTTTTTGGAGGAAGAGAAATGCTGTTTTTGACCTAAGAACACCACCCCCAGCAAATGGAGGTGGAAACTGATTTTTTGGGGGGTGTTTTCTGCTAGGGCACAGGAACTTCACTGCATAAGGGGGAGAATGGATGGACCCTGATTTTAAAAACCCGGTGCAATTTCCCTTCCCTCCCCCGGCTTTAAAAAAATGGTTATGGTGGGTTTTCCCAGGATAGGACCCAAATCACCCAAGGCACGAAGGGTGGCTCAAAAAAGAAATCCATTAAGGTCACGAAGTGGACTAGCAGTCCCCGCCTTAAAACCCCAAAAAAATTAGGAGGAATTGAAGTTCGAGTTGCCAAGCGACAGCCTCAGTTTCTTAATGATTTGAGATGATCTGCAAAGGGGGTGGTTTAAAAAATTCCCCTGAATGTGCGCAAACTCATATAACTAAAAAAAAACGTTGCTGTGTTGCCAACAAGGGTTTTGTCCCCAAGTATTAAATTTGTTTGGCAGAGGGTCACTACTTATTTCTCACTGAAAAATGCAAATAAATGTATAAATTTATACGTGTGTTTTTCTGGATTTATTTTGATTTTAAATCTTCAATTGTTAAAATAAACCTATCCTTAAAATTATAGTTGTTCATGTCTTTGTTCAGTGGGCAAACTTACAAAATCAGCAAGGGATCAAATAAATTATTTCTTCATGTACATACCCCAAAAGCTATCTGATCTAGTAAGCAGGAGGAGACCAAATGGCAGGAGGATTCTTGCCATTGGTAACATTAAGTATGGTTTCAGATCCCATCACACCAGATTGACAATATTGAAAACAGGTCTACAACATTCATGGAAAATCAATAGTCTGAACACCCTTGTAAAATATCTGGTTCTTGTCATATAAGATCCAAAATTAATTATGACTGGGGGAAAAGACACCCAACTTGACATGCACTCATGTACCTAATGAAAGGGTTGCTAGATTGCTGCATGTATTAGCAAAGCTTCTGCTTTACTGACATTCGTCATGCAAAAAAAAAAAAAAATGGCAGTCAATTGAGAACCTGAAACATTTTATGGTGTGTGTCCCAGTCTATTATATGAGCTTCAAAAAAATCGCTGTAGAAGTGGACATCAGCATAAAAAATTCCTCCTTTATTCAAAATACATTCCAAAAACGAGCAAACGTTTCGGCCAAGTAGTGAGCCTTTTTCAAGGAATTTGTGTGAATAATAAATTTGCAATAAATATTATTATTGTAAAAAAGTGACATCATATATCAAAAACCAATCAAAACATTTTCCCATATAAAAGGAGGGGGTATCCCATTATGTGGCTGTCCTATAGAATTATCATTAACATACGTTTTAAATGTCTTTACCTTACAAAGAGGACTTCCAGAAATCGCAAGCATTCGCGGTCCCTATCATAGTGCGCTGTCCGCAACAGGAGGGCGGCTCAAAGACACCAAATGCGCTATGTTACTTAGGGCGCGCATGATTCGTACTCATTTGGTTCAGACGCTCAGGGCGCCTGTCGTTCCCAGCTTGATGCAATGCGCCTTACTAAACTTACATCACACTATTTTATACGGATCCTATATCTTTATACATAGTTATTAACAACGGGGCTCACAGGTAACGGAACCATATGATGACTCTGCTAGCAGAGGTAACATCACACTATTTTGACATGAACCATGAAAGCAGGGGCGTAATACCAATCACAAACCCCATAATGTGAATGAATGGAAAAGACTGTCCTTTTAAAAATGTCTGTTCGGTCCTAAATTAATTGTATAATAGGATCCAATGTGTACTTATAGTTATATGGCTATTTTTCATATATCCATAAGCAGGAAACCAAGCAACAGATCATGAGTAGATGCATTTTATGGCAGTAATCGGAATATTCCACTTTGTATTTTTTTCCCTATAAAATATAAAACATATAGTGTCAAATGTGTGACTAGTGATGTGGTTTAAAATACTAAAAAAAGAACAATACACTATAACCCTGACCAAAAGAGATAATTCAGATTCAGGCCTAATGGATGTAAGGATTTCAGCTCAAAAATCCATTTCAACTCTTTTTATATGAGCTTCAGTCTAAAGATTGCTTTTCTGAATTAGTGTTCCATCGTGTGGGCTTTTAATGGATAGTTGTGAACTGGTCTTGAATTGCAGTGCAAAAGGTGTTCCACATACGATGATCAGCCATAACATTGTGCTGCCAAAACAGCTCTAATCTGTCAAGACATGGACTCCATAAGACTCTGGGGCTATCCTGTGGTATAATGCAATAAGTTAGCAGCAGATCCTTTCTGTAAGTTGTGAGGTAGGACCTTCATGTATCCAACCTTCTTTTTCAATTGTGAGAGACACCCTAGTCTCACCCTGGCTTGCCCTACCTAATACAAACACTTTAAATCAAATATTAAATCAAATATTACCTGAATATTACCTGGCCTTTCCCATAGTAGTTTTGCTTGCTCATGTTGCTCGGACGTCAGTCCCCAGTCGCAGGACAAGTTCAGTAAGCAAAACAGTTCCAAAAATCCAGCAGTAAAGGCAACATAAAATCTTTATATACTTTATATACTTAACCCCTTACCGCCGGAGCCAGTTTTGGCCTCTCTGACAGACCCCCATTTTGAAAATCTGTCATGTATCACTTTAGCGAGAATAATTTTTTGGGACACTTTTACCTATCCATGTGATTCAGAGATTCTTTTCTCGTGGACACATTGTGCTTTAAGATAGTAAGAAAATTTTGGTCCAAAAAAAATGCTTGTTTATTGTGAAAATATCAAAGTATCATGAAAAATTTGAAAAATTTACCAATTTCAACTTCAAATTTTGCATGTAAGACAGATGTTATTCCACTCAAAAAAGTTTATAACTAGATCTACCCTATGTCTGCTGTAGGTTGGCATCATTTTTTTAAATGTCTTTTTTTTTTTCGACATTAGGGGGCTTAGAAATTTAGTAGTAAGTATCAAATTGTCAAGAAAATTTGCAATATACTTTTTTTGGGGACCAGTCCAGTTCTAACATGGGCTTTGATTGACTGTATGTTAGATACCCCCATATAATGACCTATCTAAAAAACTACACCCTTAAGGTATTCAAAACAGCATTTAGGAAGTTTATTAACCATTAGGTGTTTCACAGGAATTAAAGCAAAGTGGAAGTGAAATTTCTAAATTTCTATTTTTTTTGCAAATTTTCACTTTTTATACATTATTTCACAAGAATATGGTAAATGTGATAGGGAAATGAAATTAATATTGATTCCCGATTCTGCGTTTTCAGAGATATCCCATATGTGGCCTAGTGCATTATTTGGTCAACCACCAAGCCCCAGAATAGGAGGAGCACTACTGGATCTGGGGTCTCATTTTCTTACGATTTTATTTAGGGCAATTTCAGGTTTGCGGACAACCCAAGGTGCTTTAAAAATTAATAAACCCCTAAAAATACCCCATATTGGAAACTAAACCCCTTAAGGAATTATCCAGGGGTGTAGTGGGGACATATTGACCCACAGGTGTGTCACAAAATTTTTTTGCGTTAGGCTGTGAAAATGAAAAAAAAAATTTTTTCCCCAAAAATCTGCAATTTTAGCTGAAAATGTTTATTTTTACAAGGCATCCTGGTAAAAAAGCACCCAAACTTGTTACGCCAAAATTTTTTCCAAGTTCGGCCCAAAACCTACATGTGGGTGTAAACTGCTGTCTGGCGCATGGCAGGGCGTATAAGGGAGGGAGTGCTATTTGGCTTTTGGAATGCAGATGTTGGTGGGGCCATGTTGCATTTACAAAGCCCCCATATTACCAGAACAGGTGAAACCTTCCAGAAGTCGCCCCATTTTGGATTCAGCACGGCTCAGGGATCTCATCTAGGGGTGTACTGTGCATTTTGGGCGCACAGGTGTTTCAAAGTTTTTTCTTTTAGCATTTGGCCATGAAAACGCAATTCTACCATTGTTTTTTGGGCTTCAATTTTACAGCGTTCGCCGTGCAGTGTAAATGACAGGATATCTTTACTATGGGGATCAGTACAATTGCAATGATATAGATTTTATATAGTTTTTTATGTTTTATTACTTTTACACAATAGAAATAGGACTTTAAAATTGCGTTTGTAGGTTGTCCTGCTCTGATAGCCATAACGTTTTCAGTTTTCTGTCTACGGAGCTGATTATGGGCTTGTTTTTTGTGGGATGAGTTGATGTTTTTATTAGTACCATTATGGGGGGCATATGCCGCTTTGATCACTTTTTATTAAGGCTTTTTTGAGACATTTTGAACAAAAAACAGCTTCTGGTAGTGTTTTTTTTTTTATTTTTACGCGGTCACCGTGGGAGTATAACTGACATGTAGTATTACTCAGCAGGTCGATACGATTACAGCGATACCCAATTTGTTTTTTTTTGATGTTTTACTGTTTTACACAATAAAAACACTTTTATTCAAAAAGGAACACACGTTTTTGCATCGCCATAGTCTGAGAGCCATAAAATTTTTTTTTTCTGTGTACGGAGCTGTGTAGGGGCTTGTTTTTGCAGCGTGAGTTGTAGTTTTTTTTTGGTATCATTTTTGGAGGACATGACTTTTTGATCAGTTTTAAATCTGTTTTTTGGAAGGGGAGGGTGAGAAATACTGCAATCCCAGTAGTGTTTTTATTTTTAACAGCGCTTTACGTGCAGTATCCATGACCAGTTAGCTTTACTTCTGTGTCAATACGATTATGGCGAAACCCTATTTATATAGTTTTTTTTAATTTTAAAGCACTTTAAAAAAAAAAGAAGTGTTTTTATTGTGTTAAATAATATTTATGCATCGCTATCTTCTGAGAGCCATAACTTTTTTTATTTTTCTGTATCAGGAAAGTGTAGGACTTTTTTTGTGGGATGAACTGACGTTTTAATTGGTACAAATTTGGCGTTTATTGAGTTTTATCGCTTTTTGTTCTTTATGTGCGCAGGATGTACAAAAATCGCAAATTTGTGACTGTTTTTTGTTTTTGTTTTTACGGCGTTCACGTAGGGTTACTACATGACAGATTATAGGGTGGGTCGTTACGATGCGGCGATACAATATGGGTACTTTATTTTTTTTGATCTTTTTGGGGGCGATTGCGTTGTAAGGGGAAAGGCGGTGTCGGTTTTAATTTTATGTTAGGGCCCTGTTCACATGGCTTATTCCGACGGTTTGTGAGCGCAATACGGTCACAAATCCACCGTGAATAAGGGCGGGAAGGGGCGGGCCGGGGCGGGGGGCGCCGCTCCCGGGCCCCAGACTTGCATTTCCCGGCTGTGTATTGCGCTGATAATGTGAGTCACTTTCTCCGAGGCGATTCGCCGAGCGGGTGAGGAAACGACGGAATCCACTGTTTCTATGGAGCAGTGGATTACGTATGACTCGACGGTGGGCCGTATGAAGCGCAAATCCGGCGGGAGTACGGCGCCAATCCGCCCAAATAAGCGTGGGGAACGAGGCCTTGTTGCTGTTGAATAGGAGACCTGTGCACAGCGTTACTGTTGCATAGGTCGCCCTGGAATACTACACCCTTTCCCCATGCATTGTGGCATGGTGACGTCACCAGCTACCCGGAGCTTTCAGAAAGCATCCGGGGAGTCGGTAAGGGGCAGGCGAGCGGCATTCCCGTTGCTGCGCGGTGGAGGGCGGAGCCAAATCCTCCTGTGCGCCCTTTATCGCAGCCATGACAGTGCGGTAATGAACGTTTAATTTACCCGCGGCCCGGGGTCACTCCGGCGGGGGTGATGGGGAATGAAGCCAGAGGTAATTTACCGCTGGTTCCATGTCGCGATCGTGCACGGCTTTTCCGCAAGCCCGCGCGATCCCCAGGACGTATGCATACGTCCATTTGCGGGAAGTCACTTCCCGCTAGGGCGTATGCATACGTCCAATGTCGGTAAGGGGTTAATTGTAAATGTGCAGAGGGTAATAAACATAACCAACATGTTTCGGGCAGCCTGTTTGCCCTTGTTCACAGTTTAGTTATACATTCATTATGTTAAGCTTAAATAAGGGAGCGGTGACGTGCACTTCCCACGTCATTTCCCCTTAACCCCTAAGTAGCCAAACAGATACATTTATCACATGCGTTTAAAATATAATGTTATTCCAAGATTTTAACAATACAAAACTATATATTGTAAAAAGCATTCTTCTCATTCTAATATATAGATGCAGTTTCGATCATAATTCTATTTAATAAATATATGCCAAGTAATTTCGGTAGTTTAACCCATTGGGTACTCTACAACACCAATAGAAACTCACAACACAAAAAATTGTAAACTTTATTAATGATTAATGATATAGAACAGTGTCACCTGGGCGAGAAGGTGTGCAACCCAATGCACGTTTCGCTCTGCGCTTTGTAATGGGGACATTCCCCTTTACAAAGCGCAGAGTGAAACGTGCGTTGGGTTGCATACCTCCTCGCCCAGGTGATACTGTTCTATAGGGTTAAGTATTTATTTATTATTATTCTATTATTTCAAGCAATTCCCTATTTATTAATGTTTGGTGTCAAGTTCTATTTTGGCATTTATTTATATATTTATGGATTATTTATTATGTTATATATTGCCATTGGGTTGGTCCTGGGCTTGGTTGTTATATGTTGGGTGTCGATGGATTTTTATGTATATGTATGTGAATTTTTAATTTTTAATCATTAAAGGGGTTTTGCCACTATCTCATTTCATATCTCCTGTATCCAGCTCTTCAGCTCTGTGTGTTCAGAAGGGGGCGTGTGTGATTTGTTTGAATTGCATTTCATGTGACTCAGCAGGATGACATCACCAGGCCTTTCATCTCTGTAGTCAAAGAAAAGTCTGTTTATGTAAAGCATTGTGAGTAGCTGAGAGATAAAGTTTTTGCCTCCAGGCACAAGGGTCCTAGGTTCAAATCCCTGCAGGAACCAAATCTGTGTTTTTTTTTATCTTTATCAATGCACAGACCTCATTGGGGTTTCTGTTTTATTTATTTGCACTGTAATTAATTACTAAGGAGTGCAGAGGATGGGAGTAGAGTGACAACACCTGGGGTTTGAACTTTCAGTAGCTGCCTAAGAGGAGAACTGATGTCTGAGCATGTCTGACCAGGACTGAGGAGCTCACAGCCCTGGTCGTGTCCCCTGGAGATGAGCTGTAAACAATGGATCACTAAAGGAGCAGCTAAAACAAAAACGGTGCAGAATTTTTAATAATAATGAATGGTGAAAATGTTATTTCATTTGCAAGCTTCCCACGTCAATTTTACTTCGTGGCAAAACCCCTTTAACAAAGTTTACAATTTTTAGTGTTGCGAGTTTCTGTTGGTGTTGTAGTGTTCAGTATTTAGACTCCACACGTTGTGTTACAGAGTTATTGGCCCGTTTTTTTTGATAGGAGTCCATTGGGTACTCTAGTATCTAATTCCAATATCCAATATGCTTCTCTAAGTTGTACCCGTCGCTCCCAATCACCACCACGTGTGGAGCATTCTACCTTCTCAATAGCAAAATACTGGCTGCAGGTTTTTCTAAAAAATGTCTTGCAGCTCCCGATTGACTGGCATTTTCTTTTTTAATGCTCGTTATATTTTCCGCTATTCTTGTTTTTAATTTGCGGATACTGCTACCTATATAAAGCTGATCGCATAAACTGCAATATATACCATAAACGACATGGTTGGTGTCACAATTTATGAAACTTCGTATTTCATATTCCTTGTAATGTAATGCATGTTTTTTTTTAAAGTTTTTCTTTTATTGACATATTTGCATGTGTTACATCTGCTTCAACTACAAGGAAAAAATCCCTTTTGTGATAACCATACCCTGTTATTTTTTCTGCTAGAGAAATCACTAGATGAGATTTCATTACCAATTGTTATGTTTCTTTTTGGTACATATAAAACACCTGTATCAATTATATCTGCTAGCTGTGAATCCTGTCTCAATATATTGATATTCTTTAGAATTTTTCTTTCATCTTATTAAAATCATTGCTATAAGGTGTTGAAAAGACCAAAATATCTTTATTTGATTGTATTTTTTATTCCCTTTGTTTTTGTCAAACAGTAAGTATTTCTGGGTTATGTTTTCAACTTGTTTTACTGCCTTATTTATAATTTCCTTCCTATAACCTCTCTCTTTTAATCTTATTATGATGGTATTTTTTTCTTTTTCATAGTCACTTTCTCTGGTGCACACTCTTCGTGCCCTTATTAATTCTCCTTGTGGTATGGAGTTTAAAGTATGTTTAGAATGTGAACTATCTGCTTTTAAGATTGTGTTTCCACTAGTAGGCTTTCTATATAAAGCAGTAAATACTTTAGATTCCTGAAGACTCCCTTGAAGATGTATATCAAGGAAATAAATATTAGTTGTATTAAACGTATATGTAAAACGTAAGTTGCAGTCATTGGTGTTGAGATGTGACACAAACTCTGGTATGGATGCCACATCATGACCCCAAACAACCAAGAAGTCATTGATGTAGTGCCCATACCAGAGAATACATTGTCCAAAAGGATTTTTAGTGTTAAAGATAGTGTAATGCTCCCACCACGACATGAACCAGTTTGCAATGGAGTGAGATGAAGTGGCTCCCATGAGGACTCCTACTTTTTGTACATAAAAGATGTCATCAAACCTAAAATAGTTGTTTTGTAATAGAAAATCTATACTCTCTAGGGTGAACAATTTAAGTCCTTCATTATAATTACTAAACTTATTCAAATGATACTCTATTGCTGTTCTCACCAGATGTTGCGGTATATTGGAGTACAAATATACTATGTCCAGGCTGAGCCAGGTATAATTTGTAGACCAAGTAAAATTATTTAATGCCTGTAACACATTAGTGCTATCTTTCAGATAACCTGGAACAGTCTGGACTAGTGGTTACAGATATTTGTCTATATAATTACTTAATTTTTCAGTTAAACTGTTGTTACTGGATATATTCGTTGGTAATCATGGAGGGAATTTATTTTTATGCATTTTTGGAACCCCATAAAATTTTGTTTCCAAAAAAATTATTTTGCTTATCATTGATGGCTCCCAATTTAATTCCTTCATCTAATAATTTTGCAAATTTTTATTGTATAATTGAAGTTGTATCAGATTTTAATTTACGTTAATTATGTTCATCATTCAATATTTTCAATGCTAATTTAGAATACAGTGCAGCATCGAGCACAAATGTGGATCCTCCCTTGTCAGCTTTTTTGATTATAAGATTTTTATTTCTTTTTAATTCTCTTAATGCTATTCTTTCTTCCTTACTGATATTACTTTTTTATTTTCTTAGTAGAAAAACTCTTTGTTTTTAGTATCTTTTTGAGATCTCTCTCCATTGTTGTTTAAAATGCCTCCATGGCATTGACTCTAGATTTAAAGGGATAAAATGTAGGGTTACTACAGCTGTGCTCGATGTCTGAACCTTCTACTTTATTATCATGATATTCTGATTGTAACTCTTTTAATAACAGTAATGGTTGTTGTTCCTGAAACATCATAGTATTGAAAAATATATTTTGTTCATTTTCTTTTCCTTGACCTTGTGAATCTTCACTTTCGTTTATTTGTCCACTAAAATGTCTCTTGACCGTTAATGTCCTTATAAAGCGATTGATATCCAATAGAGTATTAAATAATTGGAAGTCCTTTTTTCAATATGGAACATTGTGAGTCCGTCAATACTGTGGGAGTGAGGACTACTGAGTTATTATCTGAATCTTCGGAATTATTTACTTTCTTTTGATTTGCCCTTTTTGTTTGCGAACGATGTTTTCGCCCTCCCTGTTTTTTGGTTTGTTATTTTCACTACTTGTGGTCTGAGTATTTAGTTCTCGTTTGTGCTGTTTACCTCTTGTTTTGGATCTTTTCGTCGATGTGAGATATGATTCAGAGGTACCTGCTTCAATATCTGAGAAACTGCCTTCCTTTTTGGATTTATATTGTCTTCTTGTTGTTCTTAATAGAGATCTTGATTTTCTGTATTGATTATCATTTCTCCACGTATATACTTTGTTTTGTTTGTAATCCTCTAGGTCTCTTTGATATTTAATCTTTTTAATATTCGTATTTATGGTTTCTCTTTTAGTCAAATTATTTTTTATATGTTCTTGTTGTTTGTTGTAATCAGGATCTTCTTTATACGGAATTAATTGTGTTGTTAGCATTTCAATTTGTTCTTGTACTTCTTGGAATTTATTTGTCTCAAATTCAATAATCAATTTAATAAGATTGATGGAACCTAAGCAGAGCAACTGCCCCGAAAAGGGCGAACCCACACTTGTACCTCTTCCTGAGCTGTACCTGGTAAAACATGTGCCAGACAGAAGACAAATGTACGACAAACAAGGAACAATCGCCACAGAAAACAAATAGAGAATAGTCAGAGGGGCTGAGGTCAAACCAGGAGTATGTGAAGTACAAAGGGACAAAGGAGGAGAGTAATCATAATAATAATAATCTTTATTTATATAGCGCCAACATATTCCGCAGCACTTTACAAATTAGAGGGTATACGTACAGACATTACACATTAAAAGTAATTACAGATGAGACACAAGGTGTGAGGGCCCTGCTCGAGAGCTTACAATCTATTAGGGTGTATAGGTGAAACAAACGGTGAGAAGTGCCAAGTTTACAATGGTCCAGCCATATTTCATAAATAGGGAGTGGTTTACATGAAAAATGGAGGAACCTGCCACCCAGACAGTACATCTATATACAGATAAGTGCCTGTGAGTGCCCTAGTGAAGGGAGTGACAGATGTGTGTGATAGCAGTTAGGGATCTTGGTAGGTCAGACTGAGAAGATCTGTTCTCAGGGCCCTCTTAAAACTATGTGGGTTGTGAACGTGCCTGATCGCCCATGGTAGCATGTTCCAGAGAACTGGTGCCGCATGTGTGAAATCTTGGAGACGGGCATGGGAGGTTTGGATGATTGATGAGTGTAACCTGATATCAGCAGCAGAGCGGAGAGAGCGGGTTGGGTGGTAGACAGAGACGAGGGGGGTGATGTAGGGGGGTGCTGCATTGTAGAGAGCTTTATGGGTGAGAGTGATGAGGAGAGTAACCAGAAAGACAATCCAAAAACCAGTAAAACAATACAGCAAAACAAACCAGACAGATAGGACACAAAAAAACAATCACCAGCAGAGACTGGCAGACAGGAAGAGATTTAAAACTCCCACCCGAGCCAGGGCTTGGCTCAAGTGTTTAACCCACTATGCACCAAGCAGAAAACTGGTTGAGGCAGCAACAACAATCCTTAAAGGGACAGTAGCGCAGTCTTGACAGAACTCCCCTTTTATGAGGGGTTACCAGTACCTTAAGTCCCGGACCGGTCTTCAAAGGGAGTCTTTTGTGAAATCCGTTCACTAAATGATCGGCCTGGATCGAAGAGGTAGGCTCCCATGTGCGTTCCTCTGGTCCATACCCTCTCCAATGTATAAGACATTGGAGAGCATTTCTGACTCTTTGGGAATCCACTATATGCTCAACTTCAAACTCTAGATTCCCTCTACCTGGATTAAAGGGGGAGGTTTCTTAAGAGGAGCGATAGGAGGTATGTACTTTTTGAGCAGTGAACAAATTGCCTGAAAATTTGTGCTTGTTATATTAAATAATACATTAAACTGTTTGTGATGTATTAAAAAATACCTAGCTGCCCAGGTGACCATCCTGTGAGTCACATAGGCGCTGGAGTTTCTCCAGAATCGGACACTCTGGGCAGTTTGGGATAAGGTGACCTGCTGCTCCGTAGTAGAAACAAAATCCCTTATGCTTTTGGAGGCTTTCGTGACCTGTAGGGGACAGAGTAGATCCCAGCTGCATAGCTTCCTGATCAGCCTCACTAGGTGTGGAAACAGGAAGAGGCATCTCGGGCACGTTCCCTTTAAAGCAACTGACAGTCGAGTCATATGGCAAGCGTCATTAATTCCTCCAGGTTTTTGGGTTGCAGGTAGCTAATCAACAAATCCTTAAGTGTCGACAGACATTGCCGAAAAAGACACCAGAGCTCTGGGACATTCCATTGTGAGGGTAATGACCAGCGCCTAAACTCAGATCAGTAGTCTTCCACTGGTCGCTGCCCCTGATGGGGAGACAAAAGATTAGTCTCGGCTACAGACCTGACATCCGGTTCATCATACAAAAGACCCAATGCCTGAAAAAATGAGTTAACAGACTATAGCTCAGGAGAGCCAGGGTCCAAGGAGAAAGCCCAAGCGTGTGGACTCCACTGTAGCAAGGAAATGATGAGCCCCACTCGTTTCTCAGAACCAGATGAGTGGGGTTTGAGCCGGAAGTACAATTTGCAGCTGTCCTGGAAAACAGCAAAGGTGCTGCAGTCCCCCCAAAAATGGTCCGGCAGGTTGCGTTTAGGCTCCACAGGTGAGTACATGAAAACAGCATTCAGGGGAGAAGTAGTCTCCTACAGCTGCACCCTCCTTGCCAGGTCCTGCACAAACCGCATCAAAAAATGTGTTTGGTCCACCAGTGCCTTAATAGAGTCCATAGTAAGGAAGCCAATGGGGTCCAGGGAAAAAATATGGCCTGGTGATTCTGTGAAGGACACCCTAGTTTCGCCCTGGCTTGCCATGCCTAAGCAGAGCAACCGCCCCGAAAGTGGCGACCCCACACTCGTACCTCTTTCTGAGCTGTACCTAGTAAAATGTGTGCCAAACAGACAGACGACAAACAAGGAACAAACCGCACAGAAAACAAATAGAGAATAGTCAGATGGGCTGAGGTCAAACCAGGAGTATGTGAAGTACCAAGGGACAAAGGAGGAGAGTAACCAAAAAGATAATCCAAAAACCAGCAAAACAACACAACAGAGCAAAGCAGATAGCTAGAACACAAAAAGCAATCACCAGCAGAGACTGGCAGACAGGAAGAGGATTAAAACCCCTGCCCCAGCCAGGGATTGGCTCAAGTGCTTAACCCACTAAGCAACAAGCCGAACCCTGGCTGAGGTAGCAACAACAATGTTTAACCCCTTAAGGACCCGGCGTTTTTTTTTTGTTGTTGACACGTTCGTTTTTCCCTCCTCGCCTTCCTAAAGCCATAAAATTTTTATTTTTCCAGTCCACTGGATGAAGTGAGGGGTGGGCACCAATGGGTTAATTCAAACTGGCTTCACTTATATAACTTCACGATAGAACCCCATACTATAAATCTTCAGGCGGTGCTCAGCCTTGAAAGAGACAGCTTTGCATCCAAAAGCAGAAGAAAGATAAGCGGCACTCACCAACTTTACATGCAGATTTCTTTATTCCAAACGCGGCATAGCAGACAGGCGAGATGGATGGCCGCACGCCAACACACCTACGATCGTTTCGCATGTGAACGCGCTTCCTCAAGGTGTACCTTGAGGAACACCTTGAGGAAGCGCGTTCACGCGTGAAACGATCGTAGGTGTGTTGGCGTGCGGCCATCCATCTCGCCTGTCTGCTATGCCGCGTTTGGAATAAAGAAATCTGCATGTAAAGTTGGTGAGTGCCGCTTTTCTTTCTTCTGCTCTTGGATTTTTATTTTTCCACCTACATAGACATATGAGGGCTTTTATTTTGCGGGACAAGATGTACTTTCTAATGCTGTTATTCACTGTATTATAGAATATACTGGGAAACCTCAAATAAATTCCAAGTGGGACAAATTGTGAAAAAACACCTATTTTCTCAATGTTTGCAGGTGTTTCGCTTTTACGGCGTTCAATCTTTGGTAAATATAATGTGTTATCTGTATTCTACAGGTTGATACGCATCCGGCAATACCAAAAATGTAGGGTTTCCGTTATGATTTTGTACCGTAAAAAAATTCCAAACTTTTTCTATTTTTGAAATTTGCACCATTTTGTGGGACCAATAACTTTTTTGTCCTCACACCTACGTACGTCCGTTAGGCGGCATTTTTTTCGGGCTGAAGCGCACTTTTTATTGCTAGCTGTTTGGAATGCATGCGACTTTTTTGATCACTTTTATTCCAATTTTTAAGTTATGTAAAATGACCAGAAAACTCAATGTTGGCGTTTGGAATTTTTTCTACGGTGTTCAGCGTACGGGATAACTGATGTTATATTTTTATAGATCTGACTTTTTCGGACGCAGCGATAAAAAATTTGTGTAACCTTTTTATTATTTTATTGTTTTTATTTGTAAAATAGGGAAAGAGCGGTAATTTGAACTTTAATACTTTTTTTTGTACTTTAAAACTTTTTTTTTTTTTTTTTTACTGTAACATTGAGTCCACCTAGGGTGCTTGACCACTAGGTGGCGCGATCGTTAAAACAGTCTAATGCATTGCATAGACGATGCATTAGACTGTACCAAGATGGTGGTTTCCCCACTTCCTGTCTGCGACAGGACACTGCAGTGATGGGAGCGTTCACAGGGCTCCCCGCTGCCATGTCCAGGCGTCGGATCGCTGCAGTTACGCTGCGCCAATGCCAATAGCCCTGAAGATCGGTGCACGGCACCGTTCTTCATTCAGACGCTGAGGCCATCTTTGCCACGGCATCTGAAGGGTTAACCAGCACGGGCAGGCGACGCTGCCCATTTGCACTGTAACGGCCAGGTGTTAGGGTTGGAGTATTAGGGGCGTTGGGGGGGTAAAATTCGGCGAATTAGCCGCTAAAACCCTGCCGGCTGTTAGGGGGGGGGTTTAACGAGCAATCCCCCTGCAAAGCCCCTTGTGGACCCTGGGACGTATTCATACGTCCAGGGTCCTTAAGGGGTTAAAGGGCCAGTAGCGCAGTCCTGACATCAACACATATCATAGATGCTCCAACTGTGATGCGTCCAGAAATGCCATAGCGAAGCTATAAATCTTCACTACGGTTCTAGTGCGCCCCACCTCCCGCATGCCCCCCGAGATCGGGCGCATTACAAAGCGGCGGAGGCGCGATGTAATGCGCCCCGGAGTGGCGTGCGGGAGATTTGAAAATGTATGAACGCGGCAGCACCTGATATCGGGCTATAAAAACGCCAGATATCTGGCGCAGCCCCGTTCATACATGTCGCCCTAAATATACCTATCTTTTATAACCTTCTAATCTAACCCCACCCTATGTTGTTATGGTTTCTCCCGCCAAAGCCTTGAGTAGCTGCAAATGGTTACATTTCTGCACAATCATCATGCCTATATATAAGTCACAGACATGCTCAGAAGCTACTGGCTGCACACAGGGGTGAAACGGGTAATTTCTAGAACCTTCAGTTATAGTAGAAAACAGTGCAATTATTATTAAACATTTTAACCCTTTAGTAGTATACTATACCATCAACTCCTGTACACTACATGAACACTGTATGAATGGGGTAAGCAGGAATCCCATTCTCTCTTAAGGAGTCCGGTCAGTATTTTCTCTGCTTTTTACACAGAAATCCTGCACCAAATTATATAGACAAACTGTACATATCACAGATCCTGCTCTCAGAGAGGGCAGCATAAACCACCTGACAGATTTCCTTTAATAAACTTCTCCACTCCCTTAGCCTTTCAGATCACAGATCTGCAGTGAGTTTTTGACTCACCATCACTCAGATTCCATACCCCTTCAAGCATAACAGGAATCCTTAAAGTGTGTACTATGATACCATGGGGCCCGGGGGAAATTAAACCCATGACACTATATTCAAATGGAAGCCCCTAAAATCAGTTTTTTGCTCTTTTAAATTCTAACACTTTGGAGCAGGGTCCGTAACTAAAAAGCCTGGGCCCTTTGCGAACTTTTGGATGGGGCCCCCCTACCCCCCCCCCTTTGCCACCCTCCCTGATAGAACATTTCCCGGGACATGCTGTTTATTTTTAATTTACAAGGGGTGAAAAACCTCACCATACATATAAACCATCATCCCTGAACCAAAAAAAATTCCCCCTATCCCAAAGGGACCAACTTTAAAAAAATTTAAACCCATTAAATAGGTCCCTAAATTTTTCCCGGGCCAAAAAACATGCCCAACAAAGTAAATGAAAAAACCCCCCTTTACACTTTTAAACTGAAAAGTAAACAAAGCCCAATAAAAAACCGGGGCCCAAACATTCCCATATTTTTGGTATTACCATTTTTACACAGGTTTCTGAAAAGACTGTATTTTAAAAACCACCATACAGTACCATATAGTGGTAGACACCAGTGTCCCAAGGCTCTTCAGACTTGTACTAACCACCAAAAACAGTCCAATATAGGGGTTAACATTTAGGGGTACACGGGCCCTTAAGACTGTATATAACCCACCAAACAGTGACCATATAGTTTTTAAAAATAAAATTCACAGGGTGTTTTTCAAATAGTTTTTTTTACTTTTGGGCCCAAAAAGATTTCTTTTTCATTTTCCCCTTTTTTTCCCTCTAATCGGCCCAAAGAACCCCCAATATGACTTGCTCAAACCCAAAAACCTTGTCCCTGTAAAATTTTTCCCAACAAAAAACCCCTTAGACTCCACACTTTTTTTTTTTTTTCCCCAAACGGGTTGCCCCCCCCCCCTCTTGTACAAAACTCTCCTTTTTTAAGGGGCCCAAAAAGGAAAGAATTACCCCCGGAAAATTATGGGGTTTCCCCAGTCTGGGGGATGTAGGTAAAACGGGGCCCCCCCGGGGGCAGTAGCTTGGCACCCCCGGGCAGAAAGCTAGGGGGGATTTAGGCAGTTTTGGGGGGCCCCCGGGGGGTAGCTTAGGGTTCCCAAAAAGGTAAAATAAAAATTGGGGAAACCCCCTTTGTAGCTTGGGCCACCCCTGTAGGGTAGAATAGGGCCCTCTGTAGATTAGGGCCCCCCTTATAGTCAGAATGGGTCCCCCCGGAAGTTTAAAGGGGCCCCCTTTGGCAGAATACCCCCCCCGAGATTGGGGGCCCCCTTTAGGCAAAAATTTTCCCCCCCCTTTAGTTTGGGGGCCCCCCCTTATACAAAATTAGTCCCCCCCCCCGAAAATTGGGGGCCCCCTTGTAGGCAGAATGGGTCCCCCCCCGTAAATTAAAGGAACCCCCCCTGGTAAGGCAAATATTTCCCCCAAAGTCATTAGACCCCCCCTTGTAGGCATAGTTCCCCCCCTTTTATTATTAGGGCCCCCTTAGGCATGCCCCCCCCCGTTTTTTTGGGAACCCCTGTAGGCATTTTTTTTCCCCCCAAAAATTTTAATTGGGGCCCCTTTTGGGTTTTGCCCCCCCCCCATAAAAAGAGCCCCCTGAGGTATGGTTTCCCCCCCCGTAATGGGGCCCCCCTTGGGTATAGTTCCCCCCCCCATTTAAAAAGTTCCCCCCTTTGTGGGTTTATATTTTCCCCCCCCAAGAAATTTGGGCCCCCTTTGTAGGTATATTTTCCCAAAAACCCAGAAAATTGTGCCCCCCTGTGGGTATATTTTCCCCCCAACCAAAATTGGGGCCCCCTGGGGGAAAATACCCCCCCCCGGGAAAATAGGGCACCCTTTTTGGGTTTATACCCCCCCAAATATTGGCACCCTTGTAGGTAAAAACCCCCAAGATTTAATGGGGCCCCTTAAAAGGTTTAAAGCCCCCCCCCGTAATAAGGCCCCCCCTTTTTGTAGGTATATAACCCCCACCCCAGAAATTTAGGGCCCCCTGGTAGGTATAAAACCCCCCCCCCAGAAAAAGGGCCCCCTTTTTATTTTATGGGACCCCCCCCAACCCCAGAAAAAGGGGCCCCCCCTTGTAGGTATAGCCCCCCCCCACCCCAGTTAAAAGGGGCCCCCTTGTAGGTATGACCCCCCCAAAATAGGGCCCCCTTGAAAGGTTTTTGAACCCCCCCCCAGTAATAGACCCCCTTGTGGGTTTATAGCCCCCCCCATTTAATATAGCCCCCTTTTAGGAATAAGACCCCCCCCAAAATAGACCCCCCTTGTAGGAAAGCCCCCCCCCCAGAAAATTTGGGCCCCCCTTGTAGGTATAAACCCCCCCCAAAATTTGGGGCCCCCTTTTTGGTTTTGACCCCCCCAGTAATCGGGCCCCCTTTGTGGGTTATGCCCCCCCCCATTTAAAAACCCCCCCTTGTAGGTTTAGACCCCCCCCGAAATAGGGCCCCATTGTTGGTTTAGACCCCCCCCAGAAAATTAGAGCCCCCTTATAGGTATAAATCCCCCACCCATTTAATAGGGCCCCCACCCCCTTGTAGGTATGGGGACAACCCCCTAATAACCCCCTTTTGTGGGGAAAAGCCCCCCCCAAAAATGGGGCCCCCCTTGTGGGTATAAAAACCCCCCAGTAATAGGCCCCCCCCTTGTAGGTATAAAACCCCCCCATTTTAAATAGACCTCTTGTGGGTATAGCCCCCCCAAAATTTAGGGCCCCCTTTTTTAAGGTATAGCCCCCCCCAGAAATTTAGGGCCCCTTGGGGGTAAAAGGACCCCCCCCATTTTAATAAAAGCACCCCTTGTAGGTATAGCCCCCCCAAAGGAAAAATAGGGCCCCCTTTAGTATAGACCCCCCCCCCGAAAATAACCCCCCCCTTGTGGGAAAAAGACCCCCCCAGAAAATAGGGCCCCCCTTGTTGGTTTAGCCCCCCCCCAGTAATAGGGCCCACTTGTAGGTATAGCTCCCCCCAAAAATAATAGAGCCCCCCATGTGGGTATTGACCCCCCCCAGTAATAGACCCCCCCTTGTGGGTTTAAAACCCCCCCCCAGTAATAGGGGTCCCTTTTGTAGGTATAACCCCCCCCCCCAGTAATGGGGTGGCCCCCCCCCGTAGCTTTTTTAATCATTTTGGGCCCCCTCCCCCCGTTCCGTTTTCTTTCCCCCGGCCCCAACCTGCTGCTTTAGTTGGGGGGCCCGAGGCAGGGGGTGGGGCAGGCGGCGCGGGGCTTACTTTTCATTTTCCGCGGGGCCCCCCTGCAGAGCTGGGAAAGGGGAAAGGGGAAAAAGGGGCAAAAACCCCTCTTCCTGCCCACCAGTTCTTTTCTTAATTGTATGCCGTCGCATGGCCCTTGCTTTAAAATTTAAAAAGACCCTTTCTTTTGAAAAGGGGAAGGGGACCTCCCGGGCAGGGGCGCCCCCCCCCCCCCCCCCCGGGTTTTCCCAAAAGCCCGGGCCCCCCGCAGCTCTGCCCCCGCCGCAGTTAAGGGGGGTTGGGGATCCTGCCGGCGGGCCCAGGAGGGGCTTTAAACCGGGGTAGCAGGGGTTTGATCCCCAGCTGCCCCCGGGGCCCCCCCCCAAGCCACCGGGACCCCTTTAGCAACTGCTACCCCAGGGGCAAACCCCTGTAGTTACGCCCCTGCTTTGGAGACTGCTTACAATTGCTTGTAACTGCTTACAAGATGGACACGGATTTGAGAGATCTTCATCATCATGAATGTCAAAGTTATTAGAATATAAGCATAGACCATACAGACAACTTTGTACTAGGTTTTTTTTAATTTTTTTAAAAAAATTTTTCCCCACTGGCTCTCTCTTTTTTTTTTAAAAAACCCATGTGTGGGGGTTTTTTTAAAAAAAAGGGGGGGGTTTTTTTAAAAAAGGGGGTTTAAAAAAAAAAAAAAAATTAACCCTTTTTTTTTTTTTCCTTTTTTTTTTTGGGGAAAAAAACCCCCCGGGGGGAAAAAAAAAAAAAAATAAAAAAAAAAGGGAAAAAAAAAAAAAAAAAAAAAAAACAAAAAAAAACAAAAAAAAAAAAAAAAAAAAAAAAAAAAAAAAAAAACAAAAAAAAAAAGGGGGGGAAATAAAAAAAAATAAATAATAAAAAAAAAAAAAAAAAAAAAAAGAAAAAAGGAAAAAAAAAAAAAAAAAAAAAGAAATTTAAAAAAAAAAAACAAACCCAAAAAAAAATAAAAAAAAAAAAAAAAAAAAAAAAAAAAAAAAGGGGAAAAAAAAAAAAAAAAAAAAAAAAAATTTAAAAGAAAAAAAATAAAAAAAAGATTAAAAAAAAAAAAAAAAAAAAAAAATGTTAAAAAAAAAAAATAAAAAAATTTTTTAAAAAAAAAAAAAAAAAAAAAAAAAAAAAAAAAAAAAAAAAAAAATTAAAAAAAAAAAAAAAAAAAATAAAAAAACCCCAAAAAAAAAAAAAAAAAAAATAAAAAAAAAAAAAAAAAAATAAAAAAAAAAAAAGGGGATAAAAAAAAAACCCCCTTTTTAAAAAAAAAAAAATTGCCCCCCCCTTTTTTTTTTTTGCCCCCAAAAAAAAAAAAAAAAAAAAAAAAAAAAAAAAATTTTTTTTAAAAAAAGGGGGATTTAAAAAAACCCCCCCAAAAAAAAAATTTTCCCCCCGGGGGGCCCCCCGGGGGGTTTTTTGGGGGGGGAAAAAAATTTTTTAAAACCCCCCTTTTTTAAAAAAAAAAGGGGGAAAAAAGGGGGGGAAAAAAAATTTTTGGGGGGGGGGTTAATGCCGGTTGGGGGGAAAAAAAAAACCGGGGTTTCAAACCCCTTTTTTTAAAAAAAAAAAAAGGGAAATTTTTTTTAAAAAAAATTTTTAAAAAAAAATTTTGGGGTTTTTTTTTTTTTTGAAAAAAGAAAATTTCTTTTAAAATTTTTTTAAAAAAAAAAAGGGGAAAAAATTTTTAAATTTTTTGGAAAAAAATTTTAAAAAAGGGGGGGAAAAGGGGGGTTTGGGGGTTTTGGGGTTTTAAGGTTTTTCCCTTTTTAAAAAATTTTAAAAAAAATTTTTTTTTTTTTGGGGGGGTTGGGAAAAGGGTTTTCGGGAAAAAAAAAGGGGTTTTTGGGGGTTTTTTTTTAAAAAAAAAAATTTTTTTTTAAAATTTTTTAAAAAAAAAAAAGGGTTTCAATTTTTTTTGGGGGGCCCCCTTTTGTTTTTTCCCCCTTTTTTTTAAAAAAAAAAGGGGGGGTTTTTTTTTAAGGGAAACCCCCCCCATTTGGGGGAAAAAACCCCCCAAAAAAAGGGGGAAACCGGGTTTTTTTTCCCCCTTTCCCCCCAAAAAAAGGGAAAAGGGAATTAAGGGGTTTTTTTTCCTTTTTTAAATTTTTCCCCCGGGTTTTTTTTTAAAAAAAAATTTCCTTTAGGGAAAAAAAAAAAAATTTAAAAATTTTTTTGGGTTTTTTAAAACCTTTTTTAAAAACCCCTTTGGGGGGGGCCCTTTTTGGGGGGGGGGGGGGGAAAAAAATTTTGGGGCCCCTTTAAAAAAATTTTTTTCCCCTTTTTTTAAAATTTATTGAAAAGGGGGTTTTTTTTTTTGGGAAAAAGGGGGTTTTAAAATTTTAAATTTTTTAAACCCTTTTTTTAAACCCCTTTCCCAAATTTTGGGAAAAAAATTTTTTTTTTTGGGTTTTTTGGGGAAAAAATTTTTTTTTTTTTTTAAAAAAAACTTTTTTTTGGGCCCCTTTTAAAACCTTTTTATTTAAATTTTTTAAAGGGAAAAAAAAAGGGGTTTTCGGGGGTTTTTTTTTGTTTTTTTTTTTTAAAAGGTTTTTAAAAAAAAAAGGGGGCCCCCAAAAAAAGGCTTTAAAACCCAAAAAAAAAAATTTTTTTTTAAAAAAAAAAAAAAAAATTTTTAAAAAAAAAAAAAATTTTTTAAAAAATTTTAAAAAAAAAAAAACCGGGGGGGGGGGTTTTAAAAATTTTGGGGGGCCCCCCCCCAAAAAAATTTTTTTGGGGGGCCCCCTTTTTTAAAAAATTTTTAAAAAAAAAAAAAAAAAAAAAAAAAATTGGGGGGGTTTTCCAAAAAGGGGGGGGAAAAAAAAAAAGGGGGGGGGGGAAAAAAAGGGGGGGGGAAAAAAAGGGGAAACCCCCGGGGGAAAACCCTTTTTATTTTTTAAAAAAAAAGGGTTTTTCCCCCCCCTTTTGGGGAAAAAAACCCGGGGGGGTTTTTTTTTAAGGGAAAAATTTTTAAAATTTGGGAAAATTTTTTTAAAAAACCCCCCTTTTTTTTTAATTTTTGATTAAATTTTTTTAAAAACCGTTGGGGGAAAAAGGGAAAAAAAAAGGGGAAAAAAACCCCCAAAAAAAAAAATTTTTAAAAAAAAAAAAAAAAAAAAAAAAAGGGAAAAAAAAAAAAAATTTTTTTTTTAAAAAAAAAAAAAAAAATTTTTAAAAAAAAAATTAAAACCCCCCCAAAAAAAAACCCCCCGGGGAAAAAAAAAAAAAAGGGGGAAAAAAAAAAAAAGAAAAGGGGGGGGGGGGGGGGGTTTGGGGGGGCCCCCCCGGGTTTTTCCCCCGGGGGTTTTTCCCCAAAAATTTTTTAAAAAATTTAAACCCCCCCCAAAAAAAGGGGGGAAAAGGGGGGGGAAAAGGGGAAAAAAAATTTAAGGAAAGGGGGGGGGAAAAAAAAACCCCCCCCCCGGGGGGGGTTTTTTCCCCCCCCGGGGGCCAAAAAAAGTTCCCAAAAATTTTTTTAAAAAAAGGGGGGAAAAAAACCTTGGGGGGTTTTTTAAAGGGGGGAAAAAAAAAAAAAATTTTTTTTTAAGGCCCCCAAAAACCCCAAGGCCCCGGGGCCCCAAAAACCCAAAAAAGGGGGGGGGAAAAAAAAAATTGGGTTTTTTTTTCCCCCAAAAGGGGCCGGGGGTTTTTGGTGAAAAAAAAGGGAATTTTAAAAAAACCCCCGGGGGGGGCCCCAAACCCTTTTTTGGGGGGGGAAAAAAACCCAAAAAAACCCCCCCCCCCAAAAAAAACCCCCCCCCCCCCCGGGGGGGTTTTTTTTTTCTGTCACCATTCCGCAACCGTGGCGGATCAGGAGACCTCCAATTCCTGGGAATGACTGTCTTGGCCGCCTGAAGGAGATGACGTAGCAACGATCTCTTATATGTCGGGATCGGCATGTCAAACATAAAGAGGAAAAGCACCTCAGGTGTTTTCGGGAGCCTCAAGCCAGTCAGTCTCTCACTAGTGTCGTATACTGCACCCCAAAAGCCCTGCAAAGCCTGACAGTCCCACCAAATATGTAACATGGTGCCTATTTCCGTCCCACAACACCAGAAAAGATCCGGCACAGATGGTAACCATTGGTGTATTAAAGAGGGACCCCTGTACCACCTAGAGATAACTTCAAAGCTGGTCTCCTGCACTCTGGTAGCTATGACTGCTCTATGAGCGAGCGTAAAACAGCGATACCACTGATCCTGTGAAAAAGATTTACCCAGCTCCGTCTCCCAAGCCGCACAGTAGGATGGGAGTGTTGTCGAATGCATAGCGGACAGTTCCATATACATAGTAGAGATAGTATGTCTTGGAGGAGAGTCCAATAGACACAGCCGCTCAAATGCAGAAAGAGGCCTCTTAAAATCAACTGCATCCTTTAGGGAAGAAAAAAAGTGTCGGAACTGGGTATATTGATAAGCCGAGGAAGGGTTACCCAAAACTTCCGCAGAGAGAGAATGAAACGGGACAATAGTAGGTCCAAGTACAAGATTGTGCAATCGCAATGGGTTTGTTTTAGAACTTCCTAAAAATGAAGGCACCGCTAGACCAGGAGGGAACACAGGATTGTCAGTAACGGGGAGGAAGGGTCCAGACCTATCTATTTGGTTATAGGAGAGTTTATATGTCACAATCGTGGCGAGGGTATGATGGGTGGTATAAGACGTAGGATATGTATTCCATAGAGAACAGGTCCAGATCCAGGGGAGCGACGCCAAGGACAAAGGGCACATCGCGCCCGCCAATCGGACCCATAACCTGCTACTTCCAGGGCACACCAGGTCGAGGACCCTGGAATATGCGGCTGCATTATAATATTTTTTGCAGTCCTGCAGGCCAAGACCCCCAACACTCTTATGCCTAATCAGAGTGGCATAAGTCAGCCTATGGCAGCCGGTTGGCCAAATAAAGGTCGTAAACAAACGCTGAACCCGCTGCCAAAAGGAATTATGGATATACACTGGGATTGTCTGGACTAAATGAAGTAAATGGGGCAAAATAGTCATTTTAAGAATGTTCACTCTGCCGAACCAGGAAAACTCTCTCCTGCTCCAGCCCTCTATATCAGAGGAGATTCTCCAAAATAAGGGTTCAAAGTTAGAGGTGAAAAGTTTAGAGTGGTCAGTAGGGATCTTGATGCCTAAGTAAGTAAGACCACTATGTGGCCATGCACATGGGAATGACGACTTGAGTAGCCTAAGGTCTGCAGGAGGGAGATTAATGCTCATGGCCTCAGATTTAGAAATATTGACCTTAAAATTCGACCAAGATCCAAACCTCTCCAACTCGGACATCAGTGCCGGCATGGAAGTCATTGGGTCCATAACATAAACAAAAAGGTCATCGGCAAAGGCCGAGCACTTATATTCGTGCCCTCCAATTACCAGTCCCCTGATGTCCGAGTTGGAGCGAATCGCGGCCATCAAATTTTCATCACAAGGACATACAATAAAGGAGAGAGAGGGCATCCCTGATGAGTACCGTTATGAATGCTGAAAGGGTCAGATAAAGAACCATTAATCTTAAGTTGAGCAGATGGGGAGTTATAGAGGGCCATGACCCTAGAGCAAAAAGACGGCCCCATCCCGAGACGCCGAAGAGAGGACAGCAAAGAAGACCAAGAAATTCTATCAAAGGCCTTTTTGCCGTCCAGGGAGAGGACCATCAAAGGGGTTCGCCGCATTTGGGCATGATGAATAATGTACAGAGTCTTCAGAGTATTGTCCGGGCCTCCCTCCCCGGGACGAAACCCACCTGATTTGGATGTATCAAGCAGGGCAACAAAGGGTTTAATCTATTAGCCAGTAGTTTGGCATACATTTTTAAATCGACATTCAATAAGGAAATTGGCCTATAACTACCGCAGGAGGAGGGGTCCTTTCCCGGTTTGGGGATGACCACGACATGCGCTAGTGTAGATTGAGAAAGAAAGGGGTTATCGGCTGAGATAGAATTGAAGACTTCTAGCAGTTTAGGGGAGAGAAGATCCTGGAAAACCTTATAAAACTTACTAGTAAAGCCATCTGGGCCTGGGCTCCTTCCCCCTGATAAGAGAGAGTTCCTGCAGAGTGAAGGGCGCCTCCAAGTCCGAGAGAGCTGACTCCGGAAGACATGGGGCTACACCATGGGCTAAGTACTCCACCGGGGCGGAAGAGGGGGCTTGAAGATTGTATAGATTGGAATAAAAAGAATGGAAGGTAGCATTAATTTCGGGGTTGTATGTACAATATGACCATTGGCGGTCTTAATGCATGGGATCTCGCAATCCGCTGACGTAAGGCACGAGCCAATAGACGACCAGCTTTATTTCCATATTCATAAAATCTACTACGACCCGTTTGTAACAGACGCCTCCATGAAAGTTCCAGGAGACGTTTAACTTCCAATCGGGCCACAAGAAGATCTGCCAAAACCTCCGGGGAAAGGGCGTGTTTGTGGGCGGTTTCTAAGCACTCAACTCTCTGAAGGGCAGCCGCTAATTTGGAAGCTCTGTCCCTCTTTAATCTAGCCCCGTATTTAATCAGGATACCACGAATTACACATTTAAGTGCTTCCCATCATGCAGGTGGTCCGATTTAAAATGATCTATGGATTTAGTAAGATCGGCTACACATTCAGTATCCAAAAGTAGTGACTCATTAAGTCGCCAGGACCAACACGGCTTTGAAAAAGAGGGAACAGAGAGCTTGCAATAAATAGGGGAGTGATCTGACCAGATTATGTTGCCCATCCAGGTACAGGATAACCAAGGGAGGGAACTATGGGAAATCAAGGGGTAATCGATTCGGCTATAGGAGTTATGTGGCGCCGAATAAAAAGAATAATCTTTGTCACCTGGGTGTTGCACACGCCAGGCATCGCATAACTGAAATAAATTTAAGGACCTCCGAATCTGCTTGATGGCTTGGTATGAAAGTGCGGATTTTCCTGTAGAATTATCGAGGGTTGGGTCAAGAGTAGCATTAAAATCCCCTCCAAACACAATCCTACCCTTCGCCAGCGGGGTCAGCGCTTCCGTCAACTGCTGAAAAAAGGCCACCTGCCCCGATTAGGAGCATAAACATTAACTAGAGCGAATTCATAACCCTCGATCATGAGACAAAGGATAAGATATCGGGCTAAAGGGTCTACCCGATAGTCCAAAACCTGGTGCGTCAATGATCTATGTATAGCAATTGCCACTCCCCTGGACCTGGACTCTTGGTTATTGGCAAAAAACCACTTGGGATAATACTTATTACGAAGGACAGGGGCATGACCTACTTTAAAATGAGTCTCCTGAAAGAAGACTAATTGGGCCTTCTGCTTATGAAAGTGGTATAGCACCTGGGCTCTTTTCTCAGGGGTGTTAAGCCCCTTCGCATTAAACGAGGCTACTGTTAGCTCAGCCATATAAACTCAATGACAGTCCACACCTCCAATAGGGGGAAGGGGGCAGAGGAAGGGAAATAAAAGATTCCTAAAGCAGACGAGAAATAGCCTGCAGCTGGAACTAAAAATCAGACTATAAAAAGTCAGTAATCCCAAGGCTTACAAAGAATCCTCTACTGGGACTAAAACCTAACGGGGGTGGGAGATGTGGGGGGTAAAAGAAAAGAATAAGGTAGAAGAACAGATGTCACATATCTGGGCTCCGCATATCTGAAACATATAGACAAAAAGCGTTGGGCTCTGGCACAACATGACATAAGAAAAAAAGAAAGATGGAAAAAACACCGGGACAAAAAGAAAAAGCAAAACAAGGCATAAAACATAAATAAGCCAACATAGGAATACGATCTCTGCAAACTCAATATACCGCCATCCGGCAGGTAGGACACCAACATGACGTTTCTGGAACCCCAGGGCACTCCTCTAAACCAAGTTAACAAGAAAAAAAGCACGTACTCCACAATGCGGAACTGCTGCCACCTAGTGGACATGCCAGCTATACATTTAATACGTCCGGAATTCCAGAATACGCCATCCAGGTCCAAATTAGGACATAAAGAAATGTGCACTCTTACTATACCGATATATCACCACTAATGGGGAATCAAGACAAAAGAGTAAAAAGAGTAAAAAGTAGTAAAGATACATAGCACCATCTAGTGGACAAATCCGTAATAAACAGACTAGATCTAAGGCAGAAAAATGCTCAGAGTGAAAAAGGATACTGAGGTCCCGAGATAGCCCAACATCAGGGTTCAAGCAGGGTGCGAAAGCGAGGAGTCAGTGGGGTGAGGACGTCGGCGAGGTCTCCTCGGCAGATGATCCCCTGTAGAAGATGCCGGCCCAGTAGAAGGGGTAGCAGGAGTAGGCCAGGGTGGCAGGAAAACGTTCTGTATATTCAATTCCTGGAGAAAGGACGGTATGTCATCCGGGGAACGGATAGATAGCAATTTTTCCCCTCTGCAAACCAGCAAAGCAAAGGGGAATCCCCAACAATAAGGGATACCCCGGTCCCTAGGTATAGCCAGCAAGGGTTTCAGGGCTGCACGCTGGGCAAGTGTGTGCCTGGAGAGGTCCTGTAGTAACAACAGAGGTGAGTCCTGGAATGCAATGGGTTCACGTTGCCGGGCCTGTCGCATAATATCCTCCTTTAATTGGAAAAAATGAAGTCTGCAAACCACATCTCTTGGACACCTTGGGTCTAAATTCGGTGAGCCCTGTCCATTTCAATATGAGTACTGGGGGGTCGCCCCAATAAATCGTTGAAGATAGATGTGAGGACAGAGTAGATATCCGCCGACGCCACTGTTTCAGGTAGTCCTCGGATCCGGATATTGTTGCGGCGGCTCCTGTTTTCCAGGTCGTCCAGCTGCTGTTGGAGGGCGAAGATCTGGTGAGACTGCTGGTCTGTGGTGGACTGTAGGGTTTGGATGGATGCCGTCGACGATTTTTGGGCTTGGTCCAAAGTGGAAACTTTAGTAGTAAGATTTGATAGTTCTACACGAAACGCAGCAAATTCCTGCTTGCACTCAGCGGCTATTTGCTGCGCTAATCGAGAGATGTCAGATCTTGACAGTAGTGATTGAGTAAGCTGTCGCAGGTCGGCAAGGGTGACCAATTTTTCTTCAGCAGAGCAAGACGTAGAAGGAGGTGGACCGAGATTGACCCTTAGCCTGAGAGCCTGTGACGGTAGGAGAAGCGGGGCCACATTGAGAGATATCTAGAGGACCAGTCTCAACGCATGAGGCCGGGGCGTCAAGAGGACTCTGCAAGCGGCCGTCCCAGGACGAACCCGTGGACCACTGGGGTGATGGTTGTGCTGCAATAGCAAAGACCATGTGCCACTAGAGTGCAGAATGTGAGGCCTGTTGATGGGGCGAGGTAGGTGGTGAGGCGCCCAACCTCAACTGTTGCAGTGGAGTGAGGTGCTCCATAGTGGGGGGAGGAAGAGGCCCAGTAGCAGGGTGCTCCAGGGTGAAGGACTAGTCCCGGGACCGAGGCATCCCTCGTGCCGGAGGGGCCCAGGATGATGGCTGAGAGACCACAGGGTTGGAAATCAGATGGGACTGGACCCCCGACCGGACAGACGCTCCTGAGTGTCCAGAGATATTGTCCACAGGAAAGGACAGGAGGGTGTTGGTGATATTTTGCGGGAGGCAAGGGGTCCCCACATGAGCAACAGGGGAAGGGAGTATAGCCTCCATATCAATGAGCAATGTCTCATCCCCGAGCCCTAACCCGGTACCTGTATCCAGCAGGGGAGAGGTGGCAGGAGAGGCGAGGCAGTCCGTCTTGGGTACGTGCACCTCCACCGGGACAATGCACACTGAAGACGGGTGGAATGCAGCTCAGTGCGTGCGTCCAGGGCTGCAGAGAGTGCCAGGTTAGGCTGAGGCACCGCATGAGAGGCAGAGGGAAGCATCCTGCGTTCTCTGCGCCAACTTCAGAGGCACGGCTGCAGGGAGACTCCGCTGGTCCGCACGGAGCACTCAGAAGAAGCGGCGATGTCCTGATGCCGGAGAGCCACCGGAGAAGGAGAGCCCGATGTCGAGGCTGGTACCGGAGGTGAGTGTTGCTGCAGCGGGATCTCAGGGGCAAGCAGGGCCGCCGATAGGGCAGTACAACTGGTACTGCTCTACCGGGCCCGGCCGGTCTGTGAAGCCAGGGGGGTCCGCCGCCGCCGGCAGGCTCCGCCCCCTTGCATCACAGCGGCTATCTCTTAATTGTATGCACGTCCATGCGACGCGCATACAATTAAGATGAACGGCGGAGCAGGGAGAGCTGTGCGCTCCCTGCCCCTGCCGTACCTAGCTCTGCAGGCGGCGCGGCGGAAGTGACGTCATCGCGCCGCCTGCCGAGCTTCCTGTTCTCGGCCCCAAGCCTAAAGCAGCAGGCTTGGGGCCGGGAGGTGACGGAGACGCCGGGGGAGCGCGGCCAGGTGAGTAAGTACCTACAGTGGGCCTTGGGGGGAAACTATACCTACAGGGGGCCCTGATACTGGGGGGGACTATACCTACAGGGGGCCCTGATACTGGGGGGGGGACTATACCTACAAGGTGCCCTGATACTGGGGGGGGGGACTGCCTACAGGGGTCCCTGATACGGGGGGGAAACTGCCTACAGGGGGCCCTGATACTGGGGGGGGACTATACCTACAGGGGGCCCTGATACTGGGGGGGACAATTCCACCTACAGGGGGGGAGGACTATTCTGCCTACAAGGGGGCCCTAATCTACTGGGGGAACTATCTGCATACAAGGGGCCCCTAAACTCCCGGGGGAACTATTCTGCCTACAAGGGGGCCCTAATCTACAGAGGGCCCTATTCTACCTACAGGGGTGGCCTAAGCTACAGGGGGCCCCCATTGTACCTACATGGGAACCCTAAGCTACCGCCCGGGGGCCTGAAGCTGCCTATGTCTCCCCAAGCTACCTAGCTACTGCCCGGGGGCCCCGTTGTACCTGCATACCGACTGGGGGAGCCCCATAATACCAGAGGGCAATTATTTCCATTTGGGCCATTATAAATGGGGAGTTTGTATAGGAGGGGAGGGGGCACTCACTTGGGAAAATGATAAAAAAAAAGTGAGGAGTCTCAAGTATTTGTGTTGTAAATTCTGCAGGGACCAGTGGTGGACGGAGTAAGTCATCATGGAGGTCTGGACCGAACAGAGAAGAAAAGGGAAAGTGAACAACTCCTCAGACAAGACGTCACCTGTGGGGCCCTAAATGTAAGTAAACTATTTGCAAAGCACCTGTGTACCTGGTATCTACCACTATAGGGTCACTGTATGGAGGAAATATTGGTTTTGGTGTCATGGTTTATAATCACTAACAGTATGGTGGTATTATTCAGTATTGTTATGTTGGAGATATGTGGTGATGTGCCGATATTATTAGGTGCTTATATATTGTTGTTGTTTCGTGATATTGGTCTTGGTATACTGGTTTAGTCATTATGGTGGGACTAGTCAGTATATGGTAGTGATAGGTGGCGGTATTATTTAGAATTTATATATTGTTGCTTGACAATATTGGTCTGGGTATACTGGCTTTGCCAGTAACATTATAATGGGGACATGTGGACCTTGTATAACCCAGCAAGAACTAAATCCAAAAACAATGGCACAATTGCATTTTTTTTTCTTGTGACCCCAAAAACAATTTTTTATTTTTCTGGGGTGGTGATGATTGTGAGCCAGGGGATGAGTGGGGCTGTGTCGGGAAGGCCGGGGAGGGGGAGGAGCAGGGGGTTGGGTCAGCGGGGGGGGCCCAGACGCTCCAGCTGTATGGGGCCCCAAAATCTCTGATGGCGGCCCTGGGCGCAAGGCGCGAACCATCACAGCAGCCGCCATGTTCTGCGGGGCCGCCAGCAGCTCCCGGCCTGCTGGATTCAGGCGGTGCACGGGTGAAATAAGCTCCAATATCCCCCTGGGGCGACGGGGATTGAGGCAGGGGCTTAGTAGCCTTCCTTTTAGCGTTCTTCCCCATAATCCACAGCAGTCGCCAGCCTCTTTAAAGTAAGAAAGCACAGAGCCCTGTAGAAGTGCGTCCTCACTGCTGCATGCAGGGCCGCCATCAGGAATTTCAGGGCCCCATACAGCCCAAGGGTCAGGGCCTCCCCCCCCCCAAAAAAACGTGGAAAAGCTTGTTTATGTGGTTTTTGTGGAAACCTACTATGTGATATTAATGCCACATTGGGCGACATGGGTGATGTTTAGCGATTAAAGGCCAATTTTTGTGCGCATTATAATAGCATACAATGTGCGTGAATCTATGAACCCGGTCTACTGCGGGTCATAAATCAAGTGACATTTCTGGCTCAGGTAAACCACTTTGAAAGTGCTCTACCTGTTCCAGTAGTAATGCGCCTGGATTTGCCGTACTGAAGCTTTAAATATATAGCATCCTACGGTTTTAGTGCGCCCCTCACCTGACTACAGTGTAAGAAGTGAATGGTGTCTCCCCCATTACCTGACTACAGTGTAGAAGTGAATGGAATGTTCCTCTTACCTGCTCCTGAGAGATGGATGGCAGAGATGACCTCCAGTACATCTTGCCACTAGCGTAGTTAACGTTCTTCCAGGGACATCAACAGAGCTCCAGTGCCACCGACTGCATCTGGTACCAGCGCAGGAAGAAACGGTCGTCTTCCCCTTTTTGTCCTTTCAGCCCAGAACACCATGATGAATTCTCTCGCCCACGACTCGTCTCTGCAGAAATTACCAAACACATCTTAGAATCCTCACTTTTTCAGCAGCTAATTATAGGTATATACACCCCCTCAGTTAGGTAACTCAATAGCTCTCCTCAGTTAGGTAGACATGTATAGGCCCCCTCATTAAGGCAGGTATATAGATAGCCCCCAGGCAGGTAGGTATATAGATGGGCCCCCAGGCAGGTATATAGATGGGCCCCCAGGCAGGTATATAGATGTCCCCACATGCAGGTATATAGATGGGCCCCAGGCAGGTATATAGATGGTCCCCAGGCAGGTATATAGATGCCCCCAGGGAGGTATATAGAGGCCCCCAGGCAGGTATATAAAGGCCCCCAGGCAGGTATATAGAGGGCCCCAGGCAGGTATATAAAGGGCTCCAGGCAGGTATATAGAGGCCCCCAGGCAGGTATATAAAGGCCCCCAGGCAGTAATATAAAGGCCCCCAGGCAGGTATATATAGAGGCCCCCAGGCAGGTATATTAAGGCCCCCAGGCAGGTATGTATAGAGGCCCCCAGGCAGGTATGTATAGAGGCCCCCAGGCAGGTATGTATAGAGGCCCCCAGGCAGGTATGTATAGAGGCCCCCAGGCAGTAATATAGAGGCCCCCAGGCAGGTATGTATAGAGGCCCCTAGGCAGGTATGTATAGAGGCCCCCAGGCAGGTATGTATAGAGGCCCCCAGGCAGGTATGTATAGAGGCCCCCAGGCAGGTATGTATAGAGGCCCCTAGGCAGGTATGTATAGAGGCCCCCAGGCAGTAATATAGAGGCCCCCAGGCAGGTATGTATAGAGGCCCCCAGGCAGGTATATATAGAGGCCCCCAGGCAGTAATATAGAGGCCCCCAGGCAGTATATATAGAGGCCCCCAGGCAGGTATATATAGAGGCCCCCAGGCAGTAATATAGAGGCCCCCAGGCAGGTTTCATGACAATACTTACCTTTAATCCTTCCCGGCCGAGCCTCCTTCTCGACACTGCCGGCGTGACGTCATCACGCCGCCAGCGCGGGGACGCACCTCCGCAGGCTCCTCGAACTCACAGCCTATTAGTTGTTAGGCTGTGCAGCCGAGGAGAGGCAGCGGCACGGTGAAGATGCTTCACCGCGCTGCTGCCTTGTTCATTGTTAACGGGCGCGTGGCGGGCAGGCCCGGAGGAGTACAGGGCCGCAGCGGGCCCCGATCGGAGCAGGGCTATGGTGGGCCCCGATCGGTGCAGGGCCGCGGCGGGCCCCGATTGGTACAGGGCTGCGGTGGGCCCCGATCGGTGCAGGGCTGCGGCGGGCCCAGATTGGAGCAGGGCTATGGCAGGCCCTGATTGGTACAGGGCCGCGGCGGGCCCCGATTGGACCAGGGCTATGGCGGGCCCTGATTGGTAAAGGGCCGCGGCTGGCCCCGAGGAACGCTGGCGGGCAGATAACATGAAACAAAGGGGCACGCTGGCGGCCCCCTTGTTTAGCAATTTGGCACGGGCCCCGTACGGCAGTACCCCCTGTACCCCTGGCTGCATGGCCAAGACATGACCCCCCCCATCCGTATAACTTTTAACTAGCTGTATTGCACTTTGGTGCGCCCCAGTTTTGTTCACAGAGCCACCTTGTACGCCAATTTTTATAGAAAAATTTTCTAGTAACTGTTCTCGTTTGTCATTGCTGCAAGAAACGCAATTTCTCATCCGTGTAACTTCTGAATAGTTTTATTGCGCTTGGTGAAATGTCGTCATCATCATCATTAGCATCCGTCCAACATGAAGCGAAGGCAGCCCAAATGTCAACTCGTGTACCCACCAATGTGGATAATCCGTTTTCTGAAGACCTCTTTGATGACAAAATGCGGTTTGGGTCAGAAGGCATTTCAAAAGATCAAGAGGCCAAAGAGGAAATGATTTTGTCTGCTCTGACCCCCCAGTTATTGATGCCAATCAGAGGAGGAGAAGGAAGCCGGTCAATCGGCAAAAATCCCGGGCGGTCGGCAACGCAGTGCCTGTTGCTTGTAGCCCGCAGCTCCAGGATGCAGAATGTCAGGACGAGGAAGTCACATGTGTTGATGATGATGATGTTTGATGATGATGACGACGACGACATTGCGGATCCAAAAAGAAGTGGAGAAATTTATTTTTTCCTTTCAATATAGTCCGCTGACTAATCGTATCAGACAGGTGATTTATAAGCACTGGCATATACTACAAAGTGATAAATTGCTGGAGGAAAAGACACAGTATACACCAAATGTATCTTTTTGGAGATGCCCCAATTTGAGGGATGAATTGGTGAGAAGCCGATTAAAAAGTACAAAAAGTACCTGGTTAACTAGAGCTATTCCACAAGGTAATCACAAGTGGGGAGTTGTTCTTTTTGTTAGTATGTGGAAGTTAGTCCAGTATTAAAATGGGTGATATCGAGTTTAAAGTGAGACAGTTTATCACGTGTAGATCGAATTTCTTAGTCTATGTGATGTGGTATGGATGCGGTCTATATTATATAGGAAAAACTATTAGACCTCTCTTTAAACGTATAAGGGAGCATTTATATTCATTAAAAACTGGGAAAGGTGCTCCTCGTTTTATTAAACATACAGTATGCGGAAGAAACACAGCAATATGGTAGGAGATATTCGGTTTGCAGCGTATCTTTGCATCTAGTGATGGTTTGGATCGCCATACTAGGCTATTAGGATGCGAGGCGGAATGGATTTTAATAACAGAGGCGTTAGGTATGTTAGGGTTAAATGACTGTAACGATTTTTCCTCGTTTCTATAATACCACAATGTTTGTTTGATTTTGTGTTTTAAAGTGAGTATTTTTATTTTTATGGTTGTTACATATGTGTTTGGAGATGTCTGTATCGGGGAATTGATTGTCAGATGTGGGGGAATTAAAGACGTGGATACGTCATCTCCCATGAGGCCTGAAGGAAGCGCGCTTGTGCATGAAACAGCCATCGCCTTCTCCTGTTAGGACGTATCCTGTATCGCGCCCCTCGAGTGTAACAAGTTGCTTAAATAAAAAGAAGAATTTTACGCATTGGTGAGTGCTTTGGATATATTTCTTCTTATTCCTGGATTGATTTGTACTTCTATCTTTTGATTCCATTGAGCACCACTGATTTAACGTGTATGAAATATGTGTGCACATGGCAATGCCGCCATGGACTAAGTTTGCTGGATAGCAGTACAGAAGTTGGCTTCTTTCTTCGCGGTTGATTCAAGACACCTGATCTTAAGAAGGCTCATGGGAACCCAAGAGAAATGTTGATGCCCCACAACTCATGAGGGGTTAAGTCTCTGGTGGATTCAGAAGAAAAAGGGGATTGATGGGGGTACTGACACAATGCGTGCTGTGGTCTCCGCTCCGAACAGCGGATGCGCTTGTGTTGGTGCTCCCTGTTCTGGCTGTGCTGCTGGCTGTTACCTCTCCCGACTCCTTCTCCACTCCTGTCTTCTGCCTGTGACTGGCGCATGTGTACTCCCTTCCTAGATGAAGCGCGCACCGGTTCTTTAAGATTTAAAGGGCCAGCACTCCGCTGACCACCAATTGGCTGCTACATCCTAACTTATTAGGAACTTCCTTACTATCTGCACTCACTGCCAGTTTGATGGTAATTCCTGCCATTGGTTTGTGCTCCTTTACATTGCTCCTGTGATTTCATGACTTGACCTCTGCTATTGGACTCCTGAATACGCCTTGCCTGCCATCTGCCTGTGACCTGTTAATGTCTCTGCCTGCTCTCTGAGTACTATGTTTAGCATTTCAGCTTTCACCGCAAATGGTTACGTCAGGGGTAGTGACTTGGGAGTCCCCGCAACCAAGGTTCCTTAGACTCCGCTCCTTGGCATCGTCAGTGTCACCTCTTGAGGTTTCCCGGCAGATCCATCCAGCTTCCATGACAAAGACCCAGCAATACAGCTGCACACTGTATGGTAAGTGAGCCTTTGGGCCCCTCTAGCTTAGGGGCTCAGTCTCAAATGTGACCACTGCGAACCCTGTAGCTACACCACTAGCATCCGTTAGATGATGGTACTAGGATGTCTTTAGGGATGCCCCTAATGTTATTTTGTCAAAGCAGTGCATAACAATTACAAATTTCTATAGGATAAAAACAGCCATTTCTTTACTAGTTTTCTGTAAGTTACGACAGACTCCTGCATACAATTGCTTCAATGCAAATCTGGTTGGAACTGCCTTTCACTAGCCCAAGCTGACAGGGTTATGTAGATATGTCCATTTCCTGCTCTTTAGTTTGCTTTTACTTGGCGTGAGCTCCCTGTTATTACTATCCCTACTTATGTCTACTAGTCGGGGTCAATGTTGCTGATGGCTGTAGGTGCTATGGGTTCTCTTTAACTCAGGCACTCAGTCCTTTTTTTACTCTCCTTCCACTTAGAGCAACAGGTGGTTAACCTGGGTATCAAGTCTTAGGGCGACATGTATGAAGATTGGTGCGTCAGAGCCCCGTTTTCATGCGATTTTAAGTGAAAGCTGCGTCTCATTTATGTCGGCGCCCGAAGTGCGCTCATACATGCGGTGTAAAGTTACCTGCGCCTCGCCAGTGTGTGAGGCACATTGCGGAACTTAGGCGCATCAGGAATGCACCTAACATGTCGTACGAATCGAGACAGGCTGGAAATCAACGAAAAAGCATTAAGCATGTTAGTGAATAGGAAAAATAGTTGTCTTTCAAATGAATGAATCAATAAAGAGAAATATCAAAGTTGTATAAAATCGATGTCAATGTATGGAAAAATTTGATGTTTTTAAACGAAAGCAAATATATATAAGATCTCCAAAAAAAGAAATATCACCTCGAAAAGTTCTTAAAAAAAGGGAGAGAATGCCACTAATTTTACATTAAATAAGCCAATGCAGATGTTGTCCAGATGTTTCTGTTTTTTTTTATTGTTTTTTTTTTTTTAAATGTATTTGTTCTTCTTTCACCTTTAATTGTATTTAGTATCTACAGCAAGAGCCAGCACAGCACAGGTCTTGCTGGGACCTGTGGTCCTCCAAGCAGGATTTCTATGTTCCCTGGGCTTCGTTCTGGACGTATTTACGGACGTAAATACATCTGTAAATGTGGCTAAAATAATAATGTACGGAATGTATGGAAATCCGGATGTAATTGCGGACGTAAATACGTCCGTATTTACGTCCGGATTTCCATAGGAATCCATTGTAAGCAAATAGTACATTATTTTAGCCACATTTGGTGATGTATTCAGGGACGAAAATATTTCTAGAACGAAGCCCAGGGAACATAGAAATCCTGCTTGGAGGACCACAGGTCCCAGCAAGACCTGTGCTGTGCTGGCTCTTGCTGTAGATACTATACAATAAAAGGTGAAAGAACAAAGACATTTAAAAAAAAACAAAAAAGCACATCTGGACAACATCTGAATTGGCTTATGTGATGTTACATTAGTGTAATTTTCACGGACTTTGGAATCATTTTGTAGTGGAATATTTTTTTTCTTTGAAGCTAATATATATTTTTGGGCATTAATGTTATTGGATAAAATGTACTAATACATTGATTAATTGTACAGCACTTGGATATGTCGTTTATTAAAGTATTCATTTCAATGACCAATCCATTTTATTCTTCTTACTACGGGGAATGTATTTCTGACGCGAAATCCGTCCGGAATTACATTGCAAATACGTGCCACACTATGTGACGCGTATTTGCAATGTAATTCAGGACGGATTTCGCATCGGAAATACATTTCCCAATAATAAGAAGAAAAAAATGGATTGGTCATTGAAATGAAGTACTTAATAAACAGACATTCCAATTTCCCTGTAACAATTAAATCAATGTATTAGTACATTTTATCAATAGCATTAATGCCAATATATATATTGCTTCAAAGAAAAAATATCAACTACAAAATGTATTCCAAGTCCGTGAAAATTACACTAATTTAACATCACAAAAAGCCAATGCAGATTTTTGTCCGATGGTTTTTTTGTTTTTGTTTATGTTTTTGTTCTTCTTGACAAATCAATTATTTTAGTAGTGTACTGCTGTAAGTGTAGAACTAAAGCACATTGCAAGAATCCACGCTCCACTTCCACTTCTCCGCTCAGATAGACCACATTAAACTAGTCTGCCCGTGGAGCTTTTAAACGCTGGAATGCGCCCACTTTGGCGACCCGCCAAACATGCATGCCTCGGAGTTTTCTAATTTGCCGCGTCCCTCCCCAGAACGCCCACAGCGCGCCCACTGCACGCCTCTTTATGTTAGACGCATCCGAAAGTGGCGGAGGTTGCGCCTAACAACGCATCCCTGCGTCCGGCAGTGGATTCGGCACGGTGAGGCGCAGTATACACCGGAAAACAGGCGCAATTCCCGATCATACATGTCGCCCTTAGTCTTCAAATACTCTCCCAACTCTGCTGGGAGTTATAGTTGTGTTCAAGACATACAGCCCTCTACCACCACACATGTTGGCATTCATGATTCCCTCAATGAACTGTAGATCCTCGTAGTAAGTAGCACTCATACAGCCCCAAACTATGACACTCCCACCATCATGCTTGACTGTAGGCAACGCACACTTGTCTTTGCACTCGTCACCTTGTTGTCGCCACACATGATTGACACCGTCTGAACCAAATAAGTTTATCTTGGTCTCATCAGATCACACGACCTGGTTCCAGTAATCCATGTCCTTAGTCTGCTTGTCTTCAGCAAACTGTTAGCGGGCTTTCTTGTGCATCATCTTTAGAAGAGGCTTTCTTCTTGGATTACAGCCATGCAGACCAATGTGATACAGTGTGTGGCGTATGGTCAGAGCATAAGCTGACCCTCCATCCCTTTACCCTCTGCAGCAATGCTGGCAGCACCCATATGTCTGTTTTGAAAAGACAATTTCTGGATATGACGCTGAGCACGTGCACGTAACTTCTTTTGTTGAGCATGGCAAGGCTTGTTCTGAGTGGAGCCTATCTTGTTAAACCACTGTATGGTCTTGGCCACTGTGCTGCAGCTCAGTTTCAAGGTGTTGGCAATCTTCTTATTGTCTAAGCCATTTTTATGTAGAACAACAATTCTTTTTTTCAGATCCTCAGAGAGTTCTTTGTCATTAGGTGCCACGTTGAACTTCAAGTGACCAGTATGAAAGAATGTGAAAGCGATAATACCAAATGTACCAAACCTGAGCACCACTGAACAAAGAGAGGGGTTAGCATTACAAAGAAATGTATTGTTGTTGTATACCAAATGTAACACACCTGCTTCCCTTTCACACCTGAGACCTTGTAAAAATAACTAGTCACGTGACATTGTGGAGGAAAAATTGGACACAATTTGTCCATTTTCACTTAGGGATGTACTCACATTTATTGCCAACGGATTAGACATTGAAGACTGTATGTTCAGTTAATTTGAGGACACATCAAATTAGCACTGTTATACAAGCTATACACTGACTATTTTACATTGTATCAAATTGTCTTACCTATAGTGTTGTCCAATGAAAATGTATAATACAATATTTACAAAAATGTGAGGGGTGTACCCACTTTTGTGAAATACTGTATGTACAGATGGTGCCCGCTATTTCATTAATTGTACCAACTTATATATAGAAGCGAGCTTGAAATTCCTGTAATTGTCACGGTTCACGCCGCGATCCCCTGCCATGGACCGCCAGCGTGTCGTGCCTTCCTGGTACTTGCCTGTCCTGTTGCTTCCTGGGGTCCTGTGTGCGCACTGTGCCTCCTAGGGCGCGCGCGTGCGCGGCAGCTTCCTGCCTTTTATTAGTTTCCTGTCCTGTGCATCTTCCTCTTCACCTCTGACCCCTGGCTATAAGAGGAAGTTCCTGCCTTTACTCTGGGTCAGTCTATTGCAGTCTCATGCTGAGTCTTTCCATTGAGCTCCTGCCAGTGTCTCTGGACTTAAACCCCTGAGATGCTGGTCCAGTGTCTGTGTTACCTGAGCTCCTGACCATCTGTCTGTCGTCTCCTGCTGTCCTGTGTCTGCTGTATCGTGCCGTGTTCCCCGTCCTGTATGTGCTCTCCGTTTCCTGCTGTAGCCTGCCGTAATCCCTGGTCTGTACCTGCTGTATCCTGCTGTGTCACCCGTCCAGTTCCTGCCGTATCCTGATGTTGCTATTTGTACGTTTATTCTGGCTGTATCCTGCTGCACGTGCTACCTATGTTCCAGACCGCGCGCCGGACCGGGGCCACGCCCCTATGAGGGGAGGCGCGGCATGACCCGGCACGCTGGGCGCGGCCGGAGCGGGTCGCGGTGACGCGGCCGGAGCGCGCCATTGGGGGCGAAAGCAGCCGGGGGGAGGAGTTCGGGCGCGGGAGGGGGGGGGGGTATTAAAGGCCCGGGGGCCTTTTTGGGGCCCGGGAAAGCATTTGGGCGCAGCACATGTGAGGCAGTGAGGAGCCCGTGCTGCGCGCTGCTTTAACCCCTAGCGTAACGAGCAGCGGGAGAGACAAGATGGCGGACGGGGCCCGGCATTTGGGGATGAGCTGCGGCGGCTAGCCGCATCCAGGGGGCGCATGGCTGCAGGAAACGGTGCAGGCGGGGGTTTGGGCGGCGCAGGGGCCGCAGTTACGACACCGCCGGCCGCCAGCAGGAGCAGCCGCAGATGCAGGGCCAGGCCTCCGCAGCACCTGAGCCCGGATTACACTCCGAGGGCCCGTCGTCGCCTGGGGAGCCCTTCTAGGGACCCTCCGGGTCAGGGGGATCGCTCTGTTGTTTCGGTGCGGTCTTCTCGCCCGGGAGGCCATCCGAGTGGCCGGCCGGGCTCTGCGGGGACAGTGGGCTGATTCACCAGTTGGTGCAGGTCCGGCTGTTGCCCCCTTCGTCGGCGATTCCGGTCCTTTGGTAGCGGTTGGGCCCTGCTGGCGATGCTCCGGTCAGGGGGGTCACCCAGCGTCGGAGGACGGTCGGGGAGTCGCGTGAGGTCGACGAGGGAGTCGGTGGGCCGGAAGGGCTCAGCGGGCGGCAGGCTGTGGGCCCGACGGTGGTCGTCAAGGAGCATCCAGGACATCGGCGGAGGCATGGAGCTCGTCGCCTCAAGACCCGCGGCCTGCGGGGTTTCGGCCTCCCCTGTTGGGTTGCCCGGCCTTGAACCGGGCTGCCGAACACCAGCGGTGGATCGAGAGTTTCGGAGGGACGTCTCTTGCGAACCCAGGGGAACGGCTGGTGGGTCCACAGCCCCCACGTAGCCTGGTGAGTACATGTCTTTGTCGTGTTCGTTTTCCCCCTATATTCGGTCCCCGGGTGTAGTGTAGGGGGGCCCCAGGGTTCACTCAGGGTCAGGATGGCCGGGTGAGTGGCGAGGCGGCAAGGGGAGCCTGGGGAGAGCGGGGGTTTTTGGAAGATGCGGTCCCGGGCGTTTTTGGGCGCGGCTGGAGAGTGGGGGGCAGGGCGGTGGGGTCCTGTCCCCGATTAGTGTGGGGATTCCCAGCAACAAGTGGAAGGGGCCTTTGGCGGGAGTTCCGGCGGAGGCGAGTCCGGAGCAAGGGGCGCGTAGGGTGGGGGTTACGGTGTCCGTGCAGACCGAGAAGGAGAAGCAGGACACCGTGCGGTTAGATGACAAGGCGAAAGGGGAGGCCCTAGTCTGCTTTGAAGGGCCCCTGGGGGCTCATTTGAAGGCAGGAGGTGCGGGAGAAGATATGGAGAGAATGAATATTTTTGAAATCTTTTCTCTTCTTCCGCGGGGAGAAATTTAATCTAGAAAAGGGGGAAGAAGGAGGAAGTAAGAAGGAGGAAGGGAAAAGCGTGCGGTGGGTTGATCCGTCAGACGGTTTACAAAATTGGCTGCAAGCATTTGCCTATTGGAAAAGTGGGGTTTGGGGAAAAGGCGCCGGAAAATTGTTGGCGTTGGTTTTTTTACATGGATGCGATCGGGGAGGCGCATCGGGCTTATGGGGGATTGGCGTGGTTGCGCTATGATGAGCAATTTCGCCAACGTAGGCGGTCCGCCCGTCCATTCGGTGGGACCATAAGGTTTAGGGTTTTGGTTGAAATTTTATGGCACCAACGAAGTTCGGTTCCCCTTTCAGGGAGGGCCGGGGCGGGGCCAAGGGGGGTAATGGCGGGGGATCAGGGGGCGGGGCTCAAGCTGGTGGGCAGAAAGGAGCTTGCTGGCAGTTCAATAGCGGCCAGTGTAAATATGGGGCAGGATGTAAGTTCAAACACATCTGCTCCTTTTGTGGGGCGACCTCGCACCCTGTTACCCGGTGTTTTAAGAAGGGGCGGGGTAGGGGCAGGGCCGGTGGTAGCCAAGGGGGCGAGAGATGGAGCCGTTCCTGGCCAGGTTTAGTGATCGGGCGACGGCAGAGTTGTTACGGAAAGGGGTTTTTGGGGGAAGGTTTTAAGATCCCCCCCCGGTGCATCAGGTGCCTTTTTCGGTAAAAAACCTACGGTCGGCACATGAGCACCCGGCTGTAGTGACGAAAAAATTGGGGAAGGAACTGGCGCTGGGTCGAATGTCGGGTCCTTTTGCGGGGCTGCCTTTTCATGATTTGGTGGTTTCACCGCTGGGGGTGGTTCCGAAGAAGGAACCGAATAAATTTTTCGGCCCCCCACACTTGTCTTTCCCAAGGGGAGCTCGGTCAATGATGGCATAGCACTGGAGTTGTTTTTTCAGTGGTGTACACATCATTTGACGAAGGCGGTGGCCTTGGTGCAGCGTTTTGGGGCGGGTTCCTTGATGGCAAAGGCCGACATCGAATCGGCTTTCCGGTTACTTCCGGTGCATGTGGAGAGCGTGCGTTTGTTGGGGTGTTATTGGGAGGGACAGTTTTACGTGGATAGGTGCCTCCCAAGGGTTGTTCTTTATCTTGCGCCTATTTTGAGGCTTTCAGTTCTTTTCTGGAATGGGTAGTTAGGGATTGTTGCGGGGGTTTGGACTCCATCATTCTTATTTGGATGATTTTCTTTGTGTGGGGCCCGCTGGTTCCCCAATTTGCGGGTCGTTATTACAGCCATTGTATTGGGGGGCAGAGCGGTTTGGGGTTCCGCTGGGGAGGGGAAGACCGGGGGGCCAGTGTCCTGTTTGAGTTTCTTGGGAATTTGTATTGACTCGGTGGGGAATGGAGTGTAGGTTGCCAGAGGATAAACTGGGGGCGTTTAAAAAGGGAAGTGCAGAGGGGTTGGGCCGGGTTAAGGAAAATACCGTTGCGGGAGTTGCAGTCCCTGCTTGGCAAACTGAATTTTGCTTGGGAGGATTTTGCCCATTTGGGGAAGGGGGTTTTTTTTAGGTGGTTGGCGAGGGCTACGGTGGGGATTGAGAAACACACCACTTTGTGCGGTTTGAACCGGGAACACAGGGGGACTTGGCAGTGTGGGGGTCATTTTTGGAGAAGTATAAACGGCAGGTCCCTCATATTGGGGAGGGGGTCTCCCAAATCGGGAGGTGACATCTTTACTGAGCAGCGGGCAGCACGGGCTTCGGGGCCATTTGCGGGGACAGCTGGTGTGCGGCTCCGTGGCCGGCGGAGTGGATGGATTCTCCCTTTGGTACGCAATTTGGCGTTCCTCGAACTTTTCCCATAGTGGTGGCGTTTGAGCTGTGGGGGATCGGGTTAGGGATCAGAAGGTGCGGTTCCATTGTGACAACTTGGGAGTGGTGCCACCATCAACAAATTTTTCTGCATCTTCGCCTCCGGTGGTTCAGTTGCTCCGGTTGTTGGTTTTTCGGTGTTTAGAATTAAATTCGTGGGGGGTGGCGGAGATGTTCCGGGGGGGCTGAATGTGGTGGCTGATTCTCTTTCTCGATTGCAGTGGGAGCGTTCAGGAAACTGGCGCCTTTGGCAGCGGAAGAGGGGAGAGGGAATGCCCCAGTACCTTGAGCGCGGCCCTCCGAGGTCGCAGACCATTTGATCCGGGCTTCCCTGTCAGGGGGGACCTGGTTGGCCTATGGTAGGGCCTGGGAGATGTGGGCAGTATGGCTTGCGGGTTTTGGTTCGGTGTCGGCGGAGGAGGATGAGGTAGGGGCATTTTTTGTGCCTGATGGTTCACTTGGAGGGGCTGAGGTGGTCGACGGCTAAGGTACGCAGATTTATGGGGGGCTTACCATTTGGTTTTAGGAGGGAAAGGAGGAGGGATCTGACAAAGGATTTTGTTATTTCTCGGGCTTTGCGCGGTTATGGGCGTGGGAGGGGGGCCAGGGATTTGCGTCGCCCCGTGGTGTTCGCATTGTTGGAACGTTTAGGGGGGTGGTGCAGTCAGTGGCGGCCTCAGAGTACGAGGTGGCTTTGTTTCGCCTGGCCTTCTCGCTAGCCTTTTTTGGGGCGTTGAGGGGGGGAGTTGGTTTCCCCGGTCGTGGGAGAGGGGTGGCCTGCAGCCGCGGACATGTGGGAGCATGAGGGTGGCGGTGGTATTTTGGATTCGATGTTCAAAGACGGATCAGGAGGGGAGGGGCCCGCAGGTGCGGTTGAGGGGGATTCCGGAGCTCTCATGTGCCCTATGGCTTTTTGGGGCATTTCGGGTTTTGTGCAGACGGTGGGTGGGCCCCTATTGGTGCCCAGGATGGTTCCTTTCTGTCGCGATATCAATTTGCGGCAGTGTTCAGGCGCTGTTTGGGGGCATTGGGTCTGGAGCCCGGGGATTCGCCCTGCACCTTTTCGGATAGGAGCGGCAAACAGAGGGCGGGGGTGGGGGCTTCGCCCGGAGTTGGTCCGCAGGATTGGAAGATGGGAGTCGGACCGGTTCAGGATATACGTGCGCCCCCAGTTGGTTGTCGGGGGAAGGTCATAGGGGTGGCGGGGTTTTTTGGTTCTGTTTAGCGCCTGAGTTTTTGCCGTCACGTTTTCGTGTTTCTGTTTTCTTTTTGTAGCTCGGTCGCCTTGCCTGGTCTGGATCCTGGGACATTCCTATGTCCACTGGGGCGCGGAGAGGGGGCAGTGGACTCCCCGGGCCCGGGGGGGCGGCCCGCTCGGCTTTTCGCGCGACGTGGCAGTGATTCGGTGGTTAGGACGGCGTGGTATGAGGTGGCTGGGGGTGGTTCCGGAATTTTTGCGGTATGCGGCATTGGATAGACCCCCGGATGTTCTGGTATTGCATGCCGGGGGTAATGATTTGGGCTCCCTTACTTCTCGGGAGCTGGTAAGGAACATTAAATATGACCGTGCAGTTGTGGTCGTCTTTTCCCGGGCTGGTCATTGTGTGGTCGGACATGGGTTCTGGCATCGTTGGGGGGGCCCGGTCAGTGGATAGCCTGAATAAGGCCCGGGTAAAGGCCAACAGGTCGGTGGCAGGATTTGTGGCACGTAATGGGGGGGTGTTTGTGCGCCACCTCGAATTGGAAGCAGGAGTGGGGAATTTTTGGAGAGCGGATGGGGTTCATCTGACAGCGGTTGGTTTGGACTTATGGCCCTGGTCTTCAGGAGGGTATTGAGAGGCTCTCGGTTTGGTGGGGGTCTCGCGTGCATGAGGGGTCATGCATGGATCGCGGTGGCGGTCGAGGTTCTTGGATGGTGGAGGAAATGGTTGTGGGAGGTCCCTTCGGGGAAGGTTCCCTCAGAGTTTGGGTAACTTGGACGGCCCGGCGAAGGTGGGCTCTTTCGGTGTTATCCCTGGGGAGCAAAATGGAGGAGCCATAGAGTATGGCTTTTGGGCTCCGAGCCAGTGGAGTACGGCTGGGGCAAATGGTGGTTTGTCCCTTCAGGGATTTGGTCGCCGGGTCGGTTTTTGGGGCTCCAAGGGCCCTCGGCCCCATGTTTGGTACTGGTTGGTTATAAAGTATTATTCGGGTTATATGTTTGGTTTTATTTTAGATATATTATGTATATGGAGAGGCACGGGTAGAGGTGGATTATTTATACGTGGAGGTATATATATTTACATATATATATTTATATACCGGTTTACAGATTTATGTTATATTTATACTGGTTTTGTGTTATATTTATGTGTGTTTTTGTTAATAAAACGGCTGCTGTGGCCAATTTAATCCAAACAGGTGTGTCGTGTCATCACTGGGGGGCTACAGTAGGGAGGTGGGGATCAAGGAATAAATTGGAGGGAAGATTGGTGAGGGCAGGGCGCACAGACTCAGCGTTGCCCTGCGGTCATGTCTACCACCGCCTGTGTTCCTGTCCTGCACCTCGGCTGTCACTGCAGGTAGCCACGTCAGGGGTAGCGACCTGGGGGTCCCTGCAGCTAAGTCCGTCCCGCTTTGCGGCGGGCTCCGGTGAAGACCAGGGGCCCCTTAGACTACGCTCCCTGGCGTGGTCTCCACATACCACCTCGCCTGCGGTGATCACAGAGGATCCACACCTGGATGTCAGTGGTCGGCGCTTCTGCGTACGTTGGTTGGCGCCGAACCATTACAGTAATATATACCCCCTCCTCCCTTTTGGTTTAGAATTCATTAAGAAATATCACAATTGTTGCAATTAATATTTTAAAATACCAGTATGATATTAGACTTTAGTCTGTAAGATGTAAGGACCTTGATTTTGACTTACATGGATAGAAGGGAGTTCCGTGTGTCTATTTTGTCAGGTTTACATGTTATCATAGTTTAGCACAAAACATAAAAAGCCAAACTATTTTAGGCCTGGTTCTCATCAGTATAAATAAATTGATAAAATAGCGCAGCATACTGCATTATTTCTTTAATTCAAATGACAGGCACCGCATTGGAAATCTGACAGATCCTATTGTAGTTAATGGGGTCTGTTGGATGTCGTTGATTATCATATAATGAGTCTGGCACCAACATTATTTTTAATTTTTTGCTCCTATTGTATGAAGTTATCTATTGCAATGTAGTTGGATGTAAAGAGCTTTTTACTTACCTCTCCCATCACCACTGTTCCAGTGCTGTCAGAGCCAGCGGCAAAACTACCGCCATAGCAGTCATACTCGTCAGAAAAAACATCACCTGTGAGTCCGTGTATGTAACTTTACTGTAATCACTTATATGTCTGTAGAGCCTGTGTACAACTGGTATCTACTACTACATGGTCATTGTATGTTGAAAATATACCGTCTACAGAGCCTGTGTACACTGGTATTTACCTCTATATGGTCACTGTATGGAGGTAATATACAGTCTGCAGAGCCTGAGTACACTGGTATTTAGCACTATATGATCACTGTATGCAGGTAATATACAGTCTGCAGAGCCACAGTACTCTGGTAATTAGCAAGTTCTTTATGGTCACTGTATGGGCGTACTATACAGTCCTACAAACATGGCTCAGTTACATCAGTTCTGACAGGAGGAATGGGACACAATTCCTAGTAACTATTGTGAGAAACTTGTGGAAGGATACCCAAAATGTTTGACCTAAGTCATACAGTTTATGGCAATGCTACCAAATACTAATAAAATGTATGAAAACTTTTGACTGTGCAAAATGTAATAAAATGCCTTAAAAAAATTCTCTCTCTCATTATTCTGCATTTGGCAAATATAAATAATTTTGGTAATCCTAATTGACCTAAAACGGGTAAGGTTTTGTAACGGTCTGGAGGTGGATCCTCTGGACCACCGCAGGCGATGGTGGAAGCCCACACCAGGGAGCGGAATCTAAGTAGGTCCCGGTATTCACCAGAGCCCGCCGCAAAGCGGGATTGACTTGCTGCGGCAGGAGTCCACCAGGTCACTTCCACTGGCGGGGCTTGCCTGCGGTGGCGGCCAAGGGTAGGCGTGGTACAGAAACGTCAGGCTGGCTCGTAGTCGGGGACAGGCAGGAGGTCAGGACAGGCGGCTCTGGTTCGTAGACGTAGACAGGCAGGAGGTCAGGGCTGGCGGCAAGGTTCGTGGTCGGTAAACGTAAGCTGGCGGTTCGGTACACGGTAGACAAGACTTGACAAGACTTTAGAAACGCTTTCTCCAAAGGCATGAACACTAAGGATCCGGCAAAGGCCGCCAGGAAGAGGCCGGACTTAATTGGGAGCTGTGCCCGGCAATGACCAATTACCGGCGCACTGTCCCTTTAAATTTCAAACTGCCGCCTCGTGCACGCACCCTAAGGGCGGAGCGACGCGCCGTGGGACGGAGACAGGCTGTGCAGGAGCGTGGCCGGGTAAGTGAACGTCGGCGGGGACAGGGCAGTGAGTGGACCGCGAACCCGACGTGCGGGACGGGGCTCCGCTAGGTGCCGGAGCATGGATGCACCTGTGACCTGGTACGAGGGTTGCAGGGGCATCCATGACAGTACCCCCTCCCTTGGGCGCCCCCCTCTTGGGCCCCCCTCTCTTACTGGATTGGAGGAATCTCTGAATGATGCTGGGATTCAGAATGTTCTCCTCTGGCTCCCAAGACCTCTCTGTCACGGGTGGTCCCGCAGCCCCTCGCCCGGGCTGCGGGCGCACTCGTGCGGTCACCCGTTCGCTTCCCGCGGCCCCTGCCGGGCCCGCGGGTCGGGTCCCGGCTTCCCCCTTACCTTCCTGCGCTCCTGAGTCCTTCCGTCTTCCTGGCCGGCCGGCGTGCGCGCGCCCGCGCCGGTTCTCGAGGATTTAAAGGGCCAGTACGCCCATTATTGGTTAAGGCTGGCAGGTGACCCTATTTAACCCTCTTCCTTCCGGGTCACCTTTGCCGGATCTTTAGTGCCGTACAGCCTTTAGAGAAAGCTTCTTGTGCCTCGTTGTCTGACTACCGTGTACCGAACCTCTACGCTCCTGTTTCCTGACCACGAACCATTGCCGCCGT